>VZRU01013821.1:13638-41063 GCA_013398155.1 Pedionomus torquatus | reverse complement strand
TCTCCAGACACGACCCGATGGCGGTGGGGCCGTACAGGGGGTTCTAGAGCAGCGGCAGGTTCCCTTGGTTGCTGGATGTAGGCGTTCCATTCCACATTTCTCGTTCATCTGGGTTTTACTCCAGCAGGAGGTGTGTGTCCGGCAGCTCCAGCCGGAGGTGCCAGCCGCCGTGGGTCGGTGCCGCCGCCGTGGGTCGGTGCCGCCGCCGTGGGTCGGTGCCAGCCGCCGTGGGTCGGTGCCGCCATGGGTTGGTGCCGCTGTGGGACGGTGCTGCCGCGGCTCTGAGGACTTCACTTGGTAATTGTTGGAGCACGTCCATGTGGGACTGGCTGAGAGGGATTGTCCATCCACGTCTGTCCTCAGTATTTAACATTACGGATGCATACACCTCAATTATTTTTATCTTGCCGTGTCGTTTCTTCCTCCGGGTGGTTCGGCTGCTGTTTCTGGGGTGCTCTGGCTACAGAAGTCCCTCTCTTGGTTATGGTGAACTGTTTTGCTGTGTGTGCTTGCCCAAGGGCTTGGGGGCTTTGGTGGTTGTTGTTTTCCAGTTACCCACCTTTGACTTAACGTCTAGATCTTTAAGAAAATCTGATACAGGAGTTACTGGCTCCTTTTCTAAGTGCTCAGTTTTCCTAGTAGAAGGCAACTGCGACGGAGGTAGCGGGAGCCTTGCAGAGGGTCTCCCGCGTGTGCTGGTGTGGCGGCACACACAGACTCCTGTGCCTCAAGGAGAGCCTGTCCCGAGCTGCTCTGCGCCCCGAAGGGTGGTGTCTGTCAGGCCGGCAGAGCAAGGATCCCTGTCCCCTCAACAGTCTCCTCTCCATGATCCCCAGGGCCGTGAATCCCTCTTTATTTCTAGGAGAAAGGCGGAAGGGGCAGCTCATCTCGCTGCAGTCTGTCCCTGGCACACCGCGTCCCTTCGCTGGGAGCGGCTGACGCTGTTTGCCTGTGTGGATCCACGGATGCTGACGGTGACATCCTTCGCCTGCCACTCCGTGTCGCTCCTCTTTGCAGGTTTATGTGAGGGCTGATACCCTGTCAGGAGGATTTTGTTGACTGTAAATCCCTTTGTGTTTCAGATTGGCTTCAGAGAGCAAGCATGAGAGCAGATACAAGGAAGGGTGAAACGGGGCGTAGTTTGTTTCTTCCAAAGCCAAGATCCCAAATAAAACGGCAGCAGCATCAGACAAAATTTATTCAGTTGTAATTGTCTGTGCAGAATAACAAAGTGTTTGGAATAACTGACCTGGAAGTGTAAACGGGAGGCTGTTGGTGCTCGGTGTGTCAGCACCGGCTGCCGAAGCCCTGGGGGAAGCCTGAGCTGGCCGTGGGTTCCAGCTCGCTTGTTTTGGAATAAGAGCAAACGATCTGGCATCCCAGGGGCTGCTGTGGGGCCGCCGGGTTGTGTTGGAGCTGCAGTGTTAATTGGTGTTTACTGCGAACTGAGGAAGGGATGCGCTGGGCTCAGCAGTTTGATCCCAGCAGTGAGTACCACAAATAGCGCCCTTGGCACTTAAATTCTGAAAACGTGGATGGAAACGTCTCTGTGGCGCTGGAGCTCACGTGTGGAATCCTCTTCTGATGCTCATACTGATGGATCTGTTGTGAAACTGAGGAAAAGACAGAAATAAGCCAAACGTGGTGTTTTGTTTGTAATCCTTGGCTGTTGCCTGTCGCCGCAAAGCTGAAGGCTGCTGGTGGTCGGGGGAAGCTGCGGGGGTCTGTGCACCCAGCCTGTAGACTGGGCCACTGGTGGCCAGGGAACTGGTGCGCCCCTCACATGGGAAGGGAGGGAACTGGAGTGGGAGAGTGAAGGACAGAACATAAGAACTGAGCCTGGGAGCATAAAAATAAGGAGATTTTACTTGTTTGTAACACAGTTCGTAAACTGTGTTACAAACAAGAGAGAAACTAGCACTAATTGTAGCTCATTATGTGGTGCTGGGGGTTGAATTGTCAGTAATTTTCTGGTGTGCATCTGGGCAGCGGGGAGGGGCAAAGGGCTAGGAGGAGAACCGATGTGTTTGCATCCTCTGGTGTGATCCTCTCTGCTCAGATAGTTAGACACTGAGGTAAACAGTAGCTTAATGTTTATGGTAACAGTTTTAAATTGGAAAAGGGGAGATTGAGATGAGATCTTAGGAAGAACTTCTTTGGTGTGAGGGTGGTGAGGCACTGGAAGAGGTTGCCCCGAGAAGCTGTGGCTGCCCCATCCCTGGAGGGGTTCAAGGCCAGGCTGGATGGGGCTTGGAGCAACCTGGTGTGGTGGGAGGTGTCCCTGCCCAGGGCAGGGGGTTGGAACTCCATGATCTTTAAGATCCCTTTCAAGTGTAACCCTTCTGTGATTCTATGATTGAGTGCAATCTCTTTTTTTAAATTGGCAAAGCTGCTTTTCATGTAGGAGTCCTAAGAGAGAATTGATGAACCTTCCTGATCACTGGTGTGGCTTTTCTTCAGTAAGCCTTTGGAAAGGGTTGGTGCAGGAATTTTATATTCCTTCCTTTAATGCTCAAATAGTTGGCCAGGGCCGATGGTGTTTGCCAGGAGGGTGTTGCTGATGTGAAGCACTAGGGTCCAAAGTAGGGGTGTCCAGTGATGTGCTCCACGGGGCCGGCAGGGAACGGCACGGCTGGGCTCTCCTCAGCCACGACGGGTTTCGCTGGGGGAAGAACCAGCAGCCATTCCCAGGGCTGGCTGTTTTCCCAGGGCCCGCTTTTTCGGGAGAGGCGAGCACTTGGGTTCTTCGTTATATTTAAATGTAGATGCACTTTAAATGCAGATGCTTCTGAGGAGCATCCCCGGAGGAGGGGAGGAAGCTGGGGAGCAGCTGCTCCCTGTGGCTCAGATCTCAGCCTGCAGGGAAGAGGCAGAACATCCTCTTTGGAGTTTCAGACACGAGGTTTACCCTCATAAGATTTTTATATTTTTAAGGCAGGAGTATTCATAGGCTGAGTTCATAGGAGCACGAGACGGTGCGTTGGAAATCATAGTGCTGATGCTTTGGTGTCCAGCAGAGCACAAGGGAGTTGTTCTCCGGGACTCTGCAGAGCTGGGGCCTGGTACCCTCAAGGTGGGCTTCTAATTGTTCTTCTTCAACAAGTTCCCCCACTCTGCTTGAAGCACGCTGTTGGGAGTTAACCTCAGAGCGTTCTGAGACGCACAGTTCCTTTCACCTGCATTTAAATGTTAGTTAAAAGTTAAACCAGATCCTTTTTCGTTCGTAACATTCCTGCTGCCGCTTTCCACGCCGGCGTTTCCTCCCGTCTCCTGGCCAGTGCCCCTTGGACAGCCTTTGCCTCCGTTGTCCACTGCACAAGGGCTTTTCTGGCGAAGCTGTCCGGGGCAGTGTGTGTGCTCCGTGCGGGTGTCTGTGCCGTCAGCTCACACACCAGACCGCAGCACGGCTGAAGGACGTCGACTGCAGAGACACTGCGGGGTTGGGAACTGCAGGGAGAAAGGCATGTGTGTCCTTAGATCAGACGGAGAAGGTCCTTCTCGTTTTCTGCCACTCACTGGAGAAGCTTTTCAGACACTTGGCATCTAACCGTGTGGTCAGGAGCCCAAATCTCAGACACGCTCTATGTCCTGTTTCCAGTCTGCAGAAAATCCTCATGCAGGAGGGAGAGCTTTAGCACTGCCTTGCCCAGGACTCTGCCGGGTGGAGACCGTTCAGGTGGAGTTAAGAAACACAACCGTGGGCATGAGAAAAAGCAAAGAAGCGTTGGGAAGCAATAAATCCCACAACGTGTAATTTAAACTGCGTGTTGTTTGGGTTAGGTTTCTTTTTTCTTTCAGAAAAAATACCAAATACGCTTTTCAGACGCAGCAGTGCTTGAACCCAACCCTTCCATACACCTGGCTTTAATTTCTTTGTGAATCTACCTTGACATTGAAAGGCTTTGTGTAAGGAGGTGTCCTTGGTTTCCTGGTGGGTACCGTTGCGCTGCCCCGGTCTGAGCAGGGGCTGTTCCCGGCTCCCGGCCTTCCCCTCGGGGGGCAGGTCTGCCCGGGCGGCCAAGCCCCCTGTTTTACAGACTTGCACCCTGTAGCAGAGCGGGACTGGGACGGCGTCTCCCGGCGAGGCTCTGGGGCGTCCCGGCGTGTCAGAGCGGGAGAGGATGTCCCAAAACAGGGATCTGGCAGTGTGCGCCGGTGGGGTGTGTGTGTCCCTGCGCTTGACAGGAGCTGGCAGACGTTTTACCTAAAAGTGATAGTTGGAATGTGGACGCCATTCAGTTCACTTTAGATCATGGGAAGAGGCAGAAGGGTGCGTGTGAGGACAGGGTGAAACCATCCTCCCCGCAGCTCCGCACAGAGCAGAATTGCCGAGAGAAGTTAAAATCTCCATCTGGAAGGTAGAAACGGAAAAAAAACGTTCAGCTGCACTGGTTTGTGTTCCTCCTCCCTCCACCACCAGCCCCACGAGGAGCTTCTTATTCTGAGGCCTGCGGGTCTGTTTGGAGTGGCCTGAGTGGCACGTGGGGTGCTCCATCCTGCCCGGGTCCCTGGCACCGGCCTCCCTCCTGATGAGGGAGCGCCCCAGGGAGCATCATTTGCCGAGTTCCTGCTCGGTGCTCTGCTGGGCTCCTGAGCGGGTCTGCTCTGCCCTGGGGTTACTGCCTTGCAGAGCCTTGTACGCTCCCTGCAGGTGTTCCCTCTTGGTCCTGGTGCTCAGCTGGGCTCTGGTGACGCAGCTTGGGTTCTTGGGACAAGTCTGTCCCAGAGGGGCAGGACTGGAGGGTCCTACAGCAGCCGTGATGTGGGAAGATGGGACTAGTGTCGGACCGTCCTGGGGAACGGTCTTTGCCTGCGTGGGGGTGACACACGGCTCTGGTCACCCTGCAGGGACTGACGTGGTGTCTCCTGAGCAGCACAAACCAGCCCAGGCTCTCTCATGGGTACTCGGGGAGTTTCTCTGGGCAGGATGGTGTGGGACAGTGGGAGCAGCTCTGCGTTGATGCGGTGTCCCCGGTGCATTGCTGGGGCAGGGGTCCCGAGTGACTGCTAGACCCTTGGTGAGGTTCTGCTTGCCTCCCATGCAATTTGATGGCCTAACGGACGCTTCCGATGTGTGCTCTGGCTCCTGTTCACAGCTGGGATTCACACGTCCTGTGGATGTCTTCCAGAACACGTGGACAGGCAAACATCTGCAAAGTCAATTCCTTCAAGCTTTTTTTTTTTTTTTTCTCTCTTTAGATGACAATCAAAACAAAACCAATGAAAAGAAAGAGAAAAAAATGGTTTCTCAGAAGCCCCATGGTACCGTAGAATACACCGTGAGTATCGGGGTGTGCTTTGCCAGTGAGCAAAACACGGAGGGGGAGCCAGTGGCAGAGGCAGAGGGTGCTCGGTGGGCGCGGGCTGCGGTGTGCTCCTGTCCGTGCTCCCAGCGTGGGTGCAGGTGGGCTCCTGTCCCGAGGGACGGCTCAGCCCCGCTCCTCTGCCTCTCTTCACAGCTGCCAGCCTGTTCTCGCTGCGGCTCCAGGGCTCTCGGCTGATCGGTGTGTTACTTGGAAAAGCACTTCACAGAACCACAGAGTGGTAGAGGGTTGGAAGGGACCTCTGGAGATCCCCCAGTCCAGCCCCTGCCAGGGCAGGGTCACCCACAGCAGGTCCCACAGGAATGTGTCCAGGGGGGTTTGAGTGTCTCCAGAGATGGAGACTCCCCCACCTCTCTGGGCAGCCTCTGCCAGGGCTCTGCCGCCCTCACAGTGCAGAAGTTCCTCCTCATGTTTAGAGGGAACTTCCCACGTTCCAGTTTGTGCCCGTTCCCTCTTGTCCTGTCCCTGGGCACCACTGAGAAAAGATCAACCCCATCCTCCTGACACCCACCCATGAAGTATTTCCAGGTGTTGATCAGATCCCCCCTCAGCCTTCTCTTCTCCAGACTAAAAAGACCCAAGTCCCCCAGCCTTTCCTCCTATGAGAGGTGCTCCAGGCCCCTCATCACCTTGGTGGTCCTCTGCTGTCCCCTCTCCATTTTAAACACTTTATAGCACAAGAGAATAGTTTTTCTCGCTACTGGCTTATCTCGGAAGCTACTGAACAGAGGGTGTGCTGAGAACAGCACGCCGGCTCCTGCAGATGGTGGGTGGGGTGGCTGTAGTTGAGCTGTAGGTGAGCGGGTGTGCTCAGTGTGTCACTCGGGACCGTAACCCTCGGCTCTCTCTTCAGGCTGGGAACCAGGACACCATCAACAGCATCGCGCTCAAGTTCAACATCACCCCCAACAAGCTGGTGGAGCTCAACAAGCTTTTCACACAGACCATCGTGCCAGGCCAGGTAAGTATTTCATGGGGGTTTTCTATACCTGAAAGCTGATTATTTGCCACCTATTTAAAAGCTTTCTGCTGGCTTCACGTGTCTTTTGGGAACTTGAATACACAGATAATGGACAGTGACTCCAACCCCTCGAAGGGGGACTCACTGGGTCCTTACCTGGAGCTGCAGGAGGAGCTCTGTAATTGCCATCCCTGACTTGCGCTCTCTCTGTGCTGTCTCAAGAGCTTAAAGGTGGCTCTGAAGCTGAAGAGGGTGATGTAGCTGTTGCAGGAGAGTTGAATTTTTGGGAAGCCTAGATAAAGGCCACGTGCAGTACATGAGAGGACTGGAGAGCTAGATGCAGCAATGGAAACGGCTCTTCACCGTTGCTCTGGGGACGAGTCCGTCTCCCCTGAGAAGTAAATGGAGAGAGTCTGGTCTGGGGAGAGCAACGGACGCGCAAAGGTGGAGGCTGCCCGCTGGCTGCTGAAGGGCAGATCCTCACTTCTGCTTCCCAGTGTCCTGCTTTGCCGGTGGGGAGGCTGGGGCACAGAGGGGCTGGCACAGGAGCGCCCAGCAGACAGCAGCTGGGGTCAGCAAAGCACTTTCATTCTTCTGAACGTTTCCAGTTTAAACTTTTTTGCCTTCAGAGGTGCCTTTGCTCTGCCACTTGGAACAGAGGGCTCTGGGTTTTGGTTTGGGGTGGAGCCCAAAGCTGCACTGCAGTTGTGGTTCTGGAGTGAAGATCTGGGATTCACTGGGAACGGATGGGAAAATTCAAACTGTTTTATACAGACGAGTATTAGTCTCGTGCACTTTTAAATGTAGCAGGTGAAGCTAAAACACTGGTTTGCATAAAGAATATGTTCTTAGGTGTGGAGATGCAGGTGTGTTTTAGAACAGAGCACCTACAGCAAGGTGTTCCAGACTTCTGCCTCTACAAGTGCCCTGGGCAGTGGCCTTCTCCTGGGGCCAGAGTTCCCTGTTAGGAGATAATGCCTGCGCAGGGTCCTGGCACCGTCACTTTGCAGCTGCAGGACAGCCTGGGGCTGTAACTTTGGGCGAGCAAAGGAGCTGTCATTCCCTGGGAAACGGGTGGTTTCCCTGCCTGTGCTGCAGAGCAAAGCCTAGAGCTGGGTGCTGAGGTCTAGGACCTGACTGCGCCCCTCGTCGCTGCCTCTGAAGGACTCCAGCAGTTCAGGGGTGCGTTGCAATCAAGTGGTGGATGGTGGGTTGTCTTTCTGGTGGGATGTGGTGTTTGTGGTGAGCAACCTCCTAAAGGCTGTGTTTGTGTTTAGATCCTCTTTGTGCCAGAAGCCAGCGCTGCAAGGCTGTCCTCCGCCAGTCCCGGGGCTCCCGTTTCTCCCTCGTCCTCAGATGCCGAATACGACAAACTCCCCGTAAGTCAGGCGTTGGGTGCCTTGTCTTAGGCTCACGTCACCTCTGATCCCGAGGCTGGGATTCGGGGCTGTGTCCGTTGAAATTCCGTTGCGGACTTGCCTTGGCAGCTGTTAATTTCTTGCCTGTCTGTGCCCAGTCTGTAATGCTGGGAGGCTTCTCCTCCGCGGAGGGTGCCGAGTGAGGTGTGTGCACGTACGCACATGGCCACTGCTTTTCCTTCCTTGAGCAAAAGGAAGAGTTGGTTGAACCTGGTCTTCTAGTTGCCCACAATCTAGAAGTGTATGGTTCTGGTCCTGTAGCTCTGCATGAGCTTTCCTTTTCTAAGGATGCTGACCTGGCAAGAAAGGCCTTCAAGCCGGTGGAGAGAGTCCTGTCCTCTACTTCAGAAGAGGATGAGCCTGTGGTTGTCAAATTTTTGAAGATGAATTGCCGTTACTTCACAGATGGCAAGGTGGGTGAGGCCTGGCTTCAGGGCGTCCCTTGAGATTCCTTGAAAGTCAAATCCCTTTGGATAAGCGGGAGAGCAATATGGGGGGAGTCAAACGTGCTCCCTGTCTGTAGTGCCGTTGTTGTGTAGCTTTATCTGCTGCCGTGGGTGTTGGTGCCCTGGGGATGTGCTGTACCCTTCTGCTCTTTGGATCCTTCAATCTGTTACGATAATTCTTCATGAAAGAATGGCCCTTCTGTTAAGGGTGCCTGGAAAGCAGAATGTTTTGTCAGCGGGCGTTGCAGATGGGGTATGGAGGGGCAGGAGAGAGGGGGTTGTTTTTAGGATAGTAGCCTAAAATCCAGTGCCGAGTAAGTGAATTAATGCCATGTGCTGACTCTGCCTTCCCCTCTTTCAGGGCGTGGTTGGGGGAGTCATGATAGTAACCCCCAACAATATCATGTTTGACCCACATAAGTCGGACCCTCTGGTGATCGAGAACGGCTGTGAGGAGTACGGGCTGATCTGCCCCATGGAGGAGGTCGTCTCCATAGCGCTCTACAACGACATCTCGCACATGAAGATCAAAGACGCGCTGCCATCGTAAGGAGTCTTCTTCCCTGACCCCTCCTGTACAGGTCTTCAGTTAGGGTCCTGCAGGAGGAGGCGGGGTGGGGGGCGGAATGGAGAGGAAGAGCTGTAGTGCTGCAGAGTACAAGAGATCGGGGGAGGAGGGTGCCAGCGACGGAACGGTTCCCTTGTGGAGGTGTTCTGCTTTCTGTGTAAGAACACGTCGGTGGCAGTAAAGAGAAATGGGTCATAAATGCAAGAAGCAAAGTGCAGAGGTGTAGTTGAAAGCACTGATACCATGATAGGACAAGGGGGAAGGGTTTCAAACTAGAAGAGGGGAGATTGAGATTGGATATTAGGAAGAACTTGTTTGGTGTGAGGGTGGTGAGGCACTGGAAGAGGCTGCCCCGAGAAGCTGTGGCTGCCCCATCCCTGGAGGGGTTCAAGGCCAGGCTGGATGGGGCTTGGAGCAACCTGGGGTGGTGGGAGGTGTCCCTGCCCAGGGCAGGGGGGTTGGAACTGGGTGATCTTGAAGGTCCCTTCCAACTCGAACCATTCTGTGGTTCTATGCCACGGCTGGGCTCCTGCACTGGCTCCTCCCCAGGGTTGCTGCAGTGGGAGTGGAGGGGGTGAGATTTGCCCTGTTTGTTGTGGTACCAGGACTGTTGGGAGAGCAGTATTTCAAATCTGTGAGATTAACAGCACCTTAACTGCTGTCTTCAGGACCTACAGAAATGCCAGCTGTGGAGTCCTTCCACTTCAGAAGCAGAAACACCTCTGTAATTACCGTGCCTGGTACATGATAGACCTTTGGGGGGCTGCTTGCCTTCATGCACAGTCTGGGCACTGCTGATGTGTCTGTTGTAAGCAGGGTTTTGTCCTGTTCAATCAGTGAAATTTATCCACTTCTCTCCACTTTCCCACATCAAGAAAAACTTCCCAGATATTTGTTAGACTCATTACTACAGCACTTAGTATCTTAGAGACTTTTAAGTGATGAGAAGCTTGTGTTCCCCTTCCCCTCAGGCTTCTCAGCAGCGCAGAGAGCTCAAGTGTGCTGATAACTTGTTGAGAATTTTCCGTTTTTAAATACTCTATGATTGTCTCTCCCTAAAAAGAAGTCTCTGGGGAAGTCAGCGTTCAGGCGGTGCATTTGATTAATGGGGAAAAGGGGAACCCCCCCGAGGCAGAGCGCTGTGGGGCCTGGCCGTGTTCTGCCGCACGCCCGTGGGAGCAGGGCAGGGCTTGCCTCTCCCCGCTGTCCCCAAGCTGTGCCCGCCCTGGCGGGGCGCTGGGAGCGCTTGGCTCCTCCTCACCCGTGGGGCGCCGCGGTCTCGCTGTGCTGCGGGTGAAGTTCCAGCGGGTGCTGCGAGTCCCGCGGCTCTGCGGTGGCGGAACTGCTGATCACCTGCGCCTCGTTATCACCCCTTATCTTACTGCCATCTCGTCACCCACGTGGCCTGTTCTGCCAAGTGGATTGTTCGTTTGATTTCGGTGTTTTCCTTTCCCCATTTTTCTCCATTTTCTTTAGTCGCTTCCTTCCACTGGTGTCTCTTTGTTTTGGAGAAGGTAATTTTTCATGGAGTTTCAGAGCTTAAGTTCAGTTGGTATATGATTTATTTTTTATTTTCCGTTTTGTTTTTTTTTGTTTCTTTTTTTTTTCTGTTTCCATTTTGCTTTTAACATCCCGTGTACATCCATCATTTTCCCTGACAGTGACATACCCAAGGATCTTTGTCCTCTGTACAGGCCAGGAGAATGGGAAGACCTGTCCTCAGAGAAAGATATCAATCCTTTCAGCAAGTTCAAATCCCTCAGCAAGGAAAAAAGGCAGCAGAACGGGGATCCCTCCAAACAGATGAAGCCTTCCCACAAGGAAAAGTCTGCCGAGTTTGAAGTCCTTGGGCCGTCTGAGAGCACAGGCTTCATCAAGCCAAAGTCCCTGGAGCTTCCCAACAACATCACTGCCACCGAACACTTGGAAAAGTTTGCCACGGATCCCTGTGTGAAGGAGCCTTCTATGGAAAAAAATGCTTCAGACATTAAAACCAAAGAAAAATCCCTTCTGGGGGAAGGAGGGGACGGCTTCCTGGAGCTGGAGAAGACGTCTTCTTGTGCGGACAAAGGGCTGGACAGGGAAACCTCAGTAATGGAAGGCTTGCTGGCTGCCCCCGGGGAGCTGGGGAGGAGGCAGCAGCAGGTAACCAAACCCTCTCCAGAAGGCCAGGAGCGCTTGAGAGTTGATGCCTTGGACAAAAAGGACAGTGTTGAACCTAAAGCTGACTTAGACTTAGAGCTGTGTGAAAAGCAAGATGTTATTCCAGAAGTAAACAAATGTGTCAGTTCCCCAACAGGTAAGGTGGAGACTGCACTGGACGCTAAGAAAGAGCTAGAGAAAGATAAACTTATTGAATTTTACCTCAATAAAGATGGGAATGGGTCTCAGTCGTCTGAAGACTTACGCAAGGCTGAAATCCAGGAAGGTGAAAACAAAAAAGCGATGGGTATAGACCTTACGCTTAGCTGTTCCCAGCCCCCCGCTAACGAAGCCCCCACGGTCAGGAGCATGGAGCTTGGTTCCTGCTGTGCTGGAAGGAAAGCGCCTTCATTAGGAATCAGCTCCGCAGCAGCAGAGGAGAAGGAGCTGAAGGAGTCTGCGGACTCTGCCTTAGTCCCAGCTCTAGACAAGACCTGTCAACAGGCGCAGTTAGACAGTCAATCAGAAATCAGACTCTGGCTGCTGCAGAAAATCCAAGTGCCAATCGAAGGTAGGTCTCTGGTTATCCTCCTTCCCTCTGAGCCTTGGGAGGGTAACCTTTGGACTGGCAGCCTTCTGCTCCAGGTGCCTCCTCCGGGGACGCCTGCTCTTCTGGTTTTTAACTCACCAACGTTCTGTTTTCATATTATCTGCTCTTTAGAAAAATAAAATACCTGCCAATTCCCATAGCTTCTAGCTCGATAAGTAGCTGGTGTGCCGTGTCCATGGTCAGTGATCCCTGTTTATACAGGCTGCACCTCTGTCTGCTGCCTTTAAGGATGCTGGAACTCCCTGGCAGGGACAGGACCTGGCCCGGGAGCCGTCACTCCGTCCTGGTGACCCTGCGTGGGTTCCAGGAGCCAGGGGACGTACCCGTCACTCGTGTCGGGGGGAGGATGCTTAGGGTGGAAGTCTTTGTTTTAAAAACAGTTCTTCTTAAAACTTGTCCTTTCTTTCGGAAGGGTTTGTGTCTCGCTAGTGGTATGTGGTGATTGTTGGCATTGGGAGGAAAAAGAGAAAGGCTGGCTGGATGTGAGCTCCTGGAGGGAATCGGGCACCTCCCGTGGGGCTGAGGCTGCACTGAACAGCCTTGGGTGCTGTCACACTGGCACTTCGAGGAACTTCAACTGTTCTTGTGCTTGAGCCTGCCTCGTGCAGAGCAGAGGTGTGTGCTTGGCTGTCAGAGCTGGGGAGCTGTGTGTGTGCAGGAGCTGTGCACGGCTGTGAGATGGGGCTGTGTGTGTGTGTGTGTGTGCAGGAGCTGTGCACGGCTGTGAGATGGGGCTGTGTGTGTGTGCAGGAGCTGTGCACGGCTGTGAGATGGGGCTGTGTGTGTGTGTGTGTGTGTGTGTGTGTGTGCAGGAGCAGTTTTGCTGTTGAATGAGGTGCCGGGTTTCATTCTGCGCGCGGTGCCTCTGCCTGTTCCCTGCAGCAGGGTGTTGCTGTGCGACTGTTCTCCCCGCTGTGGTCTGTGAGCCGCCCGTTTGCTTTCTCTCCCGCTCAGACATGCTTCCTTCTAAAGAGGAGAAGAGCAGGACTCCTCCCATGTTTCTGTGCATCAAGGTGGGCAAGCCCATGAGGAAGTCCTTCGCCGCTCCGAGCACCACCATGTCCCAGCAGTACAGCAAGAAGATAAAGCAGCCGGAGTACTGGTTCGCGGTTCCTCGGGAAAGGTGAGCTGCAGCGCGGACACCCGCTGTGCTTGGGCTTTCTTTCATGCCAGGGGCTTTCTGGAGCTGAATCTGCCCTTCCCGGCGTGGCCCGAGGTGTGAACTGGGGGGGGGATGCTGAGATGAGGGGAGCCCTGGTTTCCTCGTGTGGCGGGGAGACACCAGCACCAGCACCAGACGCTGCTCTCCCATACGGGCAAGAGGATCGGTGCCACTTGGCAGATGAAAAGGGAGAACGCCGGAGAAAAGCAGTGGGGATGGTCTGGCCTTTGGCCACAGTGTGGGGAGCGAGGGAAGGGGAGCAGAGGCGAGGAACCCACCGAGGTGCCGCTGCTGGGAACTGGGTATCTCAGGTGGGCTGTGGGAGAGGGGGGACTCGGGGCTGAGCCCCGCGGCTGTGCCAGCCCTCGCCCGTCCTGGTAGACCCCGCTAGCGGTTGGCGTGCCGCAGCGGGGCTGTGGCAGAAACCAGAACTAAACAAGAAGCCAAGGCCTGTGGTTTTCCACATAACCCGCCCCAGAGTTCTCCCTGGCCGTGGGCAATGGAGCCCCCGTGCTTTGCTGGGAGGCAGCTGGAGAGCTCTCCAGTCTGGGGCAGCCGCCGCAGGGAGATGGGTGCCCGCGCTGCCGCTGGGTGCCGGGAAGGACAGACCTGGGCTGGTGACGCATCCCAGGGGTGTCTCTCTGAGGTGCGGTCAGGTGGTTTTTTCTTTCCACAAGTAATTTTCCAGTAGATTTTGTTTTTGGATTTGTGGCATGTGTGTTGCTTTAAGTGTTCATTTTCTTGTAGACGTGGGTGTTTCGGGAAGCCCGGTGTGGAAGCTGCTGCCCCGGGGGAGGACGGGCACAGGTTTAATCTGGCCGGAGTGTGGTGCAGACGGGTCTGGGCTGCTCCCCGTCTGCATCCCCCCGGGGGCTGCCAGAGGGCAGGCTCAGGGAATTCCAGGCTAAAGTGTGAGTAAACAGTTGGAGGAGTCGGGGCGATGCTGTAACGCCGCGCAAGGTCAGCTGCTGCTGTGGGCACAGCGCATCTAGCGATGACTAAAGCCCTGAGCTGAGCTGAGGTCGTCTCTGCTGGTTGCTCTGTGCAGCAGGTAAATCTGGTCAGCTTCTTACTGCAGAATTGGGAAACAGCTGTTTGTGGGTTTCTCAACAGAGAGGGGGCCTGACCCGTGTAGAAACCCAAGTGTTGACAAATGGTTTGTACTGCTGTCGTGAGGGGGAGGAGGGAGCAGTTTCTGTGGTGAGCAGTAGGTTCTGATGGCCGGGTCTCCGCTCCCGGGCAGCTCTGATCAGAATTAGTGGGGGGTGTAGTGTAAGATGGGGTCAGTTGGGTGCCATTCACGCCTGATTTGACACTACAGAGGGGCTAAAAAGGTCCTGTAGAACTTGGGGCAGAAGTTCTATGTGAGACCCGCTCCCTTGCACTGGAGCCAGACTCAGCTCTGCCTCTCCAGTCTCTGTTTTCTCCAAACTCCCTGATGCTTTCCCAAAGATGTGTTGTCCCACCCGCCGGGGATACTCCTGCACCAGCGTGGCCCAGTATGGAATTACCACTGGTGGGTCTTGAAGGTGCATGGGCAGCAGGTCCTTCGGGACAGCGTTGCAGTGTATTTTTGGCACAAGGTATCAAAATAATTTACTAACTTTAAAAACATTTGGAATGCAATTCACGTTTATGTGTGAAAGCATCAAGAATCCCACGCTCATCTTGCTGGCCAAAAAGCAGCATAAGTGAAACATTTTGTCCTGTGCAGCCACAGGAGCTTCTGCAGCATCTTGATGTCTGCTAGTAATTAAAATGCCCCACTGAAAGAAGGGAACTGAACCTGGGTGGCCGTTGTGGAGAAGTGGGTGTGCGTCTGTGACCACTGCCTGA
This sequence comes from Pedionomus torquatus, assembly GCA_013398155.1. Lineage (NCBI taxonomy): Eukaryota > Metazoa > Chordata > Aves > Charadriiformes > Pedionomidae > Pedionomus > Pedionomus torquatus. The sequence continues at coordinate 26,596 of VZRU01013821.1, read as the reverse complement.
CTTACGTCTTCCTCTCCTGGCGTTTAAGGACGTTTTTCCTGCTCTCTCGGCACTTGCAGTTGGAGCAGCTTCTGCCATCCCTGTGGATCGGCTCCCTTTCAGCCTCGGCCCGTCCACCCGCCGGCTGCGGGGTCGCTGTGCCCGGGCCAGACCTCCCTAACCCGGGGAAGTTGAATTCTAGGGGATTTTTAGTGTCAGTCTCTGGAGACACTAATGCAGAGAGAAGACTGAGGCTGCTCCCCTTCCCCAGGGCTGCCAGGGAGCCTGAGGCGCCCGTTGCCCCTGCGGCTGCTGTGGGTGTCCTGGTGAGTGACGCGCGTCACCCCCCGCACAGCTGGGTTAATTAGTGACCGCACTAATCAGCTGCACCGCTCGGTGTGGTCGGGGCGGGGGGTGGCGTCTCCATTGCTCCTGCAGGGGTTGCGCAGGGGACTGTCTGGGCAGCTGCTGCCCCCCGGGCACGGCAGGGGTCAGCCCCCTCCCCGAGGAGCCCGGCCATGGGCATCGCCTGCAGCGACAGAGGGTGAGTCCTGCCCGCTCGTACTGCGGGCGATCCTCTGTGCAGGGGGTGCAGGCTTTCCACCCGGGGGGGGTTGAGGAGTAGGTCGGTGATGAAGTCGTGGGTTGCCTCCCAGAGGACGGTGCCTTGCACTGGGACAGAGTAACACGGAATTCCCTTCTTTACAGAGGTGTCCAAACAAGTAATTTCCTCCTTTTGGCCTTGCCTGGTTCTTCAGACAGCTCGCTGGCTGGCTGTAAGGGAGCGCTGGCAGGCAGGCTGGGCTTGTGAACGTGTAATTTGGGTATTTGGGTTGGTGTTGATGCACAGGGCGCTGCGCTGAGACCCTGCATCTGCTTTTTGGGAAGTCTTCTCTGGGAGCAGGCGGACTTTCAAGGAGGAAAAGTCACAGGGGTTGCACCTCGCTCCTCTTTTTCAGTCTTCGCTTCCTGCCCCATTGGGTTTGGGGATTTTTTGGTTGGTTTTGGGGAGTTGGGAGAGCTTTGGCGTGGGTTTCGTTACCCTCTCTGTGGGGTTCCCTTGTGTGGAGCAGGAGGCTGCTCCGTCCTGACGCGGGTTGTGAAGCACCTGCGGCTGAACCCGGGTCCTGGGGGAGGCTGCAGCACAGCCAGTGGGGCCAGTCCCTGCAGGATGTCTCCCTGCACTTCCACAGGGCTCTGCACAAGGGGGTGACGATGAAGATGGTCCTGATGGTGCCGGGTTGCTCTCCCATGCCCCGGTTCATGGAGCGGAATAGACAGCATAAAGCTCAGGTTTGGGCTCTGTTAGAGTTCTCCTTGCACAAACAGAGCAATCCTGGAGATAGGGCTCTTGAGATGAAACCGATGGAAACCTGTTTGCATCCGCAGCTGGGTGTCGCAGGCTGAGGGCTTGTCTAGGTTAATGTAAGCTCATCGGAGCGCTTGCAGCACCTCAGCCGTGGTGAGATCCGTGAGGGATCATCATCTCCCCAGGCATGGTTGTACCAGCGCTGTGGGACCCCTGGGTGAACGCCCGTTCCTAGGCCAGGAGCTGCGGCTGCAGTTAGAGCCCCTGGACCCGTGTCGCAGGATGGACAAGCCCCCTCCCACCCAAATGCCGGGGTTTGGAAGGAGCTCCCTCCCACCTCTGACCGGCTTGGAGACGCTGCTGTAGGGGAAGCTGCTGGGACCCTGCCCTCAGAGAACTCGGATGTTGTTGCCGTATCAGCAGACGAGGTGGTGGTGATGAGGCCAGTTTGGGACCTCCTAATTAAAGTATCTCTTGTAGAATAAAGATGTGCAGTTTCCCCTGAAGAATCAGCTGTGACTCGCCAGGTTGTCTGGTGTGTTTTACTGGTGATTGCTTTGGGCCTGGTTTGCTGAGCAAGGGGGTGGCACAAGCACCACGCGAAGCTTTTGTCCTCACACCGAGTTGATCTCTTGGCTGCTGTCATCTGTGTGTCACGTTCTGTGCTCTCCAAAATTACCTTTCTACTGAATTTATAGCCCTTGCTATGAACTTTCCTTTTTACACTTGTCAGGGAGTGTCCCTTCTGCAACCAGAGTTCAATCTTTCATTTTTGATTTGTGTCTCCTGGTTGGTTTTTACTTTAAAAAAAAAAAAGTAGTTTCCTGTTACTGTCTTTTCCTTTTGAAAAGTTTCTTTCTTGAGAGATTAACTTCATGTTTGTGAAGTTGCTTCTTTCCAGGGATTCTGTTCTACTGGGGTTTCTCTGTCAGTGCAGGACACACAAGTGTGTGATCGCCAGAGCAGCTCCCCGGTTCCAGGATGAGTTCCTCACACCGGCTGTAGAGGTCTTCCCAAGCGGTGGTTTTTCAATTTACAAACGTCTCCAGTTTGTTCAGTCTGGCAGGTTGGAAATAGCCAGCAGTAATTCTGTTCCCAGAGGAGGGATGCTCTGCCTCCCCTTCCAGAATGACCTCACTCCTGCAGTCACCTGCTTCTCCTTTGCTGCTGCTGCTTAAACCTGGCATGTCTGGATTTATTTGGCATGTCTGGATTTATTTGGCATGTCTGGATTTATTTAGCCTGTCCGTGGCAGAGGAAAACTTCGTTATGGACCACTTAAGTACCCTGAGCACCCACAGGTCTGTGGGGCTGACGGAGCTACTCCGGGTGTGCCGAGGAGGCTGGTTGGTGTTGCTGCAGGGCTGCTTCCCGTCAGCCTTTGGAGGTGGCGGTCACTGGGAGGCGTCCCCTGGGCCCAGAAAAGCAGGGTCTGTGGGACCCCCCTCAGCACTTTATTCTCTCTGAGGGGACGGGGAAGGGGATCCCGATGTCCTGAGGCCACGTGAGTGGAACCCCTGCGGATGCCTGGCTTTGGCTGGGAAGGCGGCTGGCCTGGCGGGGGTCTCAGGGCGGTCAGTCTGTGCCAGCAGGCTCCAGCCTCGCGGGCAGGACAAGCACTGGAGTTGCACTGGTGACCCCGACGGGAGCCCTGGCCAGGTGGGTAAGGTGATCTGTGCAGGTAGAAATCCAAGGAACTGGAAATAATGCGGGGAAAATGCCTTAATTTCTCTAAGAGTGTTCTTGGTTTGTGCTGATGGAGGAGTTGCCAGAGAAAACTAAAAGGAGCTCCTGCCAGCCGTGGTGCCCGCGGGCGGGAGGACACAGCCTGCTGCTGTGGCTGTCCCTTCCTTGTCACCGGGCAGAACCTCGTGGCAGCACTGCGGTCACCTCTGCACAACCGTTGTCTCCTCTTCTGTTTCCAGGGTGGATCACCTGTACACCTTCTTTGTCCAGTGGTCGCCAGAAATATACGGGAAAGATGCCAAAGAGCAGGGTTTTGTGGTGGTAGAAAAGGAGGAGCTGGACATGATAGACAACTTCTTCAGCGAGCCCACCACGAAGAGCTGGGAGGTGAGTGCCTTCTGCCGGCGTGAGACGTGTGGGTCCAGGGAGCACCCCCTGCCCGACTCCCAGCGTTTCCTCCCCTGGCAGCCCTTGTGCCGCTCCTTTGTAGTGCTGCTCGGCCTGGAGGGCTCCTGGTGGCTCGCATCCCACCAGTGTCCCCTGTTCCCCTCTCCTAGAAGGAGCCGCGGTGGTCTGGGCTGTGCAGCCAGCAGTTGTGGCCCCGGGCTGTGCAGCCAGCAGTTGTGGCCCTGGGCTGTGGCCCTGGGCTGTGCAGCCAGCAGTTGTGGTCCTGGGCTGTGGTCCTGGGCTGTGCAGCCAGCAGTTGTGGCCCCGGTTTGGGGACGTGGTACCCACCTCTTGCTGCGCCTGTCTGGGTTTGTGTGCTACAGCCGGCAGCTCCAGAGCTGTTGCACCGACAGACACCACCGCAGCCTCCAGGGCAGCGGAGCCCGGCCGTGCTGCCGGGGTGCACGCTGTGCTCCCCGTGTCGGCTGTAAGAGGGGAGGGGGTTAGAGCCGGACTTCAGCTGCTCCTGTGGGGGCTTCTGGAGACCTTTGAGCTCCGGGGCAGCCCCTGTTTGGTACCTCTGTCTCACACAAAGCCTGGTTTCTGCAGGAGAGAACCTCTCACACATTTTCTAGTGTGTCTCTGCCACTGGAGCCCTTGCTGTGCTGAGGATACGGGTTAAATTAAAACACAGACAAATTAAATAAATAAACTAAAACAGGGATGAATCCCTCAGTGGGAAATACCTTGATGGGGATTTGAAAAGTGATCCGATTCTTTCTCTTAAACATAAACTTGTCTTAAAAATTCCACCGCACTCTTCCTTTTTTTTTTTTTTAAGCATTTCTGTCTTCAGAGTAAGCTGTCCTCTTCAAAAGCAGAGCTCAGCAGCAGCGCTTGCCATGGGAAATGTGGCACCGTCCCCGCTAATCCCAGAGAGCTCTGGTTTGGACGGTTTCGTAGTCTCTTAATGCTGGTACTTGGTGGGCTGCGAGGGCTGGGGGCGAGGTGTCCCCACTCCTCGTTCTGCTCCGAGCTGGGTGCAGTCGTCTCTCACACTGGTTTCACTCTCTGGTTGTTATTTGCATGCCATTTTCATAAAAGCAAAATAAGGGAGGGGGGTCAGGGATGGGAAGCACAGAGGTGGGAGAGACCTGGCCGCACTGGGAGCTTGTGTCTCCTCTTATTTCAGTATCTGTTGGGAGGAGAGTTACCTGGGAGCAGCTCCTTGAAGGTGTGTCCCTTTCATTCGTAGTGTATTCAGGCTGCACAAACTTAAAGTAGGTCTGGCAGGAAATCTGCTGGAAGTCCAAATTTGGGCATGGTTCCGGGGAAAGTTTCACTCTCCCTGGTGGGGAAACAGAAAGTGGTGTGTAGGGAGGTCCACCAGCAAGGCTATTGCAGCCGCCGGGGTGAGGAGCCCTCTGCGGGAGAGCTGCAGCGGGTGCTGCCCAGGCTGGAGAGGATGAAGGGGAAACAGATGCCTTTGGATATCCGAATTCTTTACTGTGCCAGACCTGACCAGGAGCCTTTCGTGGAGGTACGTTGGGTCGTGTCCCTGTTGGAACAGGGTGATGCGATGCGGCGCTTCTGTCCTGGGGAAAATCCTGCTCTGAACTCGAGAGCTCTGGCAGGGCTTTTCCTCCTCGGGGAGCTCGCTTTCGCCCTCGGTGGGATCCGTGAAGGAGGTCCTGGATCCCCTTCTGTAGTGGCCGAGTCCTTGGTCTGTTCCTGCTTTTGTGGGTCTGTCAATACCTGACCTTGCAGATCCACTTGCTGCAGTTGGTGACTGAGCATCAGTTACAGATGTGCTGCGGGGGGCTCCTCTGTCTCGGGAGTCGCCCGTAATTAGCAGAGGTGTTAATGGCTCTGCTGTGGCTGCCCCTCTGTGTGCGTTTGGGTGCCTCTCGCTGCAGATACCTGCTGCTGGGTCATTCACTGCCGTCGCATTCCCCGCACTCCTGGGAGGAGACTAATCCAAGGAAACAGTTTTCAAAAGAGGAATTGGATACTTTTAATATAATACTAAAAAGTGTTTGTTTAAATTAGATTTGAAAATTAATTAAGTAAATATAATGATGGCCTGGGAGATGTGGAGGGAAGGAGAACAACTCAGGAGGTGGAAATAGAACAAGGATGGAAGCAGAAAGACCATTTCCTTTAACAGATTTTTTAAGGATTGATGCACTTTTTCAGTGCAGACCTTGCCTGAAATGGGCCCTATGAAGAGGTTTCCATCCCAGGATTCCCTCCAGGGGACTGGATCCCCCTGAGCAGGGGCAGGGGGCAGCTCACCGTGAGGGCTCTGTCCTGCCCGGGTGACCTCCCCACCAGTCCTGTTCTCCGCGAAAGCTGCTGCTGAGCCGGGCGCGGGGGTTACAACGTCCCAGGAGCCAGCCCCGGGCTTGCAGGTCTGTGTAGGGGCTCCAGCTCCCTGAGCTCCGGTTCCTGCTGGCTCCTTGCTGTGGTGTCCCCCAGCCCTGGCCAAAGCCCCGTCTCCCTTCCAGCTGTGCCAGCCTGTCCCTGGCAGCACCCTGGGGGCTGCAGGGTCCTTTCATGGACAGTCATCGAGTGCAAGGACTCCGGTCCTCACTCACCTTCCAGCTCTCTGGGAGACGGCGGCCTGCCTCACCCGTAGCAGCACCGTGCTGCTGAAGAGGAGTCTCTGCTTCGTTTTAGAACTATTTAAATTCAAACTTGATGTTAGAAATACATACCTGGACTCACCTTTTAAAGTATTACCATTTGCCTGTCTTTATAAAGCCTTAAGCAGAGGAATATCTAGAAGTTTCCAAAGAGCCCTTTGCTCATTTTGAAGTAGGAACATATTTTATGAAGACCTTGACTCTTAGAATGAGTATTTTCAAGAGGTTACGTGAACTCGGTGCTCGAAACCTTACTGAGTGTCTTTCCTGCAAGAGAAACTGAACTCTGGTTGGGTTGATGTGCATTTTTACATCTTCACTGCGTTCATTCTGTTTCAGTTTGTATCCACAAAACCTGTCTGTCAGTAAAGAAAGCCAGGGAAAAGCCCTTGTTTGATTTAAAAAGAGAAGTGAAACTTTTTAAACTTGTTGATGTTCTCCTGCATTAGCACCTGAGAAAAGAATTCCTGCGCTGGGGGCCGCAGGAGGGGGACCCAGCAGCGCCTGTGCCCACACGTGGGCTCCTGCGGGACCCCTCCTCCAGCGCGGGCACCGCGCCTCGCGGGGGCACCTCCGCCTCTGGCCGGGGCTGGGTGCAGCGAGCCGGGCCAGGGGATGTCCCTGGCTACCCCATGTTCATGGGCCCCGAGGAGCTCTGGGCCGTGGGAGGAGGTTCTGGCCCTGCTGTCTGGAGACGTCTCCCAGCAGAGACGCTCTCCTTTTGACTGCGGCTTGGCCCGGCCGTCCCTGCAGCGCGGTTGCTCCACGGGGAGGCAGCTGGGGAGGGGGGGTCTCAAATCCATCCCCAGCAGGGGGTTGACAGCCTGAGAGCCGTGGCTGAGGTTGGGCGCTTGTTCTCTTGCCTCAGATCATCACTGTGGAAGAAGCGAAACGGCGGAAGAGCGTCTGCAGTTACTATGAAGAGGAAGATGACGACGCTTTGCCGGTCCTGAAGCATCACAGCGCTCTGCTGGAGAACATGCACATCGAGCAGGTATGGCCAGGAGAGCCCCCGCTGCTGCCNTGCACAGGGAGCAGGTATGGCCAGGCGCGCCCCCGCTGCTGCCTGTGCGAGGGGACACTGGTGCTGCCCAGCTCGGGAAGAGCTCGCTCTCGGGGTGTCCCCACGCGGGGCCCTGCTTGCGTGGCCTCACCTGGGAACCTGGTGCAGCCCCGTGGGCGAAGGGGAGGCGCTGAGCTGCCGGCAGCTTTTGGCTGCGCAGCCCCTGCAGCAAGGGGACGGTCTGGGGACACTCCGGGCAGCCCTGCCCCGTCCTGCCGGGTGTGACACCGTTTCTCTCTTGGTTGCCCAGCTGGCCCGGCGCTTGCCCGCCCGCGTGCAGGGCTACCCGTGGCGGCTGGCGTACAGCACCCTGGAGCACGGCACCAGCCTCAAGACTCTCTACCGAAAATCGGCGTCTCTCGACAGCCCCGTTCTCCTGGTCATCAAGGACATGGACAACCAGGTGAGGAGCGCCAGTCCTGGGGGCGACCGCACCGGCAGCCTTAGGAGAAGGGATGCGTGTGAGGGGCTGGTCGTACCGTGAAGCGGTGGCACACCAAAACCAGACATGGGTGGTCTCTCTTGTATTTTCTTACTTAAAGTAAGTGCAAGGGCAGGAAGGTACATCAGCACCAAGGGACATGTCCCTCCCGAGCTTCCCAACTGCCACGAGTGCTCCTTGTGTAGTGCCCCGGCAGCATCTCCCCTAAGTTCTGGTCCAGTGCCTCAGCAGCTCCCGCAGCGCCCCGTCCCGCTGCCCGTGTTGTCCTCCAGCCTGTAGCGTGCGGGGTACGGGGGGGTTGCACTTGCTCCTCTGGTGCACCTCGCCGCTTGGCTCTTGGGACACGAAACACCAGCTCAGCTGTTCCTTAGAAAGCATCTGGAAATATTTGGGACTTTTTATGTTGAATTTTGTGCCATGCTCAGAAGTGGTTTAACGGTGTTGTTCTGGCAGATCTTTGGAGCGTACGCGACGCACCCCTTCAGGTTTAGTGACCATTACTATGGCACTGGTGAGACATTCCTCTACACCTTCAGTCCGCATTTCAAGGTAAGCAGGTGCTCACCTTCTCAAATAAAACCTTTGGATTCCACTTCCGAAAGATGAGGAGGGCAGCGTATTTGGGTGTAGAAGACCTGTTGATGAGTGCAGTTGGTCGCTTAGAGCTCCACTGCGGTGCGCTAATCAGCAGTGGGTGTAATTACCCGAATGCCCAGAGCCGTCTGTCAGGGCGGGGAGGGGGTTGGGGTGGGCCCAAGGGGGCCGTGGGGAGGAGTAAGAGAGCCCGTAAGGAGCGGGCTGGTGCCCTGTTCAGCATTGCACACAGCGCTCCTTCACCAGAGCGCCCGTGGATCCAGAGGTACAGCAGGATTTCAGAAAGGATCAGGATGCCTTGTTCTTAGCTTTAACTTCACACTGTTCCTCTACTTTCCACCTGTTGCCTCCTCCTCCGCCAAGAGAATATGAAATAAAACACGACCCCGGCAGAAAGCACCTGCTGAGAGCCCGTCCCCAGAAGTTTCTGAGTACAAGCATCCTCAGTCCGGGTGTCTTTGCTTCCCCCAGGTGTTCAAGTGGAGCGGCGAGAACACCTACTTCATCAACGGAGACACCAGCTCGCTGGAGCTCGGAGGAGGAGGGTGAGTGAAGGTCTGGGCTTCGCTTCACGTGGCTAACTTGTATTTTAATGAGAATGGGGACGGTGGCAGTTGCAGGTAAAGGGCTGAGCTTTTAGTGCACAGGTTAGGGCAGATACCGCAGCAGTCTGAGTGCTGTTACGGACCCACAGCAATCCCCGTTGCTTACAGAGCCAATGGCGTTGGGCAAGTGAGTGTTTGGGTTTTCTGGGATCAGAGAAGACCCAGGTGTTTTGTGTAGACGCACGTCTCATCGCTGAGTGGGTTTGCCACTGGAAGATAATCTCCAGGGGCAGTTTTGCCATCAGCTTCTGAGGTTTCTCACGTGGCCCTTACTGGATGGTCATTATTCTGTAGCTGCAGGGGACGAGGGTACAGACGGGGCTTATCAGCTCCTAAATTTCCCGGGTCAGTGGGCGTGAGATGACGTGCTGAGGCTGTTGGACTGCAGCGGCCGCAGCTGCTCCACCGTCTGCGTGGTTTGCGTCCTGGGGTGGAAACACTCCTCCTGCACCAGGAGCCGTGTCCACACCTGAGCAGGCAGGGAAGGGACGCGCTGCCCGCCCCGCCAGCGGTGCCACAGCCTCCAGTGGTTTCGAGGTGACCTGAGGTTTGCCGTGTATTCCCTTTCCAGCGGCCGTTTCGGGTTATGGTTAGATGCAGATTTGTATCACGGGCGGAGCAACTCCTGCAGCACCTTCAATAACGACATCCTGTCTAAGAAAGAAGATTTCATAATACAGGACGTGGAAGTGTGGACATTTGAGTGAAACGCTGCCTGCCTTAGGGACTGGGCCCACGTGAAAGCCAACCAGAGGGTGCCGGCGGCCTCACCACGTCACACGCTTTTCCCTCCAGTTTGTACCAGAGCATGACTGCGCCAAAACCCAAATAACCAACCCCAGGAAACCAGAGCCGGCTCCGAGGGGCAGCAGGAGACGGGCAGGAGGTGGGACTGCAGCGTTCTTCCCCTCCTCCTCCACTGAGGATCCGATGCTGATGGGAAGGTCGGCGCGGTGTGAGCTACGTCTCTGTAGCGGTGAGCGGTCCTGCGGGAGAGCTGCCACTGTCTCCTACATTCCACGTGTGTTTATGTTCAACCACGAAGGCCAACCAAAAATAAAAGGTTACTTTACCAAAAGCAACAGCATATTGTTTGCCATGGAAAGGAATCACAGGTGTACACAGCACTTAAGGGAACATGTTTTTTAAATATTTTTATTTATTATTGTATAGCAATTTTCTTTTTTTTTGTAAATGAATTAGCGATGAGGTTTTTTCTTTTAATGTTTCAAATCTCAGTTTGATGAATAATTACCATTCAGGTAGCTTTCTTATGCATCGCCATTTATTCTGAATTGATTTATTTGATTTCTGAAGTTAATTTTTATTTTTTTATTTTGTAAATGAGATTTGGTTTTTGTTTTACCCTAACAAGAGGGTTTGTTTTCTGGCAGAAACATTTGAGTGCATAATTCTGTTTGGGTTGGTTTTGCTGCGCTGGGGAAGGCGGATGGTGCTTCTCCTTAGCTCTGCTGCCGCCTCCCTGGAGCAGCGAGGGCTTCGCCAGCCTGTGCCCAGCCTGTGCCCGGCGCCTCCGGGGCCGCAGCCCGGGACGGGGGGCTCCGGCGCTGCCCGGGGGCGTCTCACTGCGCACACGGGGCGTTTCCCAGAGAGGAGGGGGTTTCTGTATCGCCACCCAGTCACGATGAGCCGCCTCTGCCACCTGCAGAATAACCGCTTCCTTAAGGAGAAAACACAACTGAGGTGCAGAGAAGGTGGTGATTTCCCTGCCAGGTCATGTTGGTGTAATACTTGTTTTCTTGGTAATTATATGTTTGTGATTTCCTTCCCAAAAAAGACTTGAAGCAACAGGCTGGCTTAGGATTAGACGGGCAGCTCAATACTCTTCTTTGTTTTTCATGAAATACCCAGCTCCCCTTCCCCTCTCCCCTCCCCACTCAACAGCCTCTGTGTTACCCAAGGTGTGGGTGAGTGGGGAGAGCACGGCAGGGGACTGGCAGCCTCTGCCGATTGCCAGGGGTCCTGCTCTCCCCGGGAGCTTGTTCCCACAGCCAGACCTGGCTGACGTTAGGGCACCGTCCTGGCTGGCATCCCAGGGTGTCGGGGCACAGGGAGAGGCGGGTTTCCCAAAGGGTGCTGTGCTTCCCTGGCGGGACACCGCGCCCCGACGGGGGTGTTATTAACCCAGTGCTGCAGCTCCATTCACTTATGCCCTTCCCTTTTGCAACCGATGTGAAAAACCAAAGCAGCCACGTGATTTTCCTTCAGAAGCGTTGCTGAACGGCGACGCTGCAGAAACCTCCTGGTCCCTGCACTGGTGCTGGGGAGGAGGGAGCGCCCGTCACAGGCTGCGCGTCGGCACCTGGCCTCCCTCCTGCGGCTCTGCCGCCGCCCGGGATGAAGGGCTTATTGGTGATGCTGAGAGACGTTCTGGCAGCGTCTGACAGCATCCTGCTTGGGAAATACCGGGAACGCCTGACAGTGTGTGCTCTTTCAGGCGGTGGCAGACCACTGCACAGTTACGAAAAGCCAAAAGGCAAAGCGAGCGAGTTGAGCATTTGACATCCACCTCACTACTGCTGCTGCACCTTCCTCCATCCGACTGTCCTGTCACAGCCTATCCCAACCCCGCGGTCTGTACTCAAACCAGTGTTGTTCAGTCGAACTCTGTGACCCTTGAGACTATGAATATTGAATATATGTAACGCAGTGCTATCACAATATTTTCAATAAAGGAATTTATGCATTCAGAAACTTCTTACAGGTGTTTTCTCTCCACAAATGTTAGCACTTTTTAAAGGTGAAAGGATGTTAATTTACAGGTTGTGTGAGGGGTACCTGAGCCTGCCCTGCAGAAGAGACGCCCAGCACTCTTGTGTTTTAGAAACATGGGCAGGAGATGGAGCTTTTGGCTGTTTTTTTGTGTGTGCTTTTTGTCAGTGTTGGGTTGATGGTCGGATTCGATCCGAAAGGTCCCTTCCCACCCAGGCAGTCCTGCGGTTCTGTCATCTCCTAAAACAGACCTGTGGTTTGAGTTCCCTCAGAGGGCTAAGAAACACCAGCACGTGGTTGCGCGGCTGAGCTGGTCGTCCTGGCTGCAGTGAGGGACATTGTCCCCTCGTCTTTTTCGACCAGCACGTTCCCAGAAGCCAAGGCTCCGTGTACATAATTTGTGTGCGCCCTTTCTGTGTTGCTGAAGCCTTCATGTGCATTTTTCTGTCTCTCCAGGCAAGAGAGGGCATACAGTGTTTTAAAAGTACTCGGCTCTTGGCTTTTATTGGTTTTATGGCACGTGGGTGGTGGCAAAAAAAAAAGCAAACTACAATTACGGGGAACAAGGGTGTCATCTGGGAACCTGCTTTGGGTGAAATGGCCGTGAGAATCTTCCTAATGTGAAGTAGGAGGAAAATTACAGTTGCTGGTAATTTTTCCCTCGGAGCAAGAGCAAAAGCTTGTCCTTGCAGCATGAAGCAGGTACTTCAGTGGGACACGGAGAGTCTTCCTTCTGGAGAGTGCCGAAGTGCGGACTCACAGTCGGGTGAGAGCGTGTCCTGATGGTGCCGGCACAGCTCTGCTTGCTCCGAAAGAAAAGCATTTCTGGAAAATCTCATTCTGAATTTTGCAGCTCGTTACCTCCTTAAACGTTACAGCCTCTTGTCTGTGGGACGAACGCTTTGTGCCGTGTGGGCTGCACAAGGAACATAAAGGCTGAAATTCCGTGGTCGGGGATTCTGCAGCTGTTCTCTAATGGACAGCGTGAGCAGCTTAAAGAGGAAATTACTAAGAAAGTGTTTTTAGAACCTGAAGTTAGCTGCCACTTAGAAATACCCTGAACTGGCTCTGGAAGCTGTTGAGTCAAGTAACCTCGGGGTGCATTCACTGTAGTCCGTTTGTACCTTTCCTTAGCGAAAGCTTTGGGTGAGCAGACTTCACCTGCGCGTGTTGCTGCTTCGGGGTGTAATGCAGTGGGTGCGGCTGGAGCTCTGCCGTCAAACACCCGGGGAGCCCGTCCCTCGGAGGGGTGACCGAGCATCTGCACAGCCCAGGGTCCTTTCCCTGTCACAGGCGGGGNCCAAGGAACAGGCGATGGGACCAGAAGCAGCGGCCCCGGGGAGGCTCAGGATGGAGATTGGGGAGAACGTTCCCACAGAAAGGGTTGTGCGGCCGTGGCACTGCCCGGGCGGGGCGGAGCGTTTACAAGCCGGGCAGACGTGGTGCTGAGGGGCGCGGGCGGCTGCTGGGCCCGCGGGACGCCGCCATGACGGAGGCCTCCCCGCCCGCCCGCTC
>VZRU01013821.1:1623-12987 GCA_013398155.1 Pedionomus torquatus | reverse complement strand
GGGGGTTCGTCGCTAAGAAGAGCCGGCTGCGGCCGTGGCGAGGGCTGCCCGGCGGATAGCGGCTTCGCTTGGGCAGCCGCTCGCCGCCGCCCTCCTGGTTAACGCTTGCGCCCTTTTCCAGTACGAGGACCTCGTTTGCTTCAGGGACATCCGACCCAGCGCCCCCCACCACTACCTGGTGGTGCCGGTGGAGCACCTGGGGAGCTGCAAAACTCTGAGGACGGAGCACCTTCCCCTGGGTGAGCTGCCCCTGTGCTTAACCGCTCCGAGACACCTCGGCACAGCGCTGCATAGTGCCTTGTCCCGTAATTTAGTCCTCTTGCTGCAGGGTGCGGACATGGAAGCAGACGGTGTGAGTGTGTGTAGGGCCGTCCCTGCCCTGGGGGCTGCCCTGCGTGGCTCCAGAATAGCACAGTTTTGTGCAATGCCATAAAAACCTTGAATAATGCGTTAAATCTCTTTTGCTTGCACACAGTATAGGTGTGTCCACACTTTGTTGGAACTACAGCTTTATTTTAAAAGTATTTACATGTTACTTCATTGCTTTTTCTTACATACTCAGGTGATTTTAAATTGTTTGTGAAATTAGAGAAGAATTTTATAAAATGCTTATTTTAAAATAAACAAGTGCTGCGTTACTTTTCAGGAAAAAATAGAGAAGAAAAAAGGAAATGATAGGCTAGTAAACTTCATTATTTATGGAAAAGATAAAATTATAAAATATCAAAGTGATGATTTATTATTGATAGGTACTTTTTTCCTTTATTTTTTTGTGCAAACACTGTTCTGGAATTAGTTCCTTAGGAAATGCCTGAAGTGTGCTGAGTAACGAGCAGCTACAGCCACACGTGCACGGAGAGATTCCACCTTAGGGCAACGTGCAGGTGATGCAAGAGCAGGGCTGTAGCTGTGTGCTGCAGATCTTGCATCGCTGCGTTTCTCTCCTAAACGCAGGCTACATTTCTCCAGAAACACCTTCTCTGTGTGTTTGGCTTTGAGATGATTCCTCAGTGTCTTTGTATTCGGGTTGTGCCTTTTCTCAGTGAAAGAGTAAGGAAACTTTGTCCCAGTAGTTAGTAGGATTGTGAAGTTTATTCTAATTTAATTTAAATTTGCGTACTATCTCTGAAGCTTCCTAACTTATACCAGGCTGAGGTCAAAATCCTGTAGCTTGTAGAGACCTAACTCTGGAATTGGTGTAAACATCCTCACTCTGGCCAGTCAGCGTGTGGTGTGTTGTGTAGGGCTGTGGTGGTACCCGCCTTGGGGCAAAGCTGCCACAGTAACACCACGCTTAGGAGCATCACTGGGAATGGGTCGCAGCGCAGGGGTTATGTCAGCCATTGTACAACGCTGTCCTGACTGTCTTTAGTGATGAGTAGTGACAGTATTTATTAGTATTTATATTTGGAAAAACTCAGGTTTGTGATCTCAGTGTAATCAGTTTGTTGGAATTCATACTCTGAGGAATGCCTTTTTAAATTGACACTTGATACGTAAAAGATCACTTAAATGACATTTATTTGTGTTTAACAGTGAAAAGGATGATGGAAGTTGGAAGAGCTGTCCTCCAGAAAAATAATGTTAGTGACTTGAATGATGTAAGGTACGTGCTGGAAACCTCCTGTGTTTGAGCGTGTGTTACTCTTCAGAAAGCTGTTCTAGAGATGGTGGCAGTGACGGCAGTGTGAGCTATCGGAGAAATCGGGCCTGCGTTCCCCTACTGACTGCCTGAGTAGAATATGCAGGCACGGAAGAGGAACGCTCTTTTTCTGGTGAATCACCAGCACAGATTGTGTTCCAGCTCTGAGATTCTTTCCTGACCACAGCTGGGATGGGGAGGGCACTTTGGACACCTCATCTAGAGAGGTGCTCCTTAATGATGTACTCAAAATACGCTCTAAATCCAGGGTCCCCCAGGAGAGGTGAACGTAGTCCTGTTCAGGCAGGGCCCTGCCCAGCGTTTCAGTCTCTGTTTGGTTTCTGTGCTGTGCCCTTTGGTTGAAGCCAGGACCTTTGGTCGCCAAAGTAAATTGTACCGTAATTTAAGCAGTGCAGAGTGTACGAGCTCGGCCTTGGTAATTAACAGGAGCAGAAACTCCACTGATCTAGTCACAGTTGTCCTTCCAGCTGAAAATCAGATATGATACGAAGAGACATTTTACTTTTTAAACTCACCTTTTTAACAAAATATATCTTAAACACAGAGAGGTGAAGGAGGAGGTGAACAGGCTTTTGAGAATGTTGCCTGAGTGTAATGACAGGAAAGAGCCCATTTTTGTTCCTGCCTTTACGTACAAGGAGCACGTGATGAGTTGAGTTCTTCATCCAGCTGATCGTGGTCACTGAGTGGTGGTGTCCCAACTCTTCCTCAATTAACGTCACCGGTATTTTTTACTTGTTTTCCTTTCCTGAAGGATGGGTTTCCACTGGCCTCCGTTCTGCTCGATATCCCATTTGCATCTTCATGTCCTGGCCCCAGCCAGCCAACTGGGATTCCTCTCCAGACTCATCTACAGGCTCAACTCCTACTGGTTTATCACGGTCAGTGTAATGCAGATGGGCTTTCGGGAGGTTTGCAAATGCAAGCTGAAAACATGACATCTTTCTGACATTCTAACTATGTCCTAACATTCTTTGAGCATTTTTTTTTTTGTGTCATTACTATAATTATTAATTATTTATATTTTGCATCAAGTATGTGAGAAAATGGTAAAATGTAACTGCAGTGTTTATGCTTATTCGGGCAGTGGAGTGACAGCAGCATTGCCAGTAGCTGTGGATGTGAGGCACAGCTCAGGGTAACGCCATGTGCTTCTGGGGACACGGGGCAAGTGTTCTTTAGTGTGAGAGGGTGTATTGGGGTGTGATGGGCCACGTGTTGTACGTACCCTGCTTCGGCCAGTTTAGGTGAGAAACGTGGCCACCTAAGGATTTCATTTATCATTTGACGTGTTTCTTCATCTTTATACCGAAACCAGTGTTTGCTTTATGAAAGCACTGTTTGTACTGGGTTGTCAGCAGAGATGAGCAGTGAGAGGGAGCTTTACTGCCCAAGTAGCACAGAAGCTGCTTGGCGCCTTGCTGGCCGGCTCCCCAGCTCCACGAGCCAGGTGTCTCTGCTGTGTCGCAGTAAGCACAGCGTGTGGCTTTACTGCCTGCCCTCTGGGGTGAGCTCAGGGTGGTCTCTGCCGAGTTTGGCTGCCCACTGTGGATGTGCTTCAAAAGGTATTTCGCCCTGTTGTTAACTTGGAAAATGTTCTTGCCTTCTTTGGGGGTTTGGTTGTGTTTTTCAGGTTAGAATGGCTTGAATGTGATACTTGTATAAGGATGCAGAACAAGGCTCAGGTCGCTTCGTTTTCCCTTGCTTCGTGCTTTATCTAGATTGATTTGCAAATAAACTGCACGACCTACTAAACTCCCACTAAGCTGTTCCTACCTGAAGTAGCTGATCGCATTTTTACCGTGTATATATAAAACGTGCCAAACTTAAGCTTTTCACTTCTAAGATGGTTCCTTTGGAGATCTCAGTGAAACCTCAAGCACTAGTTCAAAATGAAAGGTTATTTCAGTGGGACTGGCAAAAAAACCAGGCTGTCAGTGAAGTGACTTCTCTCGGAAGTGCCCCCGTTAGTCTCCCTGTGCCCCACCTGGCTGCGAGAGCAGTGCTGGCAGAGCCTCCTGCCCAGGCGCTGTGGGGCTGGGGCTGGTCCATACACACCATCCAGCTCCCCAGTTACACGCTGGTGCACAAAGGGCCTGTGATGAGGAAGGTACGTGTGAGCGTGGTGGTGTGACCAAAGGGACATGTGTCTGGTGACATGAGCTGCACCTCTGAGTGCTCTCTAACTGTTTCTAAGATGGCATTTCCAGCGAAGTGCAGGTCTGTGGTGTAGCTTAATCACAGAATGATTAGAGTTGGAAGGGACCTCAAAGATCATGGAGTTCCAACTCCCCTGCCCTGGGCAGGGACACCTCCCACCACACCAGGTTGCTCCAAGCCCCATCCAGCCTGGCCTTGAACCCCTCCAGGGATGGGGCAGCCACAGCTTCTCTGGGCAACCTCTTCCAGTGCCTCACCACCCTCACAGCAAAGATTTTTTTTCTAATATCCAATCTAAGTCTCCCCTCTTCTGTTTTAAAACTATTACCCCTTATCCTATCACTCCCCTCCCTGACCAAGAGTCCCTCTCCAGCTCTCCTGGAGCTCCCTTCAGATCCTGGAAGGCTGCTCCAAGGACTCCCCAGAGCCTTCTCCTCTCCAGGCTGAACAGCCCCAGCTCCCTCAGCCTGTCCTCACAGCAGAGGGGCTCCAGCTCTCTAATCATCTTCCTGGCACTAATGCATCGCTCGCTCTCTCTTTTGCAGGCTGAACAGCTGATTGAGCGCCTGCAAAGAGAAAACCCTGCTAGTTAAAGCACCCGGAGCCTTGTGTCGCTGGCTGGTTTGGTCCTTGTCTTTGAACTCTGATTAAGGTTGCACAGTTTCTTGTTGCCAATAATATACCAGGATAAAAAAAAGTGTTAGTTCCTTCTGAGGAAATACACGCAGAATTTGTAGCTGCCAACCAAATTCTCCTGTTTGGGTGAGGTTCAGGCTGTACGTTTCTCTGACAATGTGATGTACTTAATTTTTATTTGTATATATATACCTATGTAATGCATGTGCACACACAGAGCACTTTTCCTAGTGAAAGGCAGGGTGTAGCAGCAGAGTGTTGCACTAAGGCAAGAAGTCACTACTGATGGTGTGTACCTGGTACCAAAGGGAATGTTTGTTGCGGAATCGAGCTGTTATTTTCAAGAGGTGTTGTTCTGGGATTGCAAGTAACACCTAAACATTCATGTTTCCATCTGTATTTGCACGCTAGGTTACTTGTGCCCAGTTGTGAGTAGGTTCGTTGCTGAAAATACACTACTGACTTTGTGGTGCTGAACCACCTTAAGGTATTACCTGTCTTACTGCGTGACAGTGACATAATAAATGTCAGTACGGTAGGTGCCCGGGATGTGCTGATGCCGTGCAACATGGAATGCAGTTTAAATGTCTGTGTAAACGCTTGTGTGTTTGACTTAAAGATTGTTTGTCTCCTCTGTACACAGTATCTTAAATTAGTTTCTGTATGCTTACAAAAAAATGTGAAGACTTCAGAGAATTGGTTTAATATATTGCTCTTCTGTATGGTGATAGAAAAAAAAAACATCCAGATTTTTAGCTGGCTCATACTGACCTCACTGGAAGTGCCTTGGAGATTACTAACGCCTTGGCTGAATTGTTTTTCCAAATGAAGTCACAAGAGAAAGGTCTGTAGCGCAGTGAGTGTGTGGCAGGCTGCTGTCATCGCCATCGCACTGGAATTCGGGACAGCAGGGACTCGGCCCCAAAGTGGAACGTGTCGGGTGGGCTGGGGAACCCGCTGCCCCTGCCTTTGCTGCGGGACGTAGTCGGTGCCAACGCTCTGGCTTTCAGGGCCTTATTAAGGCAGACTCCAGAAGGCACGGAGTGCGTGTTCTTCCCTGGTGTTCTTGGTGCCCGGCTCACTGCGTGTCCTTGGCTGATGCCTTTGGGTGCAGCTGAGGTGACGATGGTCTGTGGCACCCCCAGCTCCCCTCGGGACCGCCTTGCCTTAGTGCTACAACGCATTGTCACATTCTCGCAGTGAACTAGAACAGCACCGTTCACGTCCCTCCGAAAGCGTTTTCTGCCCAGAGAAGCTGACACCTCTCTCTTCTCCCAGTGTCTCATTATTTGCAGGTGCTCACCTGTCATCTGCAGCCTTTGGGGGCTTGGTCTGTAAGGTTTGGTAGGGGGAGTGTGAATAAAAGCACTGAGCTTTGGCTGCTGCTGCGCAGTGGACGGGGAGGTTGCGCCACCCCGGCCTGGCGGGACACCCGAGCTGTAAGGTCTTTCAAGAGTTAATACTGCGTATGTGTGTTCTGAGCTGTAATTAATTTATGTAACCGTACTTAACTGTGACATGTAATATTTAAAGCAGCAACATGAACTGCTGTCAGAAAGGATTAATGAACAGAATAAATGCTAATCCTGGAATGATCTCCCCGTGTGCTGGAACAGTTGGCTGTGGGCTTTGACCCCAACCTGCCGGGGCTGGGCAAGGACGGAGAGCGAGAAAGCTCAGGGGCTGGGATGCAGGCAGGTGAATAATGAAGGAAAGGGGAGTGAAGCCCCAGGCAGGGGGTGCGCAGGCCCTCACCCGTGGCCTCCCACAAGCGGGCCAGAGCAGTGGCTGCCCCCTCCTGCCCCAGACCCCCCTCGTGCCTCCTGCTGCGCCTGGCATCGCACGGTGAGGGCTGTGCAGCTTTTCACCCGCCGCAGGGGCAGAGCAGGGCAGCCTCGATGCGCAGCAGCGGCCAGAAAGGCTGTGACCAACGCGCCATCGGTGCAGAACACGACACCCACGGGGGGCTCTGAGACCCGTCCCCCCCCCAGCCAGGCCCAGCCCCTCCTCACAGGAGCACCAAGGGCAGCTCTTCGTGTCTCGCGCTTGAGAAGGGGTTCAGAGAAGCCAGAGACCGTAAGGCTGGGAAGGTAAGGTCGGGATAGAACCTACCTTCCCAGTGTTGCCGAGCAGCAAACGGGGGGATCGGGCTTGGCGGACACGAGCAGACGGGCTTCAAACAAACTGTTGCGTGGAGCTGTGTTAATTACTGAGATGAATGCTCAGTACCTCATTAGCGTTTTTCAGCACAGAACCCTGTTCCATTTTCCTTCTGTGTTGACAAGCATTCTTGGACTCGGGTGGTAATTTTTTTAATTGGGCTAAGAAATGTTTTCTGACAAGCCTGTCCTAATGCTTTGAGTACGTTTCAGAATTCCCGGCCAGCCCCTGGAGCAGAGCCCACCAGCCGTGTCTCCTCATCTCCGGCGCCGTTACAGCATCTCTCCAAAACCTCCCCAATCATCTGCGGAGCTTCCCAGTGAGCAAAGGTGGGTAAGATACTGCTTGAGAGGGACTGTGCTCAGCAGCTCCTGCTCCCCAGGAGCCGCAGAAGCAAAGGGAGGCTGCACGGCCCCGGCCCCTGGCTCTTGATCCGCATTAGCTCCTGGGGAAAGCTGCTTTTTTGACTGTGTGGTTGGGAATGACAAAGCTTTACTTGTGCTCTTTCGCCCCATTGTTTTACATAAACCCCCAACCTGACGTGAACCCAGAGACCACTGCTTCACCCTGACGTGCTGCCTGCCCCTCGGAAGGATGACACAGTTACACGTACAGTCCAGCTAACGTAGAATGAAAAAAAGTGTTTTTGACTAAGGACAGCATTTTCCATGTGACTAAGTCAGTAATGGCTCTCCAAGCTGTTACTTAATTGTGAGTTGTAAAGAAAAGCATAAAACCAGGAGCAAACCTGAAAACCATATCTGAAATTTGACAAACAATAAAATGCTTTGTAAAACCTCACGTCCTGTCGTTCCAAAGGGCTGTGCAGTATTTGTTGAAGTGCTGAAAGTGCCTTCAGTGTCTGACGGGGAAATACAGCCAATCCCGATACAACGGACAGACCCAAAGCCTGCAGAACTCACGGGACTCGAGGGGAAGAAGAGGAAAGACAACTGAGGGAGTCTGCCACACTGAAGAGAAGCTCAGGAGGGGTTTGAGGAGCTGAAAGCTACTGAGTGTTGCAACACCACCTTTCAGAAGGGCAGACTTTATTACTGCTCTAAACCATCCGTAACACTACAAAAACTATAATTTTTCTGAATAAATTCCGTTCCATTTAGCCCAATGGGGGCCTGTTGCAAAAAAAGATGCCTGTTGCAAAGTTTAAATTCCTGTTTGATGTGTAGGTACTTGTCCTTGTGTCGCGGGGGAGAAGCGGGGTTTCGCCCAGCTTGTAAACCTGTAGCTGAATCGGGCTGCGTCCACGAGGCACGATGCGCTCCTGACTCTGCAGGCTTCGGGAGGAATTCGGTGGCTGTGGCGTGTGCCAGCGGGCACACGGACCAGCTGCACTGTGCCCCTCGGACTTCTTTGGGAACACTGGCCGTGGCTGGGAGCAGGAGGTTGGATTTGTCAGCCTGACCCAGTTTGGCAGCTTTTTGGTGTTCAGAACCGTTTCACAGGCACATGGAAAGCTTTCAGTCACTGCAGAGAAAGCTCAGCCAAAGCTGGCAGGTAGGGCATTTGGCTCTAATTGTTTAAAAAAATCCATCCCTCTATAAATAATCCTTCTGCTAATAATCCTTGGGTTTATTCCAAGTACCGCAATAGGGCAAGCTTTCTGAAGGCACTGATAAAATGGGTGAAGTTGTTTATCTGGGCTCACTCTGCTGCTCTCTGTTCTGACCAGGGCTGTGATGCTCCTGTAGCTGTGCTCCGGCGGTGCCTGAACACCCAGCGAAGGCCACGGGAGCACCTGACACCAACAGCCTACAGAGGTGGCATTTCACTACTTGAGCCAGCCTTAATTAAACACTGGTAAGTTTGCCTGAGCCGGACTTGCACCCTGGGGTGCTCAGGACACACACGGCCTCAACCCTGTGTCTCTGAACGCGTTACTGTTCCTGGTACAAGCATCCTGTCAGTCTGCTGGCAACACCCACACCGCCTGACACCGCTTCCTGCGAGGGCTACAGCGGTGCCAACTGTATCTGGAAATGGCTGGAATTAAGCAGACCACGGCCTGTGGCTGTACTACAGAAGGTGTGACGCATTTGCAATCAGAACACGCGGCCAGTTTATCTGATGGGAGCTGGAATCCCCCGAGGGGGCTCCAGGCAGGACGGCCAGAAATGCTGTTCCAACCCGCCAGGTGTTAAGGCCACAAGCGTGATGTCGTTTTGAGGTGCAGGACGCAGATCCAGAGGGGGAGCAGGCGGGTGGGCACACACAGCAGCACCCGCAGCACCTACGCCTTCCGACACAGCAGCGTTCTGTGGGGATGAAGCCCCCGCTGTGTCCCTCCCTCCCCGCTCCCCCTGCCCCCCCGCAGCACGTCCATCTCTGCCCTCTGCGGCGTTCATTGTCTCCAGGAGGAGGAGGAGGCAGAGGGACAGTGAAATCCAGGGGTTTATTGGCTCAGCCCGAGGGATTGCTTTGGTGCAAATCCCTGTTGGATAAAAATGTTAGACCAAAAAACCGTTCTTTTGGGCTTTTTGCATAAAGTGTTCTTTTATATAAATAGCATACAATAATTACCACTTTAATCAAGTTTATCATTTATATTAAATTTCAGTATCCTTTTAAGGCAAAAGAGTATCTGACACTTGAGACCCATCAGTCCTGCAGCTGACACATAAAAGCTCTTAGTTGCAGTAGCAAAAAATAGAACTATTTCTAACGATACGGGTTCCTTGGTGGTAACGGTTGTAACTACAGCTCCTGATTGTTTTAATAGCATTAGTGCAACTACTGTATGTAACCAGTCCTTTTTTTTTTTTGTCTTTTTTAAACATAGAGAAAGTTCCCCTGTCATAACCGAGCAGGAAATTCTTACCGGTCACCTTTCAGCCTCAGTTTTCAGCGGCTGCTCAGCGCTTTCCTCCCAGTGTGGAGAACTCACACCCGTGCTCCGTGAGACCCGCTCCGCTCAGAGCCGGGCGGTGCGGGACCGACCGTACCTTTAGTTCCACGTTTGGCACGACAGGGTCGCTGCTCTGCTCCCGATGTAGACAAAATTCCTAGGGTTTGGTGAAAGAGCCTTTTCTTTTCGTTTCAGAAGGCAGAGTGCCCCAGTGCAGTGTCCCTCGCCCTTTCATCGTTACGCTGCGGGACCCGACCGCCTGTGCAGGGGGATCAGCTGAGTGCACCAAGAAGGCTGCAGAGCTTTGGGATCTCAGGGTACGATGCAGCAATGGAAGAACAGAACGGGCAGAAACAGTGAGATACAGAGGAAAAACGAGACACAGAAGGTTTGGAGAAAGTACGATGATAAGAATAGACCATTAAATACCAGCACTGGTGCAGCTCTCCAAAATGCACACAAGATGTAAGTCATTTAGGAACCACCAAATACCCTTGCAGTGATATTTCTGTAAATTTGGGAATTTTCATATACTTTGTGGAAGTAACTTCACCATGTGAAAATAACCTAAACTTCTGTTATCTGCCAGGCTCTTTTTTTGAAGAAATACATGAATTCCCACAAAAGCTTCCAATTCCGTGTTTTACGAGTCAAAGGCCCAGACTGTATTTCACAGCCTGCCAGAACCAGCCTTGAACAGCAGCAGTCAGTCACTCGTACCGTCCGTAGCCCGAAGCAGTAAAGCCAGTGGAGTTACCTGAAGAAGTGGGGCGCCGGTGGTTGTGGATGAGGAGAAGACAATCCAGTAGCAGCGTGACGGCTGAGTTCGTTATTGGTGAGTTCTGCCGTTTTTGCAGAGATATTTGTTATCCTTCTTGCCCATTTCCCTCCTGCCCACGTCCCAGTAAGCAGCAGAGGTGACATTCCGTACTGAAAACCTCTTTCAAGACGGTGTCCAGGTACCTTTTTCCGCACAGAACCCCGCAGCAGAATCCATTAGGTGATACAACCTTACTCTAGTAAAGTGATGACCACGTCATCATCCTGTCCCTGCCAGAGCATTTCCCCTTCAAAACGAACCAGACCGTGCTTTCTGGCTCTCAACAAGATTCCCACCACTTTATTGGAGATGGTCACGTAGGTTTCAAACAGCTGCCCGAAGGTCACACGCACGTGTCCATCTTCTCCCACCTCTCCAGTCCTTCTGATGACCAGGCACAGCTCTTCCACCTCCCTGCCCACGTGGGAGTGAGCATCTTTTCCTCTCTGCTCCGTCCGAGACCCCTCGGGGGGTCTCCCGTAGGCGGCGTCTCCCCTGGGGGCGTGCGGGGCTCTGGAGGCCAGCCTGGCCTGGCTGCTGAAGGGGTTCTTCCTCTGGTACTCCATGTGATCCTCTGCCCAGCTCTGCCAGCTTCTCCTCAGGTCACCCACCGCACCCGCAGCCTTGGCGCTCTGCCCCTTCTGCTCCTCCATCTCTTCGGAAGGCGTGCTGGCTCCCGGGCAGGGGGCGAACCGGGAGCGGTTGTCGCCGTGGACCCTCGGGCAGGGGGCGAACCGGGAGCGGTTGTTGCCGTGGACCCTCGGGCAGGGGGCGAACCGGGAGCGGTTGTCGCCGTGGACCCGCGGCTGCGAGGAGCAGAGGGCACCGAATCAGCCTGGCCCTTGTGGGGAGAGCTGCGCCCGGGGCAGAGGCGGCGGTGCCGGCATCGCCTTCATCACCTGCAGCGTTAGTTAAGCCCACCCGCAGCTGGGAGCGCGGAAAGGCGCGGTGGCCCCGCAGCGGCCGGGCAGTCCCGCCGCGGTGCGGGGCAGGCTGTTACCGCCCCCCCGGTGCGCACCGAGCGCAGAGCCCGCTCCTTCCAGGCGGGCAGCCCCGCACGCC
>VZRU01013819.1:4842-20580 GCA_013398155.1 Pedionomus torquatus | reverse complement strand
GAAACTCGTAGGAGAGAGGTTGTTCTTCTGTAAGCTCTTGCCTGCTGAGTTGGGCTTTTGGCTGGGCCGAGGGCTGATAGTAAGAAGTTGAGCTTTGGCCTGGGGCAAACTCTGTTTGCTGTCCATGGTTTGGGTTTAGTGGTCTAGGAGATCAGTTTTCCTTTGGAACAGCAGCTCCCGGTGGGAGGATATTATATTCTGTCTGAAAATACTATATCCTGTCGCTGTGAGTAGTTAACATGATACTTTGGGCTGATAACCTCCGTCTGATAAAGTGCTAGGCCAGCTATGTGAACCTTTTCATGGGGGAGAGTGCGGCTTAAAACTCTGCTAGGTCATAAAACTGCCTAAATGTTGTGTTTGACATTGACCTTGTTGCTTGGCTCTTGCCAAACCAAATTCCACAGGTTGATTAGAGTCGTATCCAGAGGTCTTGTTTTGAAATGTGACTTTGTCAATAACTAAAATGTGAACTATTTATATAATACTTTGAACTTTGTTTTGCAACTGGCAAGACTTACAACACCCCTTTTGCAGGGTATTCTATTAACCTTATTTTTCAGGCAAAGAAATGGAGTCAGAGTAAGTTGTCCAAGGTCATTTGGCAATATGGTTATTACTATTTTTGCTACTGATTTGGAGCACTTCTGTAGGAAAAAGGAATAGTAGCTGAACTGGAGGTTTTCTTTTTGGCTTTTATTCACTTTTTTTATAATCAAGTGGTTGTTATAAGTACTCACAGCCTTACAGATGTAGAAGGGAATTATTTGAAAGGAATGTTTACGAGGCTGGTATGATGCCCCTGACTTTCTCTCTTAAAAACGCATTGGCAGTGCTCGAGAACCCTGTTGGACTGCTTTCCCTCTTGTAGTAATTACATTGGGTGAAAGGGTGAGGAAACTCTCCTCACTTAAACCTCTTAAACTCAATTGCTTTGCCAAGTTTATTGACGCTTCTACTGTGGTGGAGCATCAGGAGTAAAAATGGCTCGAGCAGATGTCGCCTCCACTCAGAACAGCCTTTGCTGCTGCAATAGTCTGTGATATACAGACTTCTTCCTAGATCATGTCAAAAGGCAAACACCAGGACATAAATCACTCCCCAATGGTCTGAGGCATTTGCTGGTGCTTTTTTTTTTTCCTTTTTTTTTTTTTAAGATTGTCTGGTTGTGAAATACAGTTGGAATTTGAAAAGGGACTGGGAAGGAGTGTTGTGTTTTTTCCTCAGTGCACTTAGTTCCCTGTGTGTTAGTCATGCTGACCAAGTGGGGGGGAGGACTAGTCACAGCTTTTCAAGGCAAACAAAGTGTGTGTGGGAGTAGGGGGCTGGATTCCAATCCTTATAATTCACCAAATTGTGTTGTGCTCCAGTTACACCTGTTTGAAAGCCTGCTTTAAGCAGTAGTGTTCATACGTCTTGCTGAGATGGAATTATCAGATAAGCTATTGATTACATCAACTGGTGAAGGGAGGAAAAGCTCTCGGTGCAAGATTCCAGCTGATTTTGCAGTGGTGAAGTTTAAAGAATCACCTTTCTATAAAAAAATAGAAATAAAAGCTGCTGAGATGTGTGGAGATGCACTTAGAAGCAAGAATTTGTACAGATTTCAACAGCCTTCCCAAGCCTTACAGTGGATAAATATGGTGAACATAATTTTTTCTTGAATTTAATAGTTTTGATTCTTTTTTTAGAAATCTCTTGAAAGTTTTGCTACTGGAATACTAGAGAGCTTTTATTAGAGTTAACAGTGTCCTCGGCCATTATTCCCCTTCTTTAACTGATGAGTGAAGTAGTTTATAATCAGCTTCCTACTACAGCAGCTGTTTTTCTGTGTTATTCAGCATTTTTTTTCCTTTCTGCTTGCAAGTATCCAATTTTATTTCTTGTTTTTCACACATGCAAACGTTGAAGGACTGTGGTGCTGCTTCTGCTGATGCTTCAACTCTAATAAATTAAAAAAAAATCTCCTGTCTAATATAGCTCTTATTCATGCACCGATCTTGTCCCTAACAACTGTCTGCGTAGGCTCTGCTTTGACATTTTCCCCCAACCGAAAGCCAATTTCATTACAGGAGCTCTCATGTGAGTTCTTGCCATTTCTAATATGAGTATAAATGTTGACTTACTGCCCGGTTACTGGGAATGAATAACAGGATATTTGGCTTAAAATCGAACGTTTTTGAACTTGTGAATAGTATAACCTCAAAAAACCACGTAGCGCTTAATCTGCTTTGTAATAACCGGTTCTCACAGCGGTGTACCCACCGTTTAACAAGTGAATATGAAGTCACAGTCCAAACTGGGGTGTCACAACTGCAGTGTTGGCACTGTTTTATTTCCTGAGTGGCTACAGGCGGGCTGCAGGGAGCTGATGGATGTGCTTTATCTAAAAGCATGAACTGATGACTCCTCCTGTGCTTTCTGCCTCAACCTATCCTTTAAATAAAATATTTCTCAGACCAATACCTTCTTTTGCTATGTGTTGGTTTGAATGCTGTTGAGTTACATATGGTAGTCTATAGCTTAAAATTGTTTGAGATTTTGCTGTGAAACAGAAGTACCTCATTCCCCCTGCTTGAAGGTGAGACTAAGAAAATAACTCTGATTTGGGTTTTCAGTATTAAGTCAACCAACCTTCTCTCTTTGCTTGATACTGGTGCTTTTATCCTGACTGGTGTTTTAGGAGTGAGTGTCTGTGTCTGAGAAAAAGACATGGCCGGAAAGGAAATTTTCCCTCTTTTGACCTTGTTCTGATCTTGTAAGTGAAAATATTTTCTGTTTTCCTGCCACTCTGAGCCTGGTGCTCTCCAGAGAATGTTACAGCATGTGGAAAATGTGCTATCTGGGAAATGTGTCCAGACAGCAAGATGTCCAACCTACTTAGGTTGAATGAAGTACTATGTAAAGAGCAGCTCTGAGTTGCATTTTTCTTTCACCTAACTTCTGTCTCGAGGTTGACTTTTTCTCCACCTGCCTTGAACCTGCAGCGTCATCTGGGTGCTTTTTGGTAGGTCGCTGCCAGCCTTTGGTGGCCAAATCCAGTTGTGCCCCCTTAGATGAGAGTATAGTAACATACCTTTACCTTTTGTCTTAAGTGATGCTTCAGTGTCAGCACTTTTCCTTGAACCTCTCCAAATAACAAGTTTTTGATAATTCAGGACACCTTTTCCATCTCGTGCCTCACAGAATTGCCTCCAATGTGAAGTGAGGAAAGCTGTCACGGTGTTCAGTGTGTTCTCCACGGTTAACACCCTGTAATGAAGGAGCTGGGACTTAGAGCCTCTTCTCAGAGCTTTTCAGTACTACTGAGGTGGCCTTTATTAATGATGATGATATTTAAGTCCAAGATAATCCGCTGTTAATAAAAGAACCTGGCCTGCTTTTTAGCTACTCCTAAATTCTGGGTCTAATCTGCACCTAGTGATGTTAGTATGGTCTAAAGTCTCAGGTAACTCAAATAAAAATTATTATAGCTAAATTCTACTTTTAGAGCCCTGAAATTAAAGGGTTTGAGTTGATGTATAGTCATCTTTCGCTCAGGTTAACAGATATAGAAAACTAGTAAACAACTTCTAAAAATAGTTGAATATAACTGTACTTGAATAGTCATGTATTGGGCAACACTGGCTATATATAAAAAAGTGTTTTCATCAAAAGCCTTTTTCAAAACTTGCTGTAATGGAACACTTTAATCTTGAAAAGAATTACTTCAAGTTCCAAAGAATGCAGCTGTACTTCACTGACTGTGCCTGCTGAGTGGTGGTGTAAAACGCTGAGGCCCTAGATTAATCCAAAATTTTAACAGTGTTCTATTCTCGTTGGATCACTTCTCACATTCTCTTCTAAATCATGCTCTATATTGTAGAGAACAAGCTGTCGTGTTAGATTTGCACTTCAAATTATTTGCCAGTTGTTCTTGCATGTAACAGCAGTAACAGCTGTTAAACTTGGTATTTTAAATCTTTTTTTTAAAAAAAAAAAACCCACAACACTTTCTCACCTCTTTTTTTACACATGGCTTTGGGGATCTTTAGTACAAATCTTCTCTTGGCATTTTAATTTTAAACTTGCTAGAATGCTGTAAAGTAGAAACACGACACAGGCCAGCTAGTGATAACTAACTGGATTTCAAATTGGTATTTCTGTTAAATAACAAATTGCTCAATTTTTGCTCTCCTGTGACTGAGTGTGTTAATACCATGTTAAGAATTAGAGGTTTGAGGTTTTCTTAATTGTATTAGAGGGGGAAAATAATGCTTAGGCCAGGGCCAAGTAGACCTTCGTTTAAAGGCGTGCTTTTGGGAGGAAAGTAACTTGTCTTTGCAGGTAGGACAGTTTTACTTACCGTAGGTGTCTAACCAGAACAAGGTGCAGAAAGCTACTGGGAAAAAGCTTTTTTTGGTAAATCTGCAGCTGTTAGAGGAGTTTTAGCTTGTGCTTTAGCAGTAGTTAGTATTTTGACTGATTAGAACTGTAATGCAGTTTCTCATTGGTAGTGGCACCGTGTTTGCCTCTCCTTAAAACAGGCATTTAAAACAAGATATGAATGTTTTGGGGAGATATAATAGTTCCCAGAGACAAAAAATGCCTTCTGTATCTCAGCGTGCAGAGAAGCAGCAGAGAATTGAGTTTTTCTTGACTTACCTTTGTTGCTGCTGGCATTTTTCAGCTACAGAGAGCAGATCACCAAAAGGACTGTGCCTGGCAAGTTTGGTTATACCACTTGAAAAGTTTTCAGCACTATTTTTTTTCACTGTGGGAGCCTTATGTGGGAAGTGCTGGTACCTAGAAGTGAAATCAATATATTTCTATACTGTAGGCCTGATTTGACTAGAGTATGTGGCATCCTCTGACTTAGCATAGCCGACAAAAATCAGAGGCTGTGTTTCAAGAAATTATATAAACCTGAGTGAAATTGTGGCGTTTGCCACAGCTCCTGCTTTGGTGAAGTTTAAGCTTTATGTGATCGAAAAGAACTTTTCCAGAGGTGCAAAACTAAGGTTATGCAGATGGTTAAAAGATGTAGCTGTGCTTTCTTTAACGTGCCGTATACCCTTCTGGCCGTGCTTGCGTGGGATGGCTTGTTAACTCACGGCTCGTCCCAGACGTTCAGAGGTCAAGAAGTGTTTTTGACTTCTCAGGATAAGCAGCCTGAGTGAAATTACATTAAAATGCATTAACGTACGGTTAAATATAAAATGTTGCAGAAGATTAAGTGTTGAATGATCTTTGGCCTTGAGATGCTCCTCAGAGCTTTTATTCTAACCACCTACAATTAATAAAGGCAAATTCTAGTTCTTACTCAGGGGCCGTATTGCTTTAACAGACACCAGCCTGCCAGCAATTGCAGACGCTCATTCATTTTTAACTCATTACGCTGAGCCTTTCTGAAAAAAAAAAAAAAGGCTGCCTGTTCTCCTAATTGCTTATCTAAATGTATCGCTTACTAGAAAACAGGCTGCTGAAAATACTTTGTTTCCTGAAACAGAACTGCAGTCTTCGCCTGTGAGTGTCTTTCTCCCTGCTGTTTACCCATGAGCCATTATATTTTACCTGAACCAGCCCAACAGGTTTTTTTACCGGTGCGAGGATCCTGATGTGGAGGAGGCCGAGTTAAGGTGTGCTTGAGGGCTTGGATGAGCAGGGAGGAATAAGAATCACACAGAGGGTTCAGTTTGGGGGCGATGAGGGTTTGGTGAGAGGTGGTGAGATTCCATTTCTGGAAGCTGAAGCGCCCTACGCTCTGCAAAAAATAGTCCTTGCCGTTTATTCAAATTGTTCCCTTTCATACACAAATCTTCCTACTTAGCCTGATGGATACCTCTTTTGAAGATGCGCTGAAGTACTACAAGCAGCTCGAAAGCCGTAGTCTTTTATGTTTTATTGAGCTTGTGCTTGTAAAATTATTGGTGTAGCAATTACTGACAGCGTCGGGGTTGAGGAAAAGAGAAAGTTAAGCTGCAGTAGAGAATGTAGGCAACCTGTTGGCAAGTCTTGATACAGATTGCAAATGTTGAAGGTGTCCCAGTTAACCCAAAAGGATCTTAAATTTCCTTGTATTGTCAGACTATATATTAATTCTTCTGGTCCAAGTAGTGGACTGCAGTGAGAATTAAAGTAAGTAGATTCTGCTCTGAAGTACCCTGGAAGTAATCGCGTGATCCCTCAGCTGAGTTGCATTAATGGGTGGCGGCGAAGTCTTCGGAAGCAGCTCTAAACCATCCTGGGACTTTTTGCTGCGGTGGCTTCTGTGCAGTTGGGCGTCAGGAATGGTCACAGAGCGGAGACCCTGTGGCTGGTGACAGCTATGATGATGATTAGGTTGCGGCTTTTATTGATACAGGGGAAGGAACTCAAGGTGCTTTTGTTTGATAATGGAAAGTAATGAAATACTGGCAAGGAGTTAAATTCCTTTTTTTGAAACAGATGAACAAGATTCTGGGTGCTGGCCAGAGGATGGTGCTACCTGTGGGGAAGGCAGGGGCTGTTTCTTTTCCTCCAGGAGCATCCAACAAATCACTGGTGGGATCCACAACACTTTGTGGGAGTTCTGCAGATGGGTTTCTCCTGGTATTTTTCTTCTAGACAGTAACAATGCCGCTGCTTTCCATCTAAACGAGTGTCTTAAAGGTGTGGGCTGTAAACTACGCTTTGCTGGCTGTAAAAATAAATCTGATTTTCTGCAGTGTCACCTGCCCTGAAGTATCAAATAAGATACAGAAGTGATTTGGGTGGTAGACACATGGAAGAGAACAAGAAGCCAAGTGTTTAGAAGTATCTTGACTTCTTACTATTCGCAAAAAAAAAAGAAAAATATTGAGAATGGATGGTATAAAAGAAGCTTCAGTGATGGAGGGCAGGAGAGCAAGGATCTAACGGGGTTCACTGCCGTTAGTGCCAAGTGTAAGCAACTTCAGTGAACTGTAGCTTCTTCCAGATGTGGAAACTTGTGATGGATGTAAGTGTTAAAATTTTGCTGTTACCTGATTATGGCTGTTGATCCAAGCATTTAATAACCTGTAATGCTTTGAAACCTGTAGAAATGAAAGAAACAGGTTCTTCTGGAGGGCTTGTAAGGTTCTCTTGCTACAGAAGGTACCTTCCAAGATGAGTGTAGGAACAAGAGCTCTGGTGAAAGGCCACAGTTCAAACTCTTGCATCTCAGCTGAAGTGGAAGATAGAGGAAGCGTGAGCAGCCGGACAAAGGAAAGTTTTACAGCCTCCCCCTCCTCCAGCCCAGTAAGAGCTGCTGGTGCAGGCTGGGGAGTGAGATTTCCTGCCGTGTGAGTGATTTGGATAAATAGGGGCTCTAGCAAAACTGTTTTCTCTGCCTCCTAATTAACTTTCCTGTTTATACAGCTTTCCTGTTTTTAAGTGGGAATTGAATATTCACGGTTGGGCTTCAGAAATATGAAGGAAATGGTGGAATAGTAGAACTTCTAAGCTTTCCGTTTGGTTTTAATCCCCAGGATGCCCTGTTTGGCTTACAGCTTTAGAGTTTCGATTGCGTTGAGCTTCCACCCTATAAAAGAAATGACTCTGACTCGTGTTACTTCAAGTGGGAAGTGGTGATGGATGTCATTTTAGGAACTCTGGAGTGGACTCTGAACTTTGCTGTGAAGCTGCTTGTGCTGAGACATGTGACTTCCTTAATGTTACAGCCCTTAACTTTTGGGTTAAAAATTGTATCCTGCAGAAGTGTTAGCACCTTTCTCAGTAAGGAGTGAGAGCCAAACTTCATCCCTCCCCAGTGCAGAGCTGAACAGTGGGGCAAGATATTTATTGGTGTGCTATTTGTTTCAGAGCTTGTTTTAATGGTCTTAAATATTCTGTAAAGTCTATTTCCTGTGACAATTGTGCTTTGAGCACACAGCTTCATCGTGAAATACAGAATATCTTCAAGAGATGATTCACGCTTCATATTGTGCTTTAAATCGTGTGACTTGGTTTACAGGAAACCCGTCCTCTGAATGTTACACATCTCGTCTGTGCGTGCTTCTACTGTCTTAAACTTGTATTTTCAGTTGGGCTCGGTTTTCTCTTTTCAAACTGACGTCTGAGAACTTCTAGACGAAGCAGCAGTAGAGGTGTGAACCAGCTCTATTGCCACAAAATGTGCTCATCTACACCCCACTGTAAAGCTCTCAGGCTGCTTTTTTTCATGCCTTATGTGAGCAGAGTAATAGTTCTCTTGGTGATTTCCAACTGGCTGTAAACTGTGTGGTAGTAAGTTTGGGAAAGGGGGAAATTTGTGGAAGAAGTGGATGAGTTATGGTGGGGTGGATCCCGTCCCAAGGGCACAGGGAGCATCTGTGAGGGCTGGAGCAGAGAGGCAGTTTCTCCAGTTCTTAAACAGGAAGCTTTTGATGATGTTTTTAATCAATTCTGAGCGTCCCAGCAGAAGCGTTCACCATGGAGGAAGAAGCATTCATTTCTAAACCCACCTCTTTTAATGTGGCTATTAATTTTCAATAGTTAAGTTTCAGTAAACATGGGTTTACTTCTTAGAGAGGGCTTCCCTCCGATGCTGATGAAGGTTATACTGCTTTGTATTTCACGTTGTGCTCTCAGGCCATTTCCTCAGGACTTGAGAGGAAGGAAACTGTTTTGAGTAAGGGAGAGTCCAAGCTGTATTCTAAATTTCCTTTGCACAAGAAGGACCAGCTATTGATGCCCTGATGATGAGCCCACATTTAAAATGCCTTTTTTTTTTTTTTTTTAATCTGCGGGTCAATTAGAAAAAGGGTTTTTTATGGTGATACTTCAGGCTGCAGATAAATTATCCCATCACAGTGGAGGGCAAAACATCTGATGCGCAGTCAGTTGTGTTGAAAGCAAACCACGAATTTTGCAAAGAAAAGTTTGAAAACAGCATTTAATACCAAGATCTCTGAGAAGACTATTTGAAAGATTTAAAGCACTCAGAGCCATACCTTTTTAGAAGGAGTAGGTTTTGGTATCTCTTTGNGGAATAATGTACATGGTGGTTGGGAGTGTAAAGAATTAAAGAATCCTTATTACCTGATATTTCTGGGGTTTTTTTTTGGTGGTTGATTATGCCTGATCAGAAGCCAGCCATTAGTACCTCATGAGTGATACTGTCGCCTTTTTTTTTTTTTTTCCCTTTAGACTTCACTGGCCAGTGAAAACATATCTCAAGCATGGGAAATATTTTTGCTAACCTCTTCAAAGGCCTTTTTGGCAAAAAAGAAATGCGTATTCTAATGGTTGGTCTGGATGCTGCAGGAAAGACTACGATTTTGTACAAGCTTAAACTTGGTGAAATAGTAACTACTATTCCTACTATAGGTAAGATAATGGGTTTTTTGCATTTCTGTGACTGCTTGCTTTGAGATTTGACTCTTCTTGTTTGTGGTAGGATCTTGTCTCAGCTGCAGCTCTGTTGATTTAAGTGACTTAGCTCTGCGTCAGAGCAAACACTTCCTAAACCATGGTACGAAGACGGCACAGCTGAATTTTCCAGCATGGCAGGAGATTACATTACATTGGGTTTTTTTTCTTTGTTCCCTCTCTTTGACCATTTGTAGAGCAGCCCCACAGAAGGGCAGGCTGCCTTCCTAAGTGTGTTGTGGCATCAAGGAGATTAGATTAAGAAACTGAGGGTGACTCCTGTATTTTTTTGGAGGATGACTGTGAGAACTGCATGATCAGAGACATCCCTCGGTTGCAGTCCTCAAAGCCCAGGGGATTTTCTGATGTAACGTAGTTTGCTCTGCATTTTTCTAACTGCTCAGGTAGCAATTGAAACTGTTCGTTAGTTTTGGGTGAGGATGGGAGCAGAAGCTTGAGAGAACCCACCTTTTCTAAAGGTTTGGGTGTAAAATTCTGCTTCAAGTAGATGTAAACTTTACTATCATGTTTCTAGTGATGCTGTTCTGAGTATGACTTGGTAAATAGAGTAGGTCCGGGGCCAACTATGTTTACTGTAATTTTTGTCACCATTTCTATTTTAGGTTTCAATGTGGAAACGGTAGAATACAAGAACATTAGCTTCACAGTCTGGGATGTAGGCGGCCAGGATAAGATCAGACCACTCTGGCGCCATTATTTCCAGAACACACAAGGTGAGTCTAAAAGCTTAAAATGTAGGATTTCAGATTCTGAAAAGTTAGGATTTTTTTTTTTTAATGTCCTTCCTATGATAGTCATGGTGGGTGGGGGAGAATATTTATTATTATTAAAGGGTGTGTTTGTGTGTGGCTCTTCTGTTAAGCTAGTGCAGGTTCAAAGAGGGGTGGGAAGAAATCTAGAAACCAGTCCTCCTCGTCTGTCTGACTCAGGGCGAGTCCAGAATTTTGCTTTTCTTCTGTCGGCGTCACAGCTCTCTGCCTCACTTCAAAGCAGAGTCTTTTACTACGAGCTCTAACAGCCCCGTGAGCTGCAAGTTTATCACTCCTGCCACTGCTGCACCTTGAAAATGGGCATGCAGTTGAGTCCTATCACGGGAGTTCAAGAATTGTTACTTGCTGGAAAATAACAAGGTGTAGATGAAGCC
Organism: Pedionomus torquatus; assembly: GCA_013398155.1. NCBI lineage: Eukaryota > Metazoa > Chordata > Aves > Charadriiformes > Pedionomidae > Pedionomus > Pedionomus torquatus. Next base: position 10,064 of record VZRU01013819.1, on the reverse strand, counting down.
CACAAGTTCCCAAAACACAAATATGAACGAATACCAACTTTCAGCAAAACCAGACTTTCTCTCAATCATGAGATTACTGTAATAACAAACCTGTATTTTTCTTACATTTACTGAATTTTTATTTATAATAATAATAATAATTTTTTATTTTTTTTTTCGTCAAAGTTTAGTTCTGACCTGCAGAATTAGGTCTTGTCTGGGAATAATGTGTGGTTTATGCTTATTGGGATTGTCTGCTTATTTCTAGGTCTGATTTTTGTGGTTGACAGTAATGACAGAGAACGAGTGAACGAGGCCAGAGAAGAGCTTATGAGAATGTTGGCGGAAGATGAGCTTAGAGATGCTGTTTTATTAGTGTTTGCTAACAAACAGGTATGTCCAAGAAAGTTGTCTTTCTGTAAGAACTCTTGAAAACGTACAATATACTTGTGGGCGCTAGATCTTGAGCCTGATTATTATCTTTTCACTGTGCTAATGAATAAGCTCTCAGTAAACGTCCATTTGGTGTTGTCAAAGACTGCCAACCCATAGATTAAGTTACCCTGTTCTCATCTGAAAGGAGCATTCTTCTAAACAGTCTTGGTAGTAGAAAAGCTTGTATTTTCAGCTTTGGGAAAGAATTCTACCAGTTTACTTTATAAGGTTGGCTTGGCTTAAGTACAGCCCCTGCCCAAGCTTTCCCCAAACAGAGAGGGAGGCCAGAATGCTGGAACCTCCTGGAATTCTGCATTTAGAGTGTTTCAGGGCGCTGCTGCTGGTGGTGGAAGCACCAGCCTGACTTCTAGTGTACTTTTGTTGACCTGTACTCTGCCAGTCCACAAAGGTAGCCGAGGCTTCAGCCTTCTGTTGCTTGCAACAGCCTCAGTAGCTTAAACCCAAACGTCAAGGGTTTTAAATATGGCTAGTCAACTTCCAGAAGGAATAGCATCCTGCTTCATCACTGCCCAGGCTCAGCTTCGGAGCCTGCTATAAGAAGAAAGCTGTAAGTCTTGTGAGGGAGCAGGAAAGGTGGCTTATAAACAGCAGCAGTACTGAGGGGAGTAGTGCTTCATGGTAAAAAAATCTTAAATCCCAATTGCAGTCACAGAAAATGTTTCTTGAGTGGAAAGTGAATGAAACAGACCTTGAACTGTAAGTGGTTTTGGGTCAGCACTTGATGGGGTTGCTGGCTTGATCCAAATGTCAGCTTTCTCAGTTCTGTTTTCTGAAGAGAAATATTCCATAATTCTGCCAGCTGCTTTTGATCGTGGTGTTGAACCTTTAAGACTCTTTGTCAGTATGGGGAAAATAATGTGAATAAAGAAATAATCCGCTGAGTTTTCCTGAAAGAGAAGCTGTAAGAGCTCTTAACTTGCTTTTAATGGCCTTAAAGCTGGTGATGGCAGAGGGTTTAGGGAGGCAGGGCTTTCTTCTCAGCGAGTAGGGGGAGAAAATGACTCTTGTTCCTTCCCTCAGGACCTGCCGAACGCGATGAATGCAGCAGAAATCACAGACAAACTTGGACTGCATTCCCTTCGTCACAGGAACTGGTACATCCAGGCAACCTGTGCCACTAGCGGAGACGGTCTCTATGAAGGACTGGACTGGTTGTCCAATCAGCTCCGAAACCAGAAATGAAACCATAAACCTTCCTCTTCCCTCTTTTTCCACCCCTCCCTCTTATTTCCTCCTATTCGCCCTTCGCTTTACTCTAATGTGGCAAACTGTGCTACTTTGTGGTATTGAGTGCCGGAAGCTGTTTTCATTTCTTTTTGTCACAGTATATATTGCATCATGCTGTAAATGTGGCAAATACAAGCCTGAAAACAGTTAGGTTTCTTATTTAATGTAAATAGTTTTTGTTTCCAATGAGGCAGTTTCTGGTACTCCTATGCAATATTACTCAGCTTTTTTTATTGTAAAGAATCAACTCACTGTTTAGTACTTGGAAGGGATTGAGGTTGGGTTAACGTAAGGGTTGCCAGTGGTCCTTGTGCGGCAGAGCTGAACACTATCTCGGCTGGGTTGTGAGATCTGTGAGATCCACTTCGGTGGTTGGTTTTTAACCTGAATTCTGTATTTTTTTAAATAGTCAAGGAAAAGTAAAAACACTTCAAGATCCAAACCATCTGACGTGGCTTCCGCTGTTCTGGCTCTAACGTGGTGACTTTTTGATTCTTTTGAAAGGGTGAAGCAAATGATCAACACCCAATTAGCTTCACCCCCTTAAAGAACAGTTCATAATGAATACATCTGTGGCTCTTTCTGTAGCTCATAGTATGTGCTCGTATTTGTTCATACCTGTTAAAAAATAGATTGGTCGGACCTGGTTTAGATGAGCTTGCAGACTCATGCTAAACATCTGACTTTCGGTTCAGGTGAGATTTATCGCTTCTGTTGAACTCGAATCATTTCCAGAAGTCAACATATTTTTTTTTAGCCTGTCCTATTTTGTCCGAAAAAAAAGTGTTTTGTACTTTTCTTGTGTGTAAAACCACTCCAGAAGGCAAACCTTTCCACAGAAAGCACAGCCTGTACTAGTCCTAAGCTCTATAGGCAGAAAGTACTGTACTTAACGTTAAGAATTGCCATGAAAAACACCAAACATCTGTGTATAACGTCTAGGAAAAAAATTAAAAAAAAAAAAACACCCTAAAAATAAAAGCATGAGAGTTCGGAGAGTCATTCCACTCTAGAAGTATTCAATCCCATTTTGGAACAATCCCATATCTGTATATGTGTGGAAAAAAAAAAAATAAAAACAAACCCCCCTTGGCATCCCTCATACTGCAAGGTTCAGATTTGCCATCAGAAAAAAAAAAAAAAGACAAAAAAAAAAAAAAACCTCTTTACTTTTTCTTTTGTATTTTGATAAACACTGAAGAAGCTGGAGCTGTTAAAACTTTAACTCGAGGAACTATCAGAACTGGTTTATTTAGTGTTGTGGAAACCTTTATTGCTTTCAATACACGATTAGTAATCAACTGTTTTGTATACTTGTTTTCAGTTTTCATTTCGACAAACAAGCACTGTAATTAAAGCTTATTAGAATAAAAAGAATCTCTTAACTATTTCATGTTTTTTATGCCTTGCTGTTCATTTGATCATCTTGGCAGAATCATAATGAAATACTTGTTGAATAAAAAGTTTCATGAAACTTGCACTGGTATCACCTTGGTGTTTGTATCCTCTTTGTTACGGTGCTGGGTGGGTGGAAACCAAGCCAGCTTTTGTTGCCCCATCCCAATTTGCATGAGAATTTCAGGATATTTCCCTTATTTTCTAAATATTGTGTCTTTCCTCATTGGGTTCCTGCGGGGGAAGAGGTGGGGCAGCAGTTCTTGGGTTCTCTTGGCTTGTGATAGTTGGCTTCTGGTAGAATCCTTTCATCGCCTCAAGGGCATCAGTTGAGCTTCTTGAGTAGCCCCATCGCTTCCCACCCCTTTCCTTCCTGCTGATCCCATTTAATAACTGGCTCTGTAAGTTAGCAGGGGGCAAGTTTTGGGGGAGAATGTAAAATTTGCCTGCCTTAATATCTTTTGCATTTTTTCTTTTTCCATTCTGCAGTCCCATCTGGACCTGGGACGGAGCTCCTCCTGCCTTCCCCAGTCAGCTCCAGCTTCTCGTCACCAATGGTCTCGCTGGGGCTGCTGCCCTGTGGCCGGAGTTGCAGCAGATTCCCCTTTACGCAGGCTGGAGAACTGTTAGAGGAAAGATCTGTGGAGCAGGTTAGAGAGGAACCTCAGTGGTGGGGAAACCTGGGGCTTTGGCTGGGTGTCAGAGGGGACCACAGATACGTGTGGGCATCCGCTTTCTTGGACTCAAGCGAGCAATGATATTTTGGGTGATCTGATCTTTCTGGTCAATGCTTCTCTCTTCCCTGGTTGTGTTTCCTCTTGAGTCCTTTGAGCAGCACAGCAACAGCCTTAATGTGTGTGCCCAGCCCTAAACCTGAGGGTGGGTCTATTCTAGGTCTGTCTTCTCCAGCAGAATGGGTGGCTCCTGCCCTGTCGTCTCCTGGGGCGGCTGCAGGAGAGAGGTCAGGTTTATTCAGGTTTAGCCCAGGAAGCCAACCCCAGCATGGGCTACATCCCCAGGGCAAAGGAGGGGATTCTGCCCCTCTGCTCCACTTTGGGGAGACCTCTCCCTGCAGTGCTGTGTCCAGCTTTGGAGTCCCCAACATCAGAAGGATGTGAAACTGCTGGAGCAGGTCCAGAGGAGGCTGCAGAGATGTTCCAAGGGTTGGAGCCCCTCTGCTGTGAGGACAGGCCAAGAGTTAAGGGTGTTCAGCCTGGAGAAGAGAAGGCTCCAGGGAGACCTTACAGCCCCTTCCAGTCCCTCAAGGGGCTCTGGGAAAGCTGGGGAAGGGGATCCATGGGACAAGGGGGAAGAATTTGATGCTGAAAGAGGGGAGACTGAGATGAGACTCTGGGAAGAACTTCTTTGCTGTGAGGGTGGTGAGGCACTGGAAGAGGTTGCCCAGAGAAGCTGGGGCTGCCCCATCCCTGGAGGGGTTCAAGGCCAGGCTGGATGGGGCTTGGAGCAACCTGGTGTGGTGGGAGGTGTCCCTGCCCAGGGCAGGGTGGGGGGAACTGGATGATCTTTAAGGTTCCTTCCATCCCAAACCGTTGTATGGTTTGGGTTCCCTGACCCCCATCTCCATTCCTTGTGCTTGTCTCAGCTGCAAAGGGTAAATAGCGACAGGCAAACAATGACGAGGAGTCACAAAACTCCTGTAAGTCAGGTTGTTCTTTGAAGCTGTTCATCTTGGCCTTGAATTTCAAGCTCTCAGGCAGGATTTCGGTGTGTCTTGTTGGGCAGGATGCATATTTATTCCTGCCCTGGGTGGAAATTGGACTTGAAGGGCCAGCTCTTCTGCTGGTGTCACTTCACGCCACTGAAATAAGCGGAGGCCCCGACCCTTGTCTTGTCCCCCATACCTAAAAAAAGGTGGATGTGACAGGGCCACCCCTGTGCCACCAGCAGCGGCGAGACTCCTCCGCAGGGCTGGGTTTCACCCGAGGCTTGGAATTCGCAGCTGGAAGGAGGAAAAGGTGGGGATGGAAAGCTGGAAAACTGAGATGGCAGGGATTTCAGCCACCCATCGGGGGGAAAGAGCGAGCACGAACCTCTCCATGAGGCAGGAGAGAGATCTGGGGGGGAGGAGCCCCCCAGGCCGGGCTGAACTGGGGAGGGAGTGGGATGCTGTGATTTTTTTTTTGGTGGGTTCTGGGTTTTTTCTC
>VZRU01013811.1:20210-68474 GCA_013398155.1 Pedionomus torquatus | reverse complement strand
GGTATATGCAGGGTATCCCCAACTGCCCGGGCATGAGAAACACTAAGGATGCCAGTAGCAGCATTAAAAAGGAAAAAAAAGGAGTTGAAAGTGTTTCTTCTTCAGAGTCCGGGAGAGAAGAGCCCCTTCTGGAAATTCTACGTGCCCACTCCCCTTTTATTGGCCTACAATCGTGGCAGGGGGGGCACTGAGAGCGTGTGGGCAAGAACGTCATGGAATCACAGACATCAACACGGACATGACAGCTCCTGAGGATTTCAGTGAACTCCAGTCGAGACACACACACTGCCACTACCTCCCCCCGCCCTGGTGCTGAGCATCCCCAGGGAAGCAGCATCAGGCCTGGCGCTTTTCTAGGAAGCCTCCCCAATTTTTACAGGGGTGTGTGGCGCTGCGTTCAGAGCAGGAAGGCTCTTCACATCAACCCTCACCCCCCCCCCCCCCCCCCCCGGCTGCATGCGAGGGCTGGTTTGCGTGGCACAAGGCCTGCTCCTCCTGCGTTTCTCTTGCCCTCCCTCCTACAGCCACAGGCAACACGTGCTGAGCTGTTGTGCTTCCATGTTTGCCTCTTTCCCCATCTGCCAGCCTTACTGCTTGCTCACCCAGACACGCAGAAATGCGGGCAGGCATAAAACGAGTCTTTTTACATTTAGTTTCATAGTTATATCCATCCTCCTCCTATTTGTCGTACACTTTTCCACTCTCTCTTCCACGCACACAGTTATTCTTCATCGGTGGTTTGTCTTATTACACCCTTATTTCTGTTTTCTGTCACCTCCCTTCTTGCAAAACCATTCTGCACCAGAAACTGCCATTTCTCATGAAACGCTTCGCTCCGGGACAGGGATCAACTTGCTTTGGTGGAACTGAGGGGCACTAAAATGTGAGAACAAGGATGTAAAAGCAGGAAGACATGCATCAAACTTCAGGGTAAACAATAGGAATGATATTGATTGCCTTTTAATGGGCAGTGGTCACACAATGGGGAAGAAAGGCTTCCCAGGGAAAGAAAAGACACTTGCCCTGCTTAAGAAACTGGTAGCAGACACATATGTTTCTGTGAAACTTCTGGACCACCGCAGAGGGGACCTTATCCTGGGGCTCCTGGAGAGAAAAGTGGCTTTCCAGGTCCAGCCAAGCTGCCAAATAAAGTGCTGTCCTACTTTCCGACTGTCTCTGATGAGCGATGAGCAATGCCTATTGTCCCTGCCCGGGCTGGCGCGCGCTCTCATTAAGGCCCCTGAATTGTGTGTGTGCATGTCGGAGCCGTTTGGCAGGGAGGGCCGGGCAGGGAGGGTTGCTGTGGAAGGTAATTCCCGGGTTCCAGCGGCCCAAAAGGTTGCTGAAGGAATGAAACCTTTTCCCACCTCTTGGAGTCTCAAATACTTCCAGGAGTGGGGGACAAAAGGGTGGCCGTGCAGCCGTGTGAGCAGAGCTCTGGGGGAACTCACACCTACCAGGGCAGCAGGTTCGTTGGGAGCAGACGGATTCGTTTGAGAGGTATCAAAGTTCACCCCACTTCGCTCCGTGGGTGTCGGGCTCTGATCCACACTGACAGCGGTTAGACAGTCTGGACAACAGCCTTCCCTGCCGGTCCTTAATGAGTTATCTCCAGTCCAACTCCCTCTGTTTTCAGCGAGGAGGGTGTAAAGCACAAGGAAAAGTGTCAGGGAACGTGAAGGCACAGCTGCTCTTTCCACTCGGGTAGCTGCGATCAGTTTGGATAATGGATGTTCTGTTCAGCTCCTTGGAGGGGAGCTTCGTGTCTCCAGCTCCTCGCTAAGAGGAGACACGCTGATTTATCATTTATTTATTGGATTATAACCCTGTTTTTACGGGTAATCAATTGCTGCTCTTTCGGCTTCCTCTTAAATCACATCACCTCGGTGCAATCAAAGGGTGAGACCACTCCAAGTGCATGGAGGTCTCCCTTCGAAAAATATTACCATCAGAGTTTTAGGTGCTAACATGGGCAGCCGATGGAAGAAATGACAGCCAGGCTCTGATTTGGCCACATACTCCGGGGCTGGGTGAGCACCCTCGCATCCCCTGCTACGAGGATACAGGGATGGAGGGTTTTCTAACCTGCTCTCGTGGCTTGGGTACCCGGGTGTTTTCCAGAACCACACTCATCGGGCTCACCCCGCTCTCTTGTGTGGAAACAAGCTGGGGCAGAAACGACACCTATTTTGGGGCTAAACCCTCTTTGTCATTGAAAACTAAAAGGGATGGGACACACACACACCTCAGTAAGCTCAGACAGCAAGGGCTTTGAAGGCCACCCTTTATTCCCAGCACATTGCTTTGGCACTTTTCTCCCCAAAATGCCTCCCCACCCTCGAGTGGGACCCAATGTGTCTTTTGGTCATGGGTCCTCATGTAGTTTTATCCCCAGGGCCCTGTGCTGCAGCTCTGGCATCCTGGTGGGACCTCCTGCTGCAGACCTAGGGCTTTGTACCCCTGCGAGCCATCACCCAGCAGGAGTGACAAGGACCAGCTGTGACTGATAGAGGGCAAATTAAGGTGTAAACTTGCTGCAGGGATGAGGAGAGACCCCACCAAGTGTTTATAAGGCTGGCTCAGGGTAAGGGAGGATTTTTTTCTAGAAGGCTGTAGAGTTGAAGGAGCTGTGAGATGGGAGAAGCTTGTTGAAGACCTGTGATGGGATGTTCTGGAGGTAGGAGACTGTGTGGGAAGCGATGGGGGTTTGGTGTGGGTTTACTGCTGGGAATGGCTGCTGTGGGCTTTCTTTACTGTTCTGGAGAACTATGTGGGGGGCCTTCTGCTGAAGGGAGCCCTGCTGTGTTGGACTTGCCTTCCCTGTGGCTCAGAGGAGCTCCAGGGACTTGGTGTTTCTGGTTTCTGCTTCTGTGAGGATCTATCAGAGGCACAAGCAGTGTGATTTACATGGGACTGAAGCTGCTCCCTGCAAATACTTAGTTTGTCTGTAGGAAAACTTGAAGGGAGTGGTGGGGGCTGGTAGAGGCTCTCTGTGGTGTTGCTTTTTCTCCCTGAGCTGCTAGATACCCTGGATCCTTCAGCTGATACGGAGTCTGCTGGCCTTCACCTTATGGCTGTGCATGCCAGCTGAGGAAAATGTTAGAGAATAGCAGGATGTCCAGGTTTTTCCATGGTGCCTGTGCTGATGTCTAGCTGGTTCCCTTTCCTACTGAGGTTCTTCCAGACTTACCTTTGCTTATCTGTGGGATTCCAGCTACAGCTAAACAAGTCCCACTTGGGTTTTGGTCCCCAGGTGCCAATGTGTCCTTGCAGAGAGACTGTAGCGAATCTGTTCTGCACCTGAAAGTGGATGTGAAACTATTTGAGTTACACATGGGGTCCTGTGTTGTCAGTGTCTTGTGCTCTTTGATTCTTGGAGTTCCTTGGCTGGAGAACAAAGGAGGTGGCCTGTATTTGGGGAGGATGTTGAAACTCCTGGCTGAGTGTGGCAAAGATCCTGCTCCAGAGTCAGGAGTATAGCTGGGAGGGAAGGAACTTGATAAATGAGTGTCAGGCTGCCTCTAGCTGCCCTGGCAGCCTTTTATCATCCTGCATGTATCTGCCAGCCTGGTTGGGCCATTCAACACCTGTGCTCTTATGTGAGATGTCCCCAAACTACCTATGGTGTCTTATCTTTGAAGGACCTCAGTCAGGTAAAGCATCAATGTGTAATTTTTCCATTCTTGGTGGGGCACAGCCCATCTGCTGATAAGGATTGCCACTTGGGGCTGTGGGGCCTCTGGGGCAAGTTCTGTCAGTCACCAGCAGACAGGAGCATGGTAGTGGCTGTGATAAGAGCTCCTTGTTGTTACTGAACACTGTGGTGTGAAATGGAGGAGAAATAAAAATACTTTCTTTTTTTTTTTTAAGAAAAATACCCAGGGTACTGTGTTCTTTTGGCTCAAAAGCAACCTGTTGCCCCCTCTAGAGATTTGAAGTAGCAAAATGAGGGGAAAAAACACCCCAAGGGTTGGAAGGGTGTGGAGGGAAAGACTGGATGAAGCCATCTTACTTTCTGGTGTCTGTTGTTGTTAATCCCAGGTGTTCTCCCATTTTTGCTGGCAGCTTTTGGCTGAATGTCCTTACGTGTGTCTCTCTGTGGGTTTCCCTGTGCCCAGCTTGGCCAGGCAGCTCCACTTTCTATGGCGGGAGGCTTAACAACAAAATAGGTTAGGAACGGAGTCAGTGACTTGTGCTGTGCCTGAGTAGAGACTTGAATCAAGGTCTCCAAAGCTGGACTGAAACCTGGGTTGTTCAGTTTGGGTTCTCACTAATGCTGCTGGTTGATGTGTTTGACAGACTCAGTTTTCCCCCTTTTCATTGTAATAGGCTCAAAGATCTTCAAAACTGAAGTGAGCAGGCCAGCTCCATGTCCTGGTTCTGCAGAATGTGGTTAAATAATCGTGAGATCTCCTCCTAGAGTTAAGAGATGAGGTTCTGCATGAGTAAAACCTCTTTCCGTTGGCTTTACTGAAAATAAGCCTTGATCCTGCAACATTTCTGAAATCTACCTTTCCCTGAAGGTACTATGGCTTAGAGTTGGTTCTAGATGTAATTTGCCCTGGGATCTGTGCTGAGGTGGAAGGAGATCCCTCCTGAGATGGTGTTCAAAGTGTCCATAGTCTTCTGTATGCTCATTTGATTCTAGAGGCTGTTGGGGTGGTGGTGGGGCTCCTTGACTGTAGACACAACAGTGAGCGATTTGAAGTTTGTGGGGGAACTCTGAAGATGTAGCAAGACCCGGGGGAAGGGCTTTCCTCTTCCATCACTGCAGAGACTCGGTGGTGAGGGTGTGAAAAACGCACCAGCATCTGGGATCAAAGGATTAAGCAGTTTAAAAACATGAGTGTGCTCTTAAGAATGGATTCCATAACTTTGGCTAAGTTTTTTTTTTTTTATCCCAGCTCCCTTAAATACTAAAGTTTCCTGGGTGTGGACCCTTCTCCCACCAACAAAGCCTGGTGTTGGTTTTGTTAGGACCCACAGACTTGGAAAACTCCATTTCCATTGGCAGCATCTGACTGTTATGGCTTTTGCCTCTATGTGAGCCTTAAGCTGCAAGTGGGCTTGAATTGTGGAGGGGTAGAGGCTTTATTGGGGGCCTCCCTGATGTCTTGAGGATGATCAGCCTTTAATGTGTCCAAGATAACCATATGTGTGGGATGTACTGTGTCCCCTTGGCTGTCTAAGTTCTCTGACTAGTTCTAGTGGTTAATAATCCTTCTGAAGGGTCCCATTTCCCACTGCAACCTTCAAAGCTGTAGATACACTTGTTGTGGACTTTTGTCACTGGGCTGCAGAAGCATGCTCATCTTTGCCACAAGGCACTTCCATGTATTTGGTCACTTGAGGAAATAAATATTATGGGTTGGCCTCCCCTTCCCCATGGAAACTAATGTATTGAGTTAATTCTTCCTTTGCTAGAAAATGAGATGTTGTATGTAGGAGTGAACAACGCAACCTTCTATGCTGAGATGTTCCCAACAAGTTCTACAGCTCCACAAAAGTTGAAGACTAGAAGCATAATAATACCTGCTGCCTTCATGCTAGGAGCCCATTTTCCTTCCAGAAGGGCATGAGGGAGGAACAACACACCTATCCCAAATCCATTGTATAAATGCTGACCTCCTGAGGATTTTTTGATGACCCATCAGTGCCAGGTGGAGAGGGGAGGGTGTTCATTATGGAATGTCTTTCAGCTAAGGGCTGAAGAGCCAGTTGCTGGGTTTACAGTGGGTAAATAGACTCCAAACCTTGCCTTGGTGCTGGGGGAACAAAATACTTTATTGTATTTAAATCACTTGAGGAAAAAGGAGGTTATTTTTGATCCAGGGCTTGGTACACAGACATGGCTATATATACATCATGGGAAATGTAATTTGGAGAGCGTCTGCTTTAACAAAAGAATGGGTGTAGAGGTGTTGGTGTGTAAATCCTTAACTTTGAAGGAGGAAAAAAAAAATAAATCCCTTGGAGTTAGCAGTCCTGGTCCTTCTGACCTGGTTGAGAGGTGCCAGGCTTGGTGACTCAAATGGCTTTCTCATGGTTAATCAGCCCGCTGTGCAGGTGAAAGCACCTTTTTGGATTAAGGAACCTTATATGCTGTGTACATAAAGATAGTAAACAGAGGAGAAAAAGGAGTGTATGCTGCTCCTGGCTTGCCAGAGGAAGGGCTTGGAGCTGGGGAGGCAGTGCTGGAGGTGATGGCTGTGCTGGAGATGCCGGTTTGTGCTCAGATGTGGCAGGATGCACATCAGGCTCTCATGGAGCCCATGTTTGCATAAACCCCAGGTGAAGGTGATTGTGTTTTAAGGAACTATATTAAAATATGCCACTAGATGGCCCCAGGAAGAAGCCTGTTCAGGCTGCGGGGCCCCAGGGAGGGCAGCTATGCTCTAGTGGCTGAGGTTGTTGGGTTGGGTGATCTGTTTTGTGGGGTTCAGCTTTTTGTGGTGTGGCTTTCTTGTTGTTTGTTTTTTTTTTTTTTTTTAATTTTATTTTATTTTTTGTGTGTGTGTCTGGTTGGACTCTATCTCAGAGGTTACTTCCAACCACAAAAATTTTGTGATTGTCATCTCTCTGCTCCAGGGAAGGAGTGGGGCTGGCTGGGACCAACTCCTGAAACAATCTTGTTGGGAAAGAGCAAGGGGAGCACCCAGGGCCTCCCACATGGACTGATCTTTCACAGCACCTTCTGTTGGGTCTTGTGCCATGGGAATGTGCTCCTGGGTGCAGGGGAGCAGGTAGATGTGGTGCCTCCTCCTTGGATGGGCTGAGTGGCCCCTTCTTCTAGGGCTGTGCCCCATCTCAGAGCCCATTGTTGAGCTGGGTGGCAGCAAACCTGGCCTGGCCAGGTGGCTCTGTAGCCTGGATGGAGGTTGTATATCCAAGTACCACAGTCCTAATGGAGTTGGAGAATTAAGCCAGATTTCTTGGAGCCCTGGGTAACCTACAAAGAGCACCCTCCATCTCAAACCAAATTAGCAATTACATTCGAAGTCAATGTTAGGGTCAGTGAGACATGCAGACCCTGGTGCCTGCTGGCCTGAATGGTGGGACTTGGGTTCAGAGAATCATTCAGGTTGGAAAAGACCTGTGGGATCAAGGCCAACTATCAACCCTGCTCTACAAAATTCTCCCCTACACCATGTCCCCCAACACCACATCTAAATGACTCTTAAATGCATTCAGGGATGGTGACTCAACTCCCTCCCTGGGCAGCCTATTCCAGTGTCTGAGCACACTCTGTGAAGAAATTTTTCCTAATGTCCAGCCTAACCCTACCCTGTTGCATCCTGAAGCTATTCCCCTCTTGTTCTATTCTAATTTCCTGTGAGAAGAGACCAGCACCAAACTCAAGCAGTTGTAGAGAGTAATGAGGTCTCCCCTTGGCCTCCTCTTCCTCAAACTAAATAGTCCCAGACTAAACTGTTCAGGGCTGCTCTTCAGGGGACTATCTTCTAGCTGAGATGCTGAGGTGAGGTGCCCTTCCTTTCTGCCACTGTGTAAGAGGACTGTGTAGGCTGACCTAGCGAGGAGACACCAAATGTCTTGTGTCTTGGTTATAGCAATGGTTGTTACTTCAATTACAAGTAGTACTCCAGCCTTATACGGAGGTCCTGGTATAACTGTCATCTGGAAGGAAAAGTGGTAGCAGTGCTCATTTCTAAGGGAGCAAATGGTCTTGTCCTGGGGTTAGTGTAGAGCCTGCAATGTGCTCATGGCTCGTACTTCAAACCTCAGTCTCTGGGATCCAGGAGGGTTGGGGAAGCTGTGGAGGATGTAATCATTAGCTTCTCTGGGGTGCTGCTTGAGCTCCTGTGGAGGCTTTAATGAATGGAGCTTCACTGATGGATGAGATAGGAAAAATCACTAACCTGGGGAAGCATAAAACAGTGCCTGGGCCGTGCCATAGAGCAAGCCTGGCCTGGTGGTCCTCCAGCAGGAGCTGACTGCTGCAGAAGCCAGTCAGGAGGGGAAACAGGCAGGGAAAGGAGCTGTCTGGAGCCGCCACGAAGTCAGCGTTCTGGGACGTGCTGGCACAAAAGTCTGCACTGAAATGAGATGTCGGAGGCTTTGCAGTGCCGGGGGCTGTGTGAATGCTGCCAGGGAGGGCTGCGGGGCAGGCTCCCCCCTGGGGCTGCTGAGGCTGCTTCCCTGCCTCGCACCTTGCCGCCGGCCGGGGAAGTACCTGCTCTCCTGCAGACAGGGAAGCAGCAGCCCTCTTCCCTCTGATATGGACTCCACACGCAGCCCGAGGCGAGCGGCACTGCTCTTCCAAGCCAAGCTTCGCTCCCAAGGCAAACTGGAGCAGGTCCAAGGGTTTGTCTGGTTTCCTTTCTAGGTTTCCTCCCCTGTTTAGTGGGATTAATAACACCTAAGGGTGTCAGAGTTAATTACTCATCAGGTTTCAAGCGCTCTGGAAAAATCCCTGTACAATCTGTTGCTTGAATCTATGAGACACTGCTGCCTCCTGTCTCCCAGAGCAGTGGCTGATGTCAAAGGACCGAGGTCCCTTGAATGACCTTTTTTTGAAGGACACAAGTTGGAGCTCTCAAAAGATGCTAAGAGCTGCCTGCTGCACCTGCTGATGGCAGCAGGAATTAATCAGGAAGGGATCACCCTGCTCTTAAGAGCAGTTTAATTTAGAAGCTGATCAAAGAGAAAGGACGAGGGTTCCTCTACAAGACCCCTTGCTTAAAAGAGTGGCCCAACCTTCAGATGGAAACCTCAGGACGAGCTACAGTTTTTATATGTGACCATCAGTTGTCAGTGGTAACACCTCAGGACAGAGCTCAGGTTTTTCAGGTGAGACATGCAGCTTTCATCCTATGAAATCTATCCCTGTGCTTGACCTGGTACAACTGAACTTAGTTTGGGATATTTTATCCAGGTTTTAGGTGCAGTCCTTTTTTCTTTTTTTTTTTTTTGTTGCTAAAACCAGTGTGAGCTTAAATAACCTCTGCTGAGAAGAGAGGCCCTAGGTAGCTGTTGATAAATATTGATATTGGTGCATAGCTCAGAAAGGGATCGACAGCCTGATAGATCTTGTCTCTCAAAACCTTCATCTTGCCTTTGCCCACCCCCAAATGTCAATTCGGAGCCTCTATTTTCTGCAAAGATACCATTTCCAGAGAGAGCATTCTGAGAATTGCTGCTCATTGAATAAATGTCCTCTGGGACAGAGGAAACCTGCTATTGAGCCCTCCTGGGCTGGGGATTTGGCAATGCTGCAGCAGGCTGGATTTTCCTGCCTTTATGTCATACTCATAGAATGGCTAGAGTTGGAAGGGACCTTCAAGACCAAGTTCCAACCCCCCTGCCGTGGGCAGAGACCTCCCACCAGATCAGGTTGCTCCAAGCCCCATCCAGCCTGGCCTTGAACCCTTCCAGGGACGGGGCAGCCACAGCTTCTCTGGGCAACCTGGGCCCAGGGTCTCATCCCATCCTCATAGGGAAGAATTTCTTTCTAATCTAAATCTCTCCTCTTCCAACTGAGAACCGTCACCCCTCATCCCATCACTCCACTGCCTGACAGAGTCCCTCTCCAGCTCTCCTGGAGCTCCCATCAGATCCTGGAAGGCTGCTTGAAGGTCTCCCCCGAGCCTTCTCTTCTCCAGGCTGAACAGCCCCAGCTCTCTCAGCCTGTCCTCATAGGAGAGGTGCTCCAGCCCTCTGAGCATCTTGGTGGCCCTCCACTGGACCCATTCCAAGAAGTCCATGTCCTTTCTGTGTTGGGGACTCCAGAGCTGGACACAGGACTCCAGGTGGGGTCTCAGGAGCACAGAGTAGAGGGGCAGAATCACCTCCCACAACCTGCTGGTCACGCTGCTTTTGCTGCAGCCCAGGATGGGGTTGGCTTTTTGGGTTGTTGGAGAGGTTTAGTTCCAGGTGAACCATAGCAAGTATCTGCTGAGTCAATTGCTCTCTCTGCTGCTGTGTTTGATGGGAAGCGAAATGTGCTGCCTGACACCTGCTGAAGGTCTCAGCCAAGATTCTTTCCCCTCCCACCCCTGCTGTGGGAGGAGGAATTTCTGGAAGGTGCAAATGCAGAAGAGAGCAGGAAGGATTCCCGTGTGTTTGGAGGCGGGCTGAACCTGTTCTGTGGGGTGCAGGTCCTCGAATGTTTGCTCAGATCACCAGGTTTGTGGGATTTAGGCTAGTGAACCTACCAACACATCACTGAGAGGATTTTACTCCCAGACTTTGTTAGTCTGGTTGCTGCTGGGTTTATTAGGTGGCAGCGGTGCCTTGTGATCTAGACACCATGCGAGATGTGCCCTATGAGTTCACCCAGCTAATTGCATGTTGTTGCATCTTGAGGCTTTTGGTCTCCTGAATTTCAGGCCTTTTAGCAATGTGG
This sequence comes from Pedionomus torquatus, assembly GCA_013398155.1. Taxonomy (NCBI): domain Eukaryota; kingdom Metazoa; phylum Chordata; class Aves; order Charadriiformes; family Pedionomidae; genus Pedionomus; species Pedionomus torquatus. Next base: position 58,111 of record VZRU01013811.1, on the reverse strand, counting down.
GGAGTTGAGGAGTGTTTTGTGGTGTGCTTGATGGATGCAGGAGGGGGAAGTTGGGTATTCAGTGGACCCTTTGGGATGGAGAATAGTGTATATGTCTGTGCCTGGGGGAAACTGGGGTGCTGTGGCCTCAAATGGCTCCTTTTGGCCTTACATTCGGACGGGGCACCACCTTATAGCACCAGCATGGTTGCCCCTGTATTTGGTGGCCACGCCTTTACTGACATATTAATGGGAGCCCTTGGAAATATCTCTGCAAAATGGGGAGGAAACTGTTGGGAAGATAAAAAAGACCTCTAAATATTGACAAGACTACACCAAAGGGTCCAGTTGGATGGGGCTTTGAGCAACCCAGTCTAGTGGGAGGTGTCCCTGCCCAGGGCAGGAGATTGGAACTTGGTGGTCTTTAAGGTCCCTTCCAACTTGATCTATTCTATGATTCTATGACCGTGCTGCGTGGCTGGCTGTGTGTGGTGCTGGGGTTTCTGGTTTGGCTCACTGGGGTGGGGAGGTGTGGGGTAGGAGAGGAACAGGCTGTGCTAGCCCTGTGTGGCTGTGCCATGCCTGGGCTGGAAGAAGGAATGCTGATCCATGCCAACGAGTGCTGCTGGTGCTGTGGTTTCCTAAGCCGAGCCGTTCCCAGGCAGGGGGTAGCATTGGCTCTGGTACTTCTGGAGGAGCTTTGGAAGAAAGCTGGCCTCCTCCCATCCCCTGCTTGACTGGGGGTAGTTTTGCCCCAGGGGGATCCCAGCTGATGGGTCCCATCCATCTCTTTGCAGTTGGCCCAGGGTGGGATGCAAGCTCCTTGTAATGCCACATATCCCTGTGCTCTCAAACTGCAGCCTGGGGTCTGGCTAGGGGAGAAGTGGGTCTCGTTTGTCCCTTCTTTCCTGAAATGGGTGTAGAAGGCTGGTCCACGAGCTGGTTGTAAATCAGTATGCATGAGGAAGGCAATTTTCTGCAAGTGAAACCTGCCCTAACCAAGCCCTGGGGGAGGGAGGAGAACTGCAAGTGTCAAGGTGAGACGGAAGAGCAACAGAACGAGATTTAATTTCCTTCCCAATAATTTTCTCAAGCTGTATAAACTTTCCTTATTTAAAATAAATACTCCCTGAAAACACATTCTGTGTCAGTGGCCCTGTGAAAACACCCCCAGTCACAACCTGTGCCTGTCCTTTGCTTGCAGCCTCAGCCAAAAGCCAGCAGTTTTACATTTTGCTCTATTAACTTGAGCTGTAAATTTCCTTGTGCAAAGTCTCCCAGGCTGTGGAATGAATTTAAGTAAACAGGGCATACAATAATAGACTTGTGTTTGGGCAGGTTTTTCAAGTGGCCTGGAACTCTTAGAGTAAGTTCTTCTAAATCTCTCCCTGTTGCGGTGGAGAGTGCGTGAGCCTGTCCAGAAGGTGGAAGAAGTCATAGAAAAGGACTGGCTGGGAACCATCTCTGGGATCCTATCTGCGGTCCAGAGAAGAGCATCCAGTGTCTGATAAGCAAAGAATTCAGTTGAGACAATCTCTTGCCTGGCATTCTACTGTAGCTTTTGGTTCAAGACCTCCATATGTGTGGTTTTTTTTTTTTTTTTCCTTAGTGATGGTATCTGTGTGAGATACTTGTAAGGACTCTGAGTTTTTTTTCCCTTGTCCTACAACATACTGAATGTGGACTCTAAGTTCAGTTTTTCAGAAGGGGTCTCAAGCTTAACCCCCAAGTAAGGTACCCAAAATTGTTTACTTGCTTTGAAGATGAAGGATTAGTTCCTTCTTGGAATTATTCTCTCAGAGGGAGTGGAAGAGATACAGGAAGAGTTTCTCTTGTAAACATGATGGAAAACCTTTTTCAGGTTTGTGGGCACCATTGCTCTCAGACTCCTGAAATTCTCGGTGCATGGAGGTGCTGTATGTGCTTCTGGCTCGTGTTGCCAAGGAATGTAAAGGGGTTCTGGGGATGTTACGAGGTGTTCCCGTTTCCTGCTGGGCCAGGAAAGCGTCTCTACTGGGAATGCAACCTATTTATCTCAGATCATTGTCCAATCTTCGGGTAAAAACAGGCTCAAGGTGAACATGATCTAGGAGGTTGTGAGTGAAGAAAGACTGATCCTTTGCAAGCTAGGCAATTTTCCTACCTGGTGCTTCTGCAGTAGATTATTGCCATTTTCCCCATGAACTTGCAGTTAAAAATGCACATCTGGTTGGTGTCTTTGAGTCATCTTGTAAAGGGCACTTGATCACTAGATGAAGAGGAAAGGAACTTCTGGCTTATAGACAGCCCTCTCCTGGAGGAAAAAAAAAACGGTTGTAAGCAGTAACTTGGCACAAAATCCCACAAATAGGGGTTTCTTGAGACTCCCCTGGGTTTGGCTGTGTTGTCTGGTTATCTAACTTTTCACCAGCTGCCTCTTGTAAAACTGCAGGCAAAGTGGTTCTGACTTCTGCTAATCTGTGGGGTTGGAGGGGTTGGGGAAAGGCAAGAAAATATCTTTAAGGCCCTTATCCAGAACTCAGTAAAACCAATGGAAAACCTCTGTGAATCTGGGGGATGTTGGATCACTTCCAGAGTGTGGTGAGCACTAGAGAAAGGTTGAGACCAGCTTGTGTTAGATCTAGAAGCCAAGGGAAATTCTCTGTTCTTGGGAGTGGGGGGTGGAAAGAAGTCTCAGTACAGTCCATGTCTTGGTCTTGCAGTAAGTGATTGACCCAAAAACGGTATCAGAAGGTGGGATTTAGAGGACAGGAGGAGGATAAAGTCTTGTGTGTGGAGGTATGTGAGTAGCTCAGGCATTTTTGCTTGGTCTTTTGATATATCCTCTATTAGATAAAAGGAGAGTAGTTGATGCTTCATGATTCCTTGCTGCTGGCTTGGCCTCTGTTACAGTATATTTATTGCTTCTCTTGAAAAAAAGTGTTTGGACCCAAAACTCTCACTATACTCCCAGTAGGACAATCGTATCACAACAAGGCTTAACTCGGCTGTTTTTTTATCAGTGAGCCCTCAAAAGATGTTGAAGGAGGTTCTTGTGGGACTGAGTGGTCCTGGACCTTCGGTGTAACCAGCAGCAGAAGAACAAATCTCCCCAAATCATAACAAATCCACCCAGCTGAATGTAAAGGCTTTTAGATTGCCAAAGCAAGCACTTTGTTGTATCAGAAGCATGGAGATGCCACAGATGGAGAATTGCCAGTTGGCTGATCACCAGCCACTGATTCATAATGTAAAAGTGGAGCATGAGCCTCTGTTGGCTTTTTTTTCCCCCTTCTTCTTGATGAACTTTACAACTGGCTGCTTTTTTGAGAGGAGGAGGGAATTCTCATGGTTTTAAGCAAATCACAACTGACTCAGCCTAAGCCCAAGGGTAGAATGGCGAAGGCTCGATGGATTAAGTGTCCTGGAACAACTGGCTACACAGCTCTTTCTTGTTTTCTGGCTGTGAGGATCGTCCTTTTGATCGGATTCCTTTCCCTACTGCTTTCCGGGTCGTAAATCCAGATTAGTCATGGCAGGGTGGCAAACAATTAATGGAGTAGGAGGTTAAGCCCTGGGATTGTGAGTGGTGGTTTCTGGAGAGTGAATACACCCTGGTGGCCAGGTGGAGAAGTGAGGACATCTTACTGGAGGCCACCTGCCCATTAATTTGGTCTTTGGAAGGGTTGAGAGCCCAAGACTTCTACAACAGTCCATATTTCTGTAGTCTGCTCCTAGCTGTGTCTCTAGGTGTCCTTATTAGTTATGACCTGTTTGACTGTCTGAATTCCAAGGTCCTGAGTCTTGCTGTAAGACTCAGACTTGTGTCCTGCAGCCAGTGGGGGAAGCTGTGGTTTAGCCATTTACCATCTCTCCTGTGTATTTGATCTTTGTTGCTTCCTAACTGCACTGCCTAGGTCATCGTTACCCTCAAGGTCTGCTGGGTAACTGGTCTTTGAAAGCATTAGTCAACTGCTGCTCATCTCTTTGGTACTGATGGTCCCTGTTGTAAGCTGATCTTCTTGCTTCTCTGTTCATATGAAGGTCTAGGAAATGGGGATGTTTTTATAGGCCTCTTTGGACTGGAAAGAAAACAGAGTGACTGGTCAAATCTTCAGTAACCACAAGGAAGTGAGTTGCCAAACCCAATGTGAGAAGGCAAATGCTTAAAATACCAGGGAGAAAGTATCCCAATTCTCAGCTGATTGTGCTGAGGCATGAGGGGAGGTGAGCCACGGAAAGTCACCACTCTTTGCCTGTTGTTGGTTGAAAGCCCTCACCAGCTGCCATACTTGTGTATTAGTGTTGACAGGCCTGTTTTGAAGGTCAGAGTATGTGTTCCACCAGCTTCAGCTGTGGCTTCGAATGTAACTTCTATTACGAAATGATCCATATTCATAGGTCTTTGCGAAGGATGAGATGACTGTGTGCCAAGCTTGGTTGCCCGATCCATGTCCGAGTCTGATGAAAAATGTTATTTTAAGGTGGCATATTAAAGCAGTAAACTTGCAAACTAATCCATTTGGGTTGGGTCCTGGAGCTGTGTAGCTCTCTGCTGGAGCTAGCAAGGGATGCTGTGTGAATTAGCAGGTTTATTTGCAATGAGCTGATTTGCCTGATTAAGGTGGCTTGTGAACAACAGCTGCTGCTTGGTGCATGGCTTTTGACATGAGTAGTGTTCTACCGGGGGTGAAGTTGGCCTTCCCTAGATGTTGTTGCCAGTTGCAAGAACTTACCATCCACCTGTGCTCTGATTTACGTGTGTGTAAATCCCAGGTAACTCCATTAACATCAATAAAGCTGCTTGAATAGATCTCTATCTGAATTGCATGCCGAAGACCTCTTGTGTTGCTGCTAGCTATGCAGGTGCAGGGATGTGGTTGGGTTCAGGTGGGAAACACGATGCCATCCAAGTGTGTGTGTCTAGCATGCAAACAAGAAGAAAATGCTGAGCCCAAACCGCACTGCTCGTTTCAAAAGGGATGCCATCGAGCTTGCAAGAGGAGATTATTTCTCTGTGCCATCTTGAAATATTTGAACAGGCAGGGGATTTCTGAAGGATGTCTCCCCGGTCCCTTGGAGGGGAAGGAAATGCCCTGTTCCTTTGTGGTGGAAGAGACAGAGGAAGATGGGTTGGTTCCAAAAAGGTTTTGAGGGATGATAAAGTTGGGGAGAAAACAGAGATGGATTTCTTTTTGTCATTTGTTTCCCCCACCTTCACTGTACCTATACCTTAAACAGCTGTACGCAAGGACAAAGAACAATAGTTTGCTTTTTTAGCAAGTGTTTATTTTTTGGTGTATGTGCTTGGTAGAAACTGTGGAAACTAGAAACACAGGGAGCAAAGTTAAGGACATGGGGTGGAACAGTGCCACCTTGGCCTGCTACCTTCTGTTCCAGCAGAAATGAAAAGCAACCTGGGCTAAAAAAAAGCTCCCACAGGAACATGAGAGCCCTTTTTGGGTACGCTTTCCTCTGAGCTGGTGGTTCTCAACCCCAAGCACCTGGTGCTGATAGCTCTGCTGAACCACTTGAGATGCTACTAGAGACTTCCATAGAAATCTGCACAAATTCTGAAGCCCACTAACCTTTGTGAGAGCTGTTGGTAGGAAAACTTGGGGGTTTGGGGGTCTTTTGGCAACTTCATGGATCTAAGGTGCAAACCAGTATGGACTGGGAGTGTGGAACACAAATGTATTTGCTCTGCTGGAATTTCTCCTGATATTAGCAGGAACAGAAGGGTTGGAAATGCAGTATTCAGGGTCACTGTGTGCACTGGTTCATCTTTGGAAGCAGGTGTTTGTGCTTTGGGGACTCCATTGCTTAGTTAACCTTTGATATGCAAGGGGGAGAAGGCAAGAGGATTGTTAGCAACTACATTGTGGATTGCTTTCTTTAGGAGATTTCTCCTGGGAGTGAAAGTTGTCACCTTGCTTAAGGAGAAGACTTGTGGCATTCTACTGCTTTCCATTACTGGCCGGGTGGAGGGATACCTGCTCCATGCTCTCAGCTGGTGGCAGTCTGGGGATGAGGGGATGCCAGGCTCAGACCTGGGAGAGGCTGTAGGTACTTGTGGTTGCCTCTGTTGTGTCCCACAGGTCTCCCGTTTGTCCAACTTCTCATTGCACTCGGGCATCTGGAAATGGCTAATACTGGGGTGGATAACCATTTTTTTCCACCACTTTTCTTGTCCTGATGTTAATGTGTCCCTCTGAGCTGGGATGAAACAAAAGATAAAGCCTAGCACATCAGCCCCCAAAACAACTCCCCAGACACTTCATCCCACAGAAAACATTAATACCACGATTGATGTGCGTGCAGGGGGTCTGCCATTGGTGTGAGCCAAGTGGGTGCGTTCAGGCTGTGATGGTCAGAACTGATGGTTCTTTAACATGAAGAAGTGTTGGAAAATGTCAGTTTGGATCTGATACTCATCTCCCTTCCAGGGCCCCTGAAGCAACTTCGTGCAGTAGTTGCAGTTCAGGTGTCTCATGTGCCTATTTTTCATGAACAGGTTTCCCACCTGGTGTGTGTCTCCCATGGCAGACCATAGCTGTAGGTCTCCATTGGGTATTCTGGCTGTTTTTCCCACAGGCTAATGCAAACTACCACCGGAGATGGGAAGTGGGCAGGAGTCGGTCGTACAGAGGGGGAAGCCTGGCTGGAAGCATTGTCTGCATCTACATTTTGGAAATAATGCCATTTATGGTGATATTGTATTCATCTGGGGAGGATGTGCTGCAGACAGCTTTCCTTGGGGACAGAGGGTGGGAGTGGCTTCTGCAGCAGTGCCACCCATAAGGTGGTGTGAAGAAGGGGCACCATTAAAATGAAGAATTCCTTTCCAGCCTTAGTGCTCCTGTAGGTGTACACAGGCTTTCTAAAAATAGCCTCCTTGCGCTGGCTGAAAATGGGATGCCCCGGGCGTTTGTGCAGCTCCCCTCCTTCTTTCCCGGCTTTTGAAGTTGAATGCTTATGGATGTTTTTTAGCTTATCGTAAACCCATCACAACTGGCAGTACTCCACTGTTTCAGGGCTGAGGGTTTTCTTTCTCAGCCTCCACCCATGCATCTACCTCTCAGGAAGGGATCACGTGAAATCCTCTGCCTGCCTTAAGAAGATTGTCAATTCTCCCTGCCTTCAAGATCATGCTTAGCATTTATTTCACTGAGAAATTTTCCCACCTTCTTAAGGACCTCAGACACTGGCTATGCCCTTGATCTTGGCAGTTCCTTCCCTGTGACAGACTAGTTCTTGTGGCCTTTGGTCTCTCCACTGAACCTTTAGGCTTGTCCTAAGGGGCTGGATCAGCTTGTGAGGAGGACAATATTTCCAGGAGTCCCTCTGTTTTAAGTGTCTCTCACAGATCACAAGGAGAAGAAAAATCACTGTTGATACCTGCTGAGAATTAAGCAGTTGTTGTGCCATCAAGCAGCAACAGCAGCTGAAGGTGTCCCATACTGACCGTGCCATCTGTGGGGCACATGGGGATAGATCTGGCTGGGAAATAACCCAGCAGGAGGGGAAATAACCTAGTAGGAGGGAAGGACATTTAGAAAATACTGTTTGGTCCACAACATGGTCTGAAGAGCTGATGCAGAAGCTGCAAGACACAGAGGTGGGCAGTGATCTGGCTGGTGTTGCCACCAAGAAAGATGTGGCTAGAGTAACTGGGTGACTTCACCTGATGAAATGTCTGGGGTGGATGTGCATGTGAGCTCTGAAAGACTCTGACCACAGACAGCTGGAGGCTGAAAAAACATGGTGGAGAAGGTGTGTGGGCCCTGTTGTAGCCCCCAGGTGTGAGCTATGGTCCTAGTCAGGATGCTCTTCTGACCCTGGGTCTGATGGCTACAGCTGGGCTTAGGGGGGTTGTCCATAAGCTATATTTCAAGGAAGTGAGGGACCTGGTTTCTGCACAGGTGTGTGCTTCCAAGGGGATTATACTGGAAGCCTGAAGAGGGGTACAGCCCCCCAGCAGGTGCTTTTTATGGCTCCATGGACAGAATTTGTGTGCAGAAGCTGAGATGTGGAGTGACCACAGCTGGAGCAATCTGTTGAATATGGTTATGCTCTCCCTACTGCCCATCCACCAATCCTGCTGGCTGGTGCCCAAGGTCTTAGTCAGCAGCTCTGAGTCAAGTCTCATTTGTGTGACAAGCAGACAAAGAAAAGCACCCCAGGTGGGCAGCATGATTGTGGCTCTGCTGCCTTCTAAAGCAAATTTTGCTGAACAGGCCATGATGGGCTGCTTCTCCACTGGGCACCCCAGCACGCATTAACTCTGTCATAGCTGCTGGATGAAAGAGGTCCCTTTCCTGGGGAAATCCATTCCTCCCTCTGGAACCGACACCTTGATCCAAGTGTGCAGGCTTGAGGCTGCCAGCCTCTGCACAGAAAGGCGTACGAGAGATCTCCTGTGAAGTCCCATCACAATTTCTAGCATGTTTCTACCACAGGAGCACTTGAGGAGGAAGAGATATGGGCAAGAGAGGAGTGGAGATGTCTGCAAGGTGGCTCGTGTGCTTGTTTACCCATGAAAGGGGCTTTGTCTCCTCCTTGAATCCAGTTGAATGCTCTTGGATTCGAGCTGGGGTTAATTCATGTGGTGTTTGGCTTTGGTGAGAAAGGAAACGCAATGGAGCAAGAAAGAAGACTTCTGCAGGGTTTCTTCAAAAATATTCCACAAAAAGGAATGGAGTAGAAAGTGTAGTGAAGGAGTTAAGGCAGAACTAGTTTGCAGGCTATGACTTTTTTTTTTGAGGGAGAGTATTTCATTCAGGTATCACACAAGGAAAAGGGACATCCTTGTGTTGTCACAACACAGCAGGCCTGCCCTGTCCTACAGGTGTGTGTGAGAAGCTCAGCAAGAGGGCAGGTGGAGATGGTCCTGAATCTAGCTTTGTGGCTATTAGTGTTGCTTCAGATGTGTCCATGGCTTGGATGGATGTGTCAGACCCCATCACTGTCCCCATGTACCCCATGTAGCTGTAGAGGTCCATGATCTGAGACTCCTTTACCAGTCAGAGGAGTGGTGATGAGTGATGTTCCAAGGGTGTCATCCATGTTAGCTCTTAAGGAGACGATATAATTCACAAATCTGCTCTGAAACAGTTTGTCTTTCTAAGAGCATTGCTCCCTGGGTCAGGCTCACAGATAACATCAGTGTCTACAGTTAAGGGAAGAATGTATTTGGTGGATGGTGGGTTGCAAACAAGACAGATAAATAATAGCAATCTGTGTAGACAGAGGTAATTAGAGTGACAGCCACACTGACAAATAGCTAAGTAAATAGATGGGGTGATTTGCTAATGAAATGAGTATAAAGGGATATATGGACATGCAGGATGGGGGGAGAATGACAGAAATATGAATTTGGCATATTCCCAAAAGGCTCTCTCAGGGCTGCTGTGCAATGATTGTTAGTCAAACAAGGCTTCGTGTCCTAAATCATGAAGTTGTTACTGATTGCAAAGGCTTTTTTTTCTTTTTTTATTTATTTTTTTTTGTGTGGCTAGACGCGGGATTGATCCACGATTGGGGTAAGAGTGCAAATTCCTGCCTCTCCCAGCAGAAGGAGGCAGAACCAGCCAGCTAATCCCAGTACTGTGCCAGTGACTATGGGCCAAAGAGCAAAGTACTTTCAAGGCAAGGACATATGTAAGTAATTTGAGGAAAAGTCTACAAAATGCATCTCCTGTGCTTTAGTTGTGTACTTGGTGGTAGTGCAAGGTGCAGGGGGGCAGTTTGGGTGTGTCAGAAGTGGGCTGAAGTGAAAGTGGGGGACGATAGGGCTAGGATGTCCCAGTGACCAAGTTGTTATGCTCCCTGCGAGTCCCAAAAGGATGTCAAGGTGGACAGATGGTGGTGTAACCATCTGTTTAAGGCTAAGAATCTGATATGTATCAGCCTCTCCAGCCCTCAAGTAAGGGAAACTTAAGCCATTTTTCTTTTCAGACCAATACAAGAACGATTTAAATTCACTCTTAGCCAAATACGAGAGTTTTGCATCCTTGGTTATACACAGTTTGGCTTGCCTGTCTTTTTTTTTTTTTTTTCCAATGTTCTATGAATATCTGAGGTTTTGGGCAATATTGGTCACCTTCAGAGCAGAATCTGACTGCCCAGCTCATGATCCTGCTAGTCATCAGTGCAGTGCTTGTCAAAGATCTCAACTTTTTTTTTAAGTTTCTGTATGTTTATCTAGTTGACAAGTTATCCCTACCTTTGAAGCCCTCTTAACGCTCCGCATATATGGCTAGCTGATTGTACCTAGAGTAGCCTTGCAAGTACAGCTGTTTTTTTTTGGGGAAAAATAATCAGTTGTGATGCTTCAAGTGGAGCTTGGGGTGATTTCTACGACTCGGTGGAACAGGCACAGAGTGCTGGCTGCTGAGCAGTACTTAAACTTTGTGTGCTCAGGGTGGGGAAAAATGAGCCTTTAATATTAAAATTAGGTAGTGCTTCTTTTCCAGAAATAATGTAAGGTGCATGTTTGGAGGGTACACATTAGTCTTCATTAAATGGGTGTCCTGGGAATTGGGGTGAAGAGAGGTGCAGAGGGGAGGTGCTGGGAGTGGGAGGAGATGGGGCAGTGTGTAACTCCGGCTCGGTAGCACGTGTACCCTGCTCCTTTGTGCAGCTCGGGGAGCATGAAAAGTGGTACCTGTTGGGACTTGAACTGGAGTTTTATGAAGGGGTATGATGGAGGAGGCAGGAGAAGTAGGCAAAGTAACTTCCCTGGAGGCAGCATTTCTGCTTGGAGGCCTCTTTGTTTTGGTGTGCTCTTCCCTCTTTGACATTAATTTGCAACGGTGGGGAAGCTTTTGAAGGCTGTGTGATGCCACAAGCCACATGTCACTTTGTGTCCTGCAGGAAAGGCAGATGAAACAAATAGCCTGTCAAATTGCTCTGAAGATGGAGACCTGCCTTCCCAGCCTGTGTGGTCATTTGCATTTCCAGAGAGGGAAATAGCAGGTGTAAAGCTCCTTCCCCTTGATGTGGAGCTATCAAACAACTGGTGCTCCTCTGGGGAGCTGGGCTGTGTTGTGTAGCTCAGCTTGTTCTTGGGTCCATGGTTGATGGGTTTTCCTTCCCAAGTGAGTCTGAGATGAGCTCTGGTTATTGTGATGTCTCAGCTACCCCATGTTCTTGCCTGAGTCAGTACCAAAAGCTACTCTGCTCTGGTGAGACCCCACCTGGAGTAAAGTGTCCAGCTCTGCAGTCCTTAGCACAGGAAAGGATGTGGACTTCTTGGAATGGGTCCAGAGGAGGCCATGAAGATGTTCCAAGGGCTGGGGTTGTTTGGCCTGGAGAAGACAAAGCTCTAGGTGCAATGCAATAAACCACCCCAATTACCAAACATTAGCATGCACACTCCTCTTTCTGCATTCAGCTGAAGTCTGTCTGTTGGGGCTACTCTATTGCCGAGCAGTGGTAAACCTGCAGTTCCCACCCAATCTGACCCCAAAGTATTAAGAAACCCAGGAGGTAAATTCTATCTTTGGTTGTTCATTGTGCCCCTGAGGTGGATCCGAGGCAGACGGGCTGTCCTGGCCTCTTGATCTTGTTATCTTTCTTGTGTTGTTGAAGAATGGAGGGTTTTGGTTTTTGTTTTTTGTATGCCAGGCATAGTAAAAGCACGACATGTGCCCCAAATTACAGTGCTATCCTGTCAGAGCACAGTAAATGTTTCCAGAGTTTTGATGCCCAAATAAGTTAAGGCTGGGTATCAAACTACTGTCATCTGTGCTTTCCAGGGAGAATGAAGATGATTATCCTTCTTTCCTCTGATTTAAGAGTGGCATCTTCCTGTAAAGACAAGGACTTTCTCCTGGTAGAAGGCCTCTCTGTAGCAATCAAGTTGAGGTGTGTAGCATTTCACCTCTATAGTACATCTATATAATACCCCAGTGCATTAGAATATTTAAAGAAGTTACTGTGAACCAGGTGTATTTCATGGCAGCATATTTTACCTCTATGTTTTGGGGCAAGATCCTCTCTCTAGAGAGCTCACATGGTTAATGGTGCAGAACTTGCCTGCTGTGGCAGACTCTTGTCCCTAAGAGGCATTGCAGGGCCATAAATGATAATCTTTCCTTTCTCCATGGCGTGTTGTTTTTTGTGTGTGTTTTTTTTTTTTTCCATCGTGTGATAAAGAGGAGAGGACAGGCTAAGATACGGAGCTGGTGGGAACTGTGGCTGGTGTAGAGACCATAGGTCTCTGGTGTAGAGCTCAGCCTATAGCTGAGCTATAGACAGGCACAAACTGGAACATGGGAAGCTCCATTTGAATCTGAGGAGAAACTTCTTAGTGGGGAGGGTGTCAGAGCCCTGGTGGAGGCTGCCCTGGGAGGGTGTGGAGTCCCCTTCTCTGGAGACCTTCCAGATCTGCCTGGATGCAGTCCTGAGTGATGTGCTCTGGGCAATCCTGCTTTAGCAGGGGAGCTGGGCTGAATGATCTCTAGAGGTCCCTTCTGACTGAGAATTCCCTGATTCTGTGATTATGTAATTGTGGGGGGTGGGGGGGAAATAGGTTTCCATGAGGATTCCTCCTAAAAATATCCTTGACCTGTCCTGGTTGCTGCTAACAGCTTGCTGACTTTGTGGCTTGGACTTATTTTGAGTCCTTGGTGGCAGAGTCACGTCAGCCTGTTGGCTGCAGATCCTGGGAGGTCCAGCAGCTCTACAGTAACACTCAGATCAGAGGAGAAAAGGGATCAGGAACACAAATGACTGAGTCGGCAGCAAATATAGTATCTTGTTGCATTTTTCTTAGAGGTGAAGCAATTATCTCAGACGGTGGGGCCTTGGATGAAGTTAAATTCTCTTTAGGCCTGTTATATTGAAGGCTTTTTGCAAAACCAGGGCTTAGGTCACATCCTCCAGGCTGGTGTAAAACCTCCCGTGCCTGGACTGTGTTTCAGCTTGAAGGGAGCACCTTCTCAGGGTTGCTGGGTTAAAATACCACAGCAGTGTTGGCACTGGAGCTCACCTGAGAGGTGTGGGTGTGTTCCCCATCAGTGACAGCTTGATGCTGGTTTATTGTCTGAAACAGGGATGGGTAACTGCTGGGGAATTGGCAAGGCTTGGGGAAAAATCAATAGCTACGTTTTTCTTCTAGCAGAACCACCTCTGAACCTCTCTTTAAGGCTGGTTTCATAGCCAAGCACAGAAAGCACAACACTGCTTAGCATGCTCTGCTGGCTTTGAAATGCCCTCTTGTTGGGCAGCTGACTATGATGGGAGCTGGTGTGGCTTTGCAGTGCTTGCTGCTGCTGCTGTGTGCTCCAGGAGGAGAGGAGCTCAGCTGGTCATATTTAGCTTCTCTCCAGCTGTTGAAATGGCCTTGTCGAGGTGATGAGGAAGCATTGTCAAGACTTGAGGGCCTTGCTCGTTGCCGGGTATATTGTGTCTGTTCATCTTCCATTGAATGCTTCTGAGTTTAATCTCTCCGGTCATCTTCATAACGCTCATCATTCCTTGCAAAACAGCATATGGATATAAATTCCAGTAGTAGATGGTGGAAATCAGAGGTGTGACTTCTAGATGCTTGTACCTTTAGAGCTGGGGCTTATTGTTCTTATTTTTCAAATAAGTCATCAATCAGAAAATGAGAATTTGCACATAGGTAATGCTCACCTGGAAACTCTTCTGGACTCCAGCCCTGTCTATGTGGTGCTCTTGGTTCTTTTGATATTTGCTGGCATTACTATCTGCCTGGCAAGCACACAAGAATTGACAGAGCCGTCTTTAAGAAAATATGGACCCAGGTGATAACTTCAGCCTGTTTAGTTATGTTCTGGGGCAAAATGCAAAGGAGGGGTATCTGTGCCATGACAGAACTGGTTGTACTGTTACTGCTTTGAAGATATCTGCAAGATCTAGGCTAGGAAGCTGGGTTAGAATCCATTGTCTAGGAACTCTGTACCTAGTTTGAGGAGTTCAGTGGATGGTACAGCTTATGTGAAGATGCTGAGAGTCCAGATCCCTACACTGTTAAGGGGGTATATAAACTTAGAAACAGATGGCCATTGAGAAGCTCATAATATTGAACTCTTACCCTGCTCTTCTAGAAACCTCAAATCCCATTTCAGGTGGCAACAGGGCTAACTCAGTTGATGTCATCTTGTGTGGCCTCATTCATGGGAGGAGGTACAGCTCTTTCAGCAGGCTTGTCTCCACCAGGGAGAAGTAGGGATCCTCATTTTGCCTTAGTTTCCTCATATGTAGAGCACTGGCAGCTCATTTAGAGGAATCAGGAGATATAATTAGTGTTTATGAAACACTTGGGGATTGTGTAAAACAAATCATAAAAAAAGGGAGCTGTGCCAGAGCGCTGACAATATTTACACAACATCTGAAGGTTGCCTGTGTTGGACTTTATCATAAGGAAATATGTGTGGGTGCCAGAACTTAAGCAACTTAATGCATCCTTCTGGCTCAGCGGTGCCATCCATGAATCCTGTGGGAACACTCAGTCCTCGAAGCTTAAACATAATGTTCTTGCTGGTTATCTTCCAAAGCTGTCTGAAGGGGGAGACCACCTCGCTGCTGCTTGTCTGGAGAGAGGGGTGATGGATCCTCAGGGAAGCGAAAATACTTGAGGATTGCAAAAGTGGTTTCAACTCGCAGGCTTTATTCACCTTGTTCTCCATTTTTCTGCTCTTGGTTTCCCTTCCTCTTCTGCACTGTGGTGGGCTGGGGTGGTGAGGGTCAGAACCATCTGCTGGAACAAATGTGAACATCTTGCTTTCAGCATGGAGACACTATGGATCTCCTTTTAGATGACATCTCCTGTGATATCGGAGGCCATATCTTCCTCCAAAGTGTTTAAAGCCTAAACAGCAAAGGCCATTACTGCCCTCATTTAAAAGGTAAGATTGAAAGACTAACTCAGGGATACCATTAAAATATCAGAGCTAATTCCTGCCCGTTAAGATGAGGCCTTGGGTTCAGTGTTCTCATGATCCAGTATGAGGTGTCTGAGTTGTACCCAGTGTTGGGAGGAGGCACGGCCCAGGCTCTTTGCAGAAAGATGCTTTCCAGCCTCATTGCCAAGCCCTCCGGGTTTTCCACCTTGATTTTCCAACCAAATGGTGCCTTTTCCAATTGACGGGCTTTATCTGTAGGAGGGCCTTTCCCCCTGAGATGGAGGCCTGTGTTGCAGGACCACCTTTGGCACTGGGAAGGTGCTTTTCCAGAAAGAATGGATGATGGTGTGTCAGGATCCTCAGGGGAAATACAGCCAAGATGGATACGTGTTGTCTATTTCTTGTGTTTAAACTACCCAGAGCTTAGTCTTTTTTCATTATTCTTGTAGCTAAGTACTGATTGTCATGATCTCAGTTGTCTTCCTCGTATTAGTTGGTTATTAGTGACTTCTTTCCTGCATCCAAGTGTGCATTCAAGGTGACTTTCAAATGTGTATTGGCTACTGTCCAGGTGAGCGTGACATCCCCCTGACTTTAGTTGCATTTATGGGATCAAGGGATATACTTTTTGGCTCTAGAAAGCTCTTGTGCAAATACCAGCAGGTCAACAGCAGAGTGTGTCTCAGAAAGCAAATTTTCCAAATGGAAGACGAGAGGTTTCTGCTGCAGAAAAGTTGGATTTTTAGAGACTTGTCAAAGGCCACGGGGTATGCTGGAAAGGAAGAACAGAGCTGGTGCTTGCAAATTCCTCTGTACTTTGAGCTCATTCATATGATTTAAAAGTAAGAATATGGTTTGGTTTAGCTAGAAGAGGGAGATTTATGGCTTTTGTAGGAGATAGGCTAAGCAGACAGATCTGAAAACCCTTTTGAATTTCAAACAAACAAATGCCGAACATAGCATGTTTTATTATCTTTTAATTGGATGGTGTCCTGTGTCTCCCATAGACTGCAGGTGAATGCTTGGAATACTCGGGCTGTTTCAAAGCTTTTAGGTTATATTGACCATGGGGGTAAATCATAAGGGACTTGCAACGAAACAAATTCATTCCTTCTGTAGGTTTTGCTATATTCCTTTAAGAATGAGGAAGCTCTCCCTTCCTGGAATTTCAAATGCCTTTAGATGTTTGATCAGATCCCATGCGAGACCAAGTGGTATGGTTTGGCTCTGCATTAGATTTTTTTTTTTTCTTTTTGGCTTTTCTTGAAGTTATTAGAGAAGCCCAAAGTCCTGGCCAGTAGATCTCTATGTACTGCTGATTGCTGGAGCTCATGTCTAGGTTTCCACTTTTAGTGTAAACAAAACTGTCTATTTTCCACAAAAATAGGAGTTGTGCTAAGGTGGCTTTTCCTGCTCTTCTGTATGTGGGAGGGAAGGAAGGGAATCGAGAAGGGAAAGTGAGGCTTGAGAGCATTTCTAATCAAATCCATGGTCTGATGATTTTCTTAATCTAAATTAGTGAAAAAATCCTCAAAGGCCAGATGTGGATGCCCCAGGGGGGAATTCAGAGCCCTCTCTTTTCTGAAAGCTGGAACTTTTGTAAGCACGGATCTGCTGAACTGGGCTGGGCATGTAATGGCAATGCGGGTTGGCAGCAGGAACTCTGGGTTAGACAGGACTTAAATGGACTTGAGCAATCCTTCACCTAGAGCTGGATGATGTTGTTAAAATTACCTGAGCTTCGATTGACAGCTAAAGTCTGTTTGATATTGCACAGGGGAAGAAGCGAGGTTTAAGCAGAGCAGACTGAGGAATGCTTATTGTTTTATAAGGCAGGTTTTGCTGTTAAAGGGGTGCTGGCTTAGTTTTTGTTGGCTTTACCTTCTCTGGAAGCTCCTTGAGTGGAGTTGGGAGCAAAGGACAGAGAAAACTGGGGAACTCCCTGTCAAGCCTGGTAAGATCTCAGTGTGGCTGCAGCACTGCTGCCAGAGTACGTATTGCTCTCAGAAAAGAGTTAGATTTGGGTCTCCCATGCACTGGATGAATGTTTTTTAACCACTAGCTATGATACAGAAATAATTCCTGTAGCTGGAGTATATGGAAAGCCTCACTCACCAGTATGTGCTGGGATTCCAGGCCAGGTCCTCTGGAGCACATTAGTGTTTCTCTCTGTACTAGCTGGCTGTTGTTAGATGTCTCAGCTGCCTGTACAGAAGCTGTTTGGCTTCTGAAAACACTCCTGGAAATATTTCCAGCTGCATCAAGGGTGCATCGTGAGCTCACGTGGCAGCTGAGTAGAAGCACTCTCAAGATCACAACTCTAGATTTGATGGTCCAGGTTTTACCCCAGATCTCTTATTCCAAACTATTGGGACAGCACTTCTTGTCTTGATGTAAAACCCAACACAACCCACCACACCACAACAAGCACCACACAAAAAATGAGTGAAAATTTTGATTGGACTCTGGGTTAGTCTCTTTAACTGGGCTCCCATGCTTCCCTCTCAGGAAGCCCTTTGGGGGCTTATACTGGGTAGAGTTTGTCAGTTTAGTGATTCTTATATTGTTGATTTTGGTAGACAGCGTGGTTTCTTTAATTTCTAGTCTTCTATTGCTCTTCCCCTCTCTCCTCATGTTGAAGTGGGGTGTGGAAGAAAAAAAAAAACAGTAAACCAAAGAAATATAATTGCATAAATGGCAGAAAATACTTCTGAGGCACTGAATGCAGGCTGGTGGTACCTCTTAGACCATGGGTGTCAGTTCTTGCAATATACTCAATTCAGTGGTGTTTCTTAAAGTCTGAGATATAAATGGGTGTAAATAACCACACAGCAGTTCTGTTGGCTTGGGAAGGTGTTTAAATATTTTTGAAGTCCTCTGAAACGCTAAGACAGGGGTTCTGAACTGGTCCTCCTTGGAGAAGTGAAAGGTGAGGCTGGGCTTCATAATTGTGTCAGAATTCATGTCTCGGTTTCTTGAATCCAGAATATATTGTGGCTTTGGACACTCACTGACTCTCTGAAGAGTCTGTAGTGCCTTCACCCTTCAGGCTGGCAACCCACTCTTGGTTTATTGAACACCCTTTTGGTTTTGATTGGATTGAAGTCTTCATTTTCTGTCTCAAAAGGTTGGCGCCTTCAACTGCTCTCAAGCAGGCGCTGTCTTCTGCGCTTGGATAATTGCTTTTTGCACAGACCTTTAAATCCCTGAGTATATCCCTGAGTATATATTTCACAGCTTTGCTGTACTTAACACACCTGTAGTTAAGTCTCTCTGTGTCTATAGTGATCTCCTTACCCTATACTATGTTGGTTATTATTTATTAGGGTCATGTCAGGAGTCTATTGGTATTCTCTAGGTGTTACCCAAGCTCTTGGCCCTGCAGGCCGTGTTCTGATCTCCTGGCTTTGTCCCACAGAAATGAAAAAGCTGAGTTGCGAAATAGGTTTTGCTTGGTGAGATCAGTGATTTAGTGCTCTGTTTGGAAATTACCCGGGCTGAAAGCTTTTGAAAACCAAAGGTGACTTCAGGAGCTGGATTACATGGCACCAGAATTTGACTGTGTGAGCTAATCACTGGTTAATTTTTTGGACTGCTGGTTACTGCAGGTGGAACTGAGGGAGTAACACTGGTACTCTAAGGACTTATTGCTATAGCACTGTCACAAGGTTAACTGGGCACCATTTGAATTTGTAGGTGGTTTGAGGCAAGTCAGAGCTAGTTATTTTTAGAGAGGTTTCCAAACTGCCCCTCCAGAGATGGAGTTGGGTTGCAGCTCAGCTTTGCCTCTGAGCAAGTTCACAGGGACAGAGGGATCTCCTTGCTGGCTTATAGTAGCTGAGCTGTGAAAATGGGAACTGTGGGGGAAAGAGCTGGAGAAGTGAAGCTGTGTANGGGGGGAGGGAAAGGAAAGGAAGCATTCACCCAGGGTATGATGGAGGGGGAGGAGAACATCTTTACCCGGAGAGGAGAAACTTACCTCTTGTGGATGTGCTCTGTTGGATATGCTCTGTTGCTCATCCTTGTTGAGTAGGTGCGGTCTTGTTAGCAGATATGTTTTGTCACTTCCAGTGGCTTAATTTTTTCATGCTGGCTTAGCAAATGCTTCTGTGAGACTATTGTTCCACCCTGAAGCTTTTCTGATACCTCCAGGGTGAAGCTAAAAGTTGCAGTGATGGTATTGCAGGCAATGGAGTGGAGGACTGGCCCAGGTGTGCTAAAAGCTGGGCTCTCAGAGCAAGTGTGGGGCATGATCTCCAAGAGATATATGACTGCTCACCAGGAGATTTCCCTGCTCAGAGGCTGCTAATTGAACCTCTCTCTTCTGAAATGAGGATGGCCACATTAAGAAAGCAGTTGGCTCTGCCACTTGACCCAGAGGAACACTTCCATTAAGCTTGAAGCATCTTGCTGTGTATTGGTATCCCTGGAGAAGCAGATGATTGCCTTCCTCCTCTGAGCGTGTGGTCTGGAGAACAAAGAGCTGCTTTCCTGAAACATGCAACCAGCTGGCCCTGGCGTGTATTGCTCTGTGCAGGGCTTTGCCTCTGTATCTGAAGCAGGTTAACACTCAGTGGGTTCCAAGGAAGAATTGTACCCATGCTGAGACATCCTCTTTGTTACCTGACTTTATTGGGAACTTATTTTTCTTGCACCTGTCAAGGCTCAGTGCCGCCAGGGGAAAGACCAGATGCTCCCTGTTCATACATGCTTTACTGAAGTGTTCCTTTCTGCTTACAGTATTTGCTTTGAAGCCTGAAATGGAAATAGCTTAGATTTCTGCCTCTTAGCTCGTTTTGAAGCTGCATGGCTGGAGAAGGTGTCCAAGGTTCTCATCAGTGGGTCAGACATCTCAATCTGGGAAATTAGGGGACATGGGAATATGCCCATAATGCAACTGTGAGCGGGAGGATGGGTGGATGTGCTTGTTGGGGGCCTTCTGGTAAAGCATCCTGTTGAGGACATAAGGCCAATGCAGGGTGTTCAACCAGCTTTGAGGCTGAGCAAGAACCTTTCAGACCCTTGATAGTTGAATTTTCTCATGTGACTTCTCACCACTAGGGTCCTGAGATGAATGGTAATACTGATTGTACCTAAACCATCCCTTTAAAGGAAGCCTCTCCCTGTGTTTGTGTCTTTGCCATGTAGTCTGCCCTTCCTGTGTGGTGTACACCTGGAGGTCTGTGATTCTGGGGTGTTACCTCCAGCTGCTATGGGAATCTCTGGTCTGCTTGGTAGTCCCAGACATGAGTCACCAAGGCATAGTGTGGGGAGAAAAACTTGTCGTTAAAAGAAGGAATGTTCAAAGAAGTTTCAAACAGCTGGGTACGTGAGCCCAAGTCAATGTCTTGGCACTTCAAGTCCTTGTGTTATCTGTGACAGCTCTGATTTTTCCCTTCTATTGCATGCAACTTGTTACTGGGTCTGTCTTTTTGTATTGTACCAGGATGTGTTGAGCCTGTGGGGTGTGCGATAGCCATGGCAGCAAATTGCCTCTGCCGGAATGCGACCGTTGTTTGCAGTGTAGATTGCAATCAGGACAGTTGCACTGGAGAGAAGCCAACCTGAGCGGTGGTGTCCTGGAGGCAAGGTCTGAGGAGAGGCTGGGAGCAGGTCTGGTCTCAACGCTCTTGCTAAGCTGCTCTCTGCCTCCTTTCAATGCAAAGTCCTTTTTGGGAGCTCTGGTTTCACAGGACTTGAATTCCGAGCTGGTTTATGGCATCTGCTTTTCATGTCTCACCTGGGAAGCCTCTGTTGGCAGAGCAGATGGAAGGGCTGTGGGTGAGCTGGGCATGCCTGCCTGCCCACCTGGGCAGAGTGGAGTGAGAAGGAGCAAAAAGAGGAACACCTTGGCCTCTTTGGGCCAGCAGTGAGCCTGGCAAGCTGCTGCCACCCATCAGAGCTGTACTCTGCCGGCAGTGCCCAGGGAGAACTGGTGGTGCCACAGAGTTCCTCTGTCCCCATCATGCTTTACTTCAGGCTCACCAGGCCACCAAATCCTACCTCTTCTCCTCCTCCTCCCCATGTTCCTCACCCAGCTGGTCTGCAGTGGGGCTTCACAAACAGCATCGTTATACCCAAAAATTGGTCTCAAGTTGACTGGGTGCTGGGCACATCTAAAACCTGGACAAAACCCTGTGTGAGATGGTCCCTGTCCTGAAGGGTTTGGTTCTGTTTTCAGCCTGTGTCTCTTGCCTGCTTGGAGCCATGGTGGGGACTTGTCTGAGGTCACGTAGCCGGCCTTCTGACAGAGGAAGGTGAACTTGTGTGGAGGGCCAGCACTCCTGCTGGAAGTCGGGAGCTGCAAATGAAGCATCTCATTCCTCCTACCCCCAGCGTTGCACCGGCAGGGGAATGGCTTCCAGCAGGGCTTGGGAGCACCTTGTCTCCTCCCTGTTTGCTTTGCATGCCTGGAAGAAGCTCGGCCAACGTGGCAGTTTGGTGACAAGCAGGGCTGTTTGCGTGAAGGCAGGTTTCCCTGGGCATGTCCTCCTATTCCACCTCCAGCCTCCACTGAGGCAGAACTTGGGAACAAAGCATGTTTTCTGACACTTCCAGGCCTCTGCCGTGCACAAGAACAAGCTTGCAGAAACCCATGTTCCTGGCAAGGGCTGAGAGGTGGGTGGGACAGCGAAAACAGGCTGGAGACAGTGAAATCCAGCCTCAGAAAGCAACTTTCACTCCATCCTGCGATGCCTCGGGCAGGGATTTGGATCTGAGGAGTAGATGCTTCATCAAAGTTTGGAAGAAATGCATAAAACTGGGAAATTTGAAGAGCAGTGAGAGTGTAGCCTTAGGCTCAGCTCTGTGCAGAGGTGCTGTATAACTGGTGTTACAGGTCTGCCTCTGCAAAGCAGTTGCTCCTGCTCCTCCCTGGGTGGATTTAGTGCTGGCTGCGAACAGGCTCGTGTCAGGAGAGCGTTTTCCTCCCACCTGTGTCACTCACAAGCAAACCTGTACTTGGGTGGTGGGATTCCACCCAACTCCAGCCCTGGCTGATGGGTGGAGAGCCTGGATTTTCCGCACACCTTGGCCCTGAGTCCTGCCCTGCCTTGCACTTGGGTCTGATAGAGTAAGATCATCCTCCAACCCTGTCTACTGGGAACAGCACAACTGAGGCTAAATGTGGAGGACTTTGGTGTGCTGAGGTGTTGTCAGGTGAAGAATGACAAAGCTGTGATCCTTACCCTGGTTCTTGCTTTGAGACATGGGTAAAAGAGAGGGTGGGTAATACTCCCCTTCCCTTAAAATAGTCAAATCCCAAGGATTCACTCCTTGCTCCAGTCCAGTGAGGCTGGAGAATGAGATGACAGGCACAAACTCAGTCCTTTGTCCCTGCTTTCCCTCATGCAGAATAGTCCTTCCCCATTCAGCAGGACCCAAAGCAAAGTTGAACTCTTCCATGCCACAAAATAGTCTGTGGGGAAAGACATGAGGAAGATGCTACTGCACCAGAACCCAATTCACCCTGGCCCTTACTAGAGCAGCTGAGAAGGAGGGCAACCAAAAGGAACCAGAGGGTTTTTCCTCCCTCTTGTGTTGTGTCCTTAAGATCTTTGGACAGCTGTAGAGCAAAGCAGCTTTCCTTGGGGTGACCCTCATTTCCAGTCCTTTGACATTAATGTGGAAGGCAGAGAGGGGGAGGGAAACCAAACCACTTAATCTCTTGTCCTGGTAAACCACCTGTCCAGAGGTGACACAAGCCCCTTGGCTAGAGCATATAATGGGAAATCTTTTCCTCCCTGCAAATTAAAAATTATATTTCCACCTCAAAGCGTGTGTCACAAGGTGACCTGAAGGGGGACGGGGGGTGGTGGTGTCACAGAAAATACCACTCTAAAAACAGAAACCAGTCCAAGCTGAAAACACTCAAGACAAAGTCCCATTCCCACTTAGAAATCCCAAGATCATCTCTAATTTTGTCTTATCCTCTAAATAGGAGGACATTGTAAGATGTTTTTTTTGTGTAACTTTTTGTACTGCACTTTTCATAGGAAGCTTGATGGAGGAGTGATTGACATGTTAAGTGTTGGGGTGGGGAATGTAAATGCTAAGATGAAACCACCTCAGTTGTACAGGTGGACAACTGAACTTAGAGCATCCCTCTTTCTGTTCTGCAAGTTCCTGCAGTATTTGTAAACTCAGTAGATTAGAGCTGAGTTTTAAAGAGTAATTTGCAATTGTTGTGAATGAAAAGAGTATTTAGGAATATAGCACTTGAACTGCAGAGAGAAATTTTGATTTGTATTCCCATGGTAATGCCATGTCTGGGGGAGACTGTATGGGATGCGTTTCCAGCATGTTAACTCCTAGGTTAGGTCATGGATCTGTTCTTCCTGGGGGTAAATCTCAAATAATGGCCTGCCAAAGAATGGGATTATGTTTGGATTTAATCTCTTCTCTTGACATTTAGCCTAGAGTTAGTCTGCCATGAATCTGGAGGAACAAAAAGGAACAAAACTCTGGATGAAAGGGATCGTTTAGAGTTCACGAAGGACCATGTAATGCTGATGTTATTGGAATAAGATAGGAATTCAAAGGCAGGGTATCTTCTCAGGCCTGTCTGTTGTGGAAATAGTGCAAGCTATCTAAATAGGCTGGAAGAACAGGCAAGATCATGCACAGTGTAAGAAAGGCTTTGAATGTTGCTGTGGTCCCTGGGAAAAGAGCTGGCTCATACTGGCAGGTCAGCGCTGAATGTGTTTAAAACAGAGCAAGCCATACCTAGATCATTGCTTGAAGGTGGTATAATGGTGAAGGGGTTCTTCAGGTCTTAAGAAAATGTCCTGCTGTAGAAGAAGCAAGTCCTCAGAGTCCTTCCTATTGATTCTATGCTTCTAGTCCTTCCTGTGATTTTTATTCCTGCCATCTTTTCTGCCTGGGGCAAACCATCTTTCTAATTGCCTATTATTTCATTATGTGGCATGGACAAGCTGTGCTTTTTTACTGAGCTATCAGATTTGGCAGGCCCGCAAGGAGACTTTCACCACTGGCTCCCATCCCAAACCTCTCCCTTTAGCCAAGGCAACACCTGGGTGCGGTTGCAGTACCTCTCTTGTGGTCCTCATCCACTGACCTCCCCTGGAGAGGCCACAACATGCTGAGGCCAGAGGGGAAGAGGGTTGATTCCTTGCTCTGCTCTGTGCATGCTGAAGGCACGTTCCCTGCCTGCAGCATCACTGATTCCTCTCTCTGCTGGAGAACTGGCGCTCCTCCAGGCGTGGTCCCTGTTGTGGCACTGTTTGACAAGCCTGAAAGGACACAGCCTGGGGTGATGGCATTGAAGAGGATGGCTTGTTTTGCCAGCAGGCACTGGGTGACAGCCCTGATACCTGTCTGGTGGTGTGGAGGAGAAGGTGGAACTACTGCTGTTCAGGAAAGGATTGATGCTAAGAGATTTGCCTCCTTCGTGGCTCTGTCAAGAAAGCAGGTGGAAAAGAGACTTTTTAATGTGAGGTTTAATGAGGTGGTGAAAATCACTGCTAAGGCAGATGAAGACCAGTGTTAGTCTTGAAGAGATTGTTGATGATCAGAGGTTTGGAGCACCTCTTCTAGGAGGACACCCTGAGAGAGCTGGGGCTGTTCAGCCTGGAGAAGAGAAGGCTCCGGGGAGACCTTAGAGCAGCCTTCCAGGATCTGAAGGGAGCTCCAGGAGAGCTGGAGAGGGACTCTTGGTCAGGGAGTGGAGCCATAGGACAAGGGATAATGGTTTTAAATTGGAAGAGGGGTGATTTAGATTAGATATTAGTCAGAACTTTGCTGTGAGGGTGGTGAGGCAGTGGAAGAGGTTGCCCAGAGAAGCTGTGGCTGCCCCATCCCTGGAGGGGTTTAAGACCAGGCTGGAGCCACCTGGTGTGGTGGGAGGTGTCCCTGCCCAGGGCAGGGGGGTTGGAACTGGATGATCTTTAAGGTCCCTTCCAACTCTAACCATTCTACGATATCTGCTCAGAGAGGGGAAATACGACGGCTCGGAGGTGGTCCCATATCTTGCTGTCCCTTAGCAACACACACACAGATGTCCTGGCCACATCCCTGGGTGGAAAAAAATCATTCCCCGCATCCTCTCCCTCCGGGGCTGCGCGTCGGGTCGGTCCCCGGCGCGGCTGCAGCGGGGACCGGCGGCCACGAGAGGGCACTGAAATGATGCGGATTTCGGGGCGATGCTGAGCCTGTCCCACACCATCCCTCTGCCGGATTCCTTCCTCTGTTTCCCCTCCCACTTAATAATCAACACGCTGGAATGTGAATTAGGGTCGGATTGGCAATTCCCACTCCCCTCAAGCGCCCCCCTCCGCGATGCCACTGCCTGCTTATTTTCTTTCTTATGGGGATATTTTTCTTCCAACTCGAAGTTTGGCAACTTTCACGGCCCTTTTTGTGTTTTGCTCATCTTCTTTCAGTGCAACAGGGTATCCTTTTAAGCTGCAGCAGCCCGGGTTATCAAAGGAGCATCCTGGTTTCTGCATCTTGAATGCTGGAGGGTTGGGACCCTTAAGTAAGGCATACACAGAGGGGACACACTCAAAAGGATTGGTTCATCCTCTCCAGCAACAGGATTGAAGTATATTTCGAGTTCTGAGGCTGCAACTTCTGTCTGGTCTCCCTGAATTTGTTTCAAGCAGGGGTTATTTGGTTTCTTGGTCAAAAAATGGTGACAGAGAAAGGTTTCCCTAAGGAGAAGCTGTCCTGCCTGCAGAGGAAGGTGCTAACAGGAACGTGTCCTGGTTCAGCTGAGCTTCAGAGGAAATTCAGAAACAATGAAAAACTGAAATGCTTGTTTTTCCCTTTCACTTTGACCTTGTTTTTATTCTCACTCAATTTTGTTCTGATTTTTGGACCACACATTTTAAAAACCCAAGAAACCACCATCTTGGAGCATTTCAAAATTTCCATTCTGGAAAGTATTTCAAGATCTTGGCTTTTATTTTTCCTTTCAACCTGCAATCAGGAGAAAATAAAATCAATGCCCTGGCATCTCTTTTGGAGACAAAAATCCTCTTGTCTGATCTCTTCCTGACACTGGCTTTCTGATTTTTTGCTGGTGTGTTGAACTGGGATGATGGCTTTGCTGTGCTGGAGCTCATTCCCAAATTGTCTCTCACTTTATCCTTTGCTTGGCATTTAATACTAAGGCCAAGGCAAATCAAGATGCAGGTTTGAGTCCCTGTTGAACACTGATCCACGCTTTCTGAGTCCTGCAGGTGGGAAGTCTCTCAGGAAAAACAGTATTTTATTTGGTATAATGAATTATATACATTTTTTTTTTGTTACAAAAAGAGCCCATGACATGAAGATGGAGCTAGGGATGTTGCCAAGAAATTGCAAGTGTGGAGAGGCAATATCTTTGTTCTCTGTAGGTATGAAGCTGCACCAAACTGGGGAGTTCTCCAAGCAAAATAGCAGCTTAGACATTGCTAAATAGCAAAAGCCAGAATTGTGGTGTACAGATCCTAAATCCCTGCCTGGTCCTCAGCAGTTCTCCTCCTTCCCCTGCTGATGGCAGTGCTCTGACTTTTAACTCTGCTGCGTGGAGGGACTCTGGATGCAGCCCAGCAGAGTGACCCAAACACTTGAGGATTCGATATGGCCCAGGATAAACTTTTAAATGGGTGAAATGACTTGTATGATTAGTTTAAAACTAGTGGTTTTCTGTAAAAGCTTGAGACTAAGTGCTATGAAGGCAGACTGAGCTTTTGGAGGCACCTGAATTGCTGTTGGTAGTGGCCCTGTGCTCACAAGCTCTTCAGTGCCTCACTTTTCCACCCTAAGCTGTGAGGGCTTCACCCCAGAATGCAGCTTGGCACCGGTCGACCGGCTGGCATCTGGCCCAGATATTTGCTTTGGTGATCAGCTTGATCCTTAGATCTTTCAGATCCAATCACCTTGAGATCGTGAAGCAGGAGAACAGTAGGTCTTACAGGGAAGGAAATCCCTCAGTGCATGCTTGTGTCTCCCTAAGGGGACTTGGGGGAGGGAAGGTGCCACAGGAGAGAAATTACTTCCTCCTTGTACCCCTCTGCTCCGTGTTCCTGAGACCCCACCTTGAGTCTTGTGTGTAGCTTTGGAGTCCTCAACATAGAAAGGACATGAACCTGTTGGAATTGGTCCAGCGGAGGGCCATGAAGATGCTCAGAGGGCTGTCTTCTCCTATGAAGACAGGCTGAGAGAGCTGGGGCTGTTCAGCCTGGAGAAGAGAAGGCTCCGGGGAGACCTTGGAGCAGCCTTCCAGGGTCTGAAGGGAGCTCCAGGAGAGCTGGAGAGGGACTCTTGGTCAGGGAGTGGAGCCATAGGACAAGGGGTAATGGTTTTAAATTGAAAGAGGGGAGACTGAGATTAGATCTTAGGAAGAACTTCTTTGCTGTGAGGGTGGTGAGGCAGTGGAAGAGGTTGTCCAGAGAAGCTGTGGCTGCCCCATCCCTGGGAGGGGTTCAAGGCCAGGCTGGATGGGGCTTGGAGCAACTTGGTCTGGCCAGAGGTGTCCCTGCCCAGGACAGGGGGTTGGAACTTGATGGCCTTTGAGGTCCCTTCTAATTTTAACCTTTCCATGATTGTCCCAACTCTTCACCTTTAAATGAAACAAGTTCATTCCAGTAAAAATACACCACTTGGTTTAGAGAGTAGTTTCTTCAAGCTATCCAGTTTGTGTAAAACACAAAGGAGAGGTACACTCTAAAGAGGTCTTTTTTCCGAAGTATGAATCTTCAGTTCCCAGTTTTTCTTTCCCTTTGATAATTTCCTTTATTAAATAGTGTAATATTAAAGAACCCCCCTTCTCAACTAATAAACCAAGAAATGGGAATCTCTCTTGCAAAAGAAAGCTTTGATAACTTAATAATGCTAAAAAAAAAGACCTATTTGTATTTTTTTACCAGTTGGCAAACCCCAGAGCTTTCCACAAAGTGGCAAACAAGCAATTGAAGAAAAGGTTCAGCTATAAGGTTTAAATGAAAACATTCACCCTTTAAAAAAAGAATTATCTCAGGGGCTTTAAGAGGCCCCAAGAAGGAGGAAGGGCGATTCATCTGCCTTGGGTTTAAGCTGGTGGCTTGGGTTGTTCAAAGAGATAGCATGTGTGTGGGAACACTTCCCCTGGTAAATGAAGATATTCACTCATCAAAGCGAGAACCTGCCAAACGTGTGTTGCATAAAGGGGGAAATTCCAGGCATTCTTGGGGAAATTGCAACTTTGAGACTGGAGAATCGAGCCCGTACTGGGTAAAAAGCTTGTAGACCATCACGGGAGTCTGTGTCCAGCGCATGAAAGCAGGCTTGAATGAGCAACAAGAGAGCGATAGTGGGTTGTAATGCTCCTGTGTGAGGAGGGAAGGAGGCATTTTTGACTCCTTATGGACTGGAAATTTCTACCCAGCACAGTATTGCAGTCATACTGATAACCACAGCTCCATCTGGTCATCAATTATTCAAAGAGACCCCAACACCACTGGGAGTCTACACGTATAAGAAGCAGCAGTGTTTTAGCTGTTAATTGGATGGATAAGTTCCCCTCTCCTGTGGGCCAAGGTGAACTTCCCATTGACCCCAAAACTGATTTCTGGAGGCTGGAATGGAGCCCAGGGTGCTCAGGATGGGTGGCTTCGACCAGTGTTTGCCACACTTGCTGTGCGGAGCTGATGGGTTGTGGTTGCTTCCAGGCTTCTCAGAGTAACCTGGTGAAAGAGGGAAGGATGGATCCCCACCTTGCTGTGACTAGTGGCATCCTGGCTCCCATGGGATCACCCACCCTAATGCTTTGGTGTAGTAATGAGGGTGCTGGAGGTGGGGTTTTTAGGGCTGGGGAGCAGGTCAGGGGTCTATCACTATTGTGGTGCCCTATGGTTGTCATCTAAAACCCTGCAGCTATTTTGTCACTTTTCTCTTAGAAACCAAGAAGGGTTCCAGGTGCACTCCCTTTGTCTTATGGCACTGTTGGTCATGTGTGTGTGGTGGTACTAAAAGTGCTTGTTCCTCTTCTAGGTACCTGTGTGGTACCACAACAAGGTGTTGAATATTTTCCCCAATTTGACAAGCCATTGGAAGTTGTCTGGCAAGTCTTAACACAGACCTAATCCATGTCCTCCACCTCCTTTGTGGCCTCCTTGCTCTTAGAGGTCTCCTTTTTTGAAGTCTTTGGTGCCTGAGGATCTCTTCCCCAGCCAAAACTCAGAGTAGCTAGAACCAGAGCAGCTCGCTGACATGTTTCCCAAGAGATGAAGAGTGTCCCTCTTTGCCTGTTCGCTGCAAAAAATATTCCCCTGCCTTCCTCGCCTCCATCTCCCCAGTAGCCCTAAGTGGCTTTCCAAATGTGTTTATCTGAAATTCTTTACATTTTTACCCTGCATCCCATGCATGGGAAGCGGCTGAGCTCTTGGATGCACTGCCCTGAAATCAGCCCTTAACGTACATCTGGTGGCTGGCCTGGGGAGGAGTTATCTAGAGGAGATGATCCTGTTGAAGGAAGAAGAGTACAGAAATCAGGCCGGTGCCCTCAGCAAAAATGCAGGTGATAAATGCCCTCCTGTGATTACATTCCCCTTCTGTGCATCTCGGCATGGCTAACGAATCCCTCCTAGGAAGAAGGCAAAGGAAGGGGGGGAGCTGTAAATTACAGCTCTGCTTAATTGGCTGGCGTGAGTTTGCTGTGAGGCCAGGCTGCGAATATACAAAATATCTTTATGTAAAAGAAGTGGTTATTAGCAGGAGATGCAATGAAATGGGGGTTTCAACCGGTTGGTGTCTTGTGGTCAGATCCTCTGGTGTCTAAGAAGGTGCAAACTCCAACTGAAGCTTTTCCTGCCGCTGGGGCTTTCTTAATATTTCTCTCTCCCCTGTGGATTC
This sequence comes from Pedionomus torquatus, assembly GCA_013398155.1. Classification (NCBI taxonomy): domain Eukaryota; kingdom Metazoa; phylum Chordata; class Aves; order Charadriiformes; family Pedionomidae; genus Pedionomus; species Pedionomus torquatus. The sequence continues at coordinate 28,445 of VZRU01013811.1, read as the reverse complement.
TCCAGTGTCTAATAATATTACTAATAAGCTGCAACGTGAGCTCAACAATTTCTTTCAGTGTGGGCATTAATAGGTCTCAGGATACAGGAGAGGGCCCTATTTTCATAAAACTTATAGGAACTGTAAGACCTCTGCCCCCTCCACCAAGCTGGGTTGGAACTGGCCAACAAATTTGAAAGTTATTGGAGACGGGGGAGATAAGTATGTTTATTTTATTTATATTTTATATATGTATCCCACGTGCGGACTGACTGCATAAACCTCATTTCTTAAGAGACCAAGCTTAAACCTTATGTTTGCCTCTCTATTGTAATAAACTGTGTCTCCTTTTATTTACCCACCTGTAGGATTTGATGATTTCCCTTTTCCCCCCACTCCTCAATTTCCCCATATCCTGTTCCCGAAAGGGCTGGGGGCCTTCCCGAGGGATCATTTCATGCTGTTTCCCAGGAGGTCTGCCTTGAAGGATGCTGATATGTAGGTGCACATATGTTATGCTTGTATTATTTGCTCAGCAGTGAGAGGGGAAAAGTATATACAGAGTCTGGTCTTTCCCAAAAGCAGTTTAGATTTGTGTGGTTTCTTCTGAGTCTGTCACAGGCACCTATATTCCCCTGGGAGGGTGGAAAAAAATACCGAAACAATGGAAAATAAGAGTGACATGAGAATTTTAAATGTATTTAGTCCAGGAGGCCACTTTTATGGACTTAGAAAGGATCTTTCTTTGGGGGACTGATTGCTTCTGATGACACCTGAAAACCCAGCAAGGCCGTTTCAGAACTTGAATCCGTGAGTCAATATGCTTTTAATGCTCCTTCGGTACGTGTGTGCACACAAATTATCCCCTCACACACGCAACGTTATGTACATGTTTTCCTCTCCCAGCATTCCAGCCTGCTTGGGTTGACCTTGTCTCTCTGGGTGATTTAGGTTTTAGAGAAGGAATGGGTAAGGATTTGCTTTGACATTTAAAGGCAATCCAGGTAATTGATAGCACTGGCAGCGTCCATCTCTCCCTCCATATATCTGCACAACAGTATCTATTTTTGACGTAGCTGACACGCCATTTCCTTTGGCAGCCCAAGGGCGGCTCATCTTTAAATTAAACTCGTCTCCGACCCTTCCAATCTGCGAGCTGTACAGAGGCAGACACTGGTGGGGTATATCATCTGGAGACTGTGCAGGCATATTTGAGCAGGGTGATGTATTATCAAAAGGGCTCTGCATTACTGCGAGCTGGAACCAAAACAAGCTCTAAAGTATTAACTAATGACATGGGAAGTCCCTTAGGTATCTAATCACCTTTAATGTTCAGATTTAGAAGACAACTTTAAAGGAAGAAAAAGAGATTAGCGGGTCAGGTCAGAGCACCCCTTCCCCCTCCCTCCGCCCCCAAAATACAATTGGCTTTTTAAAGTCAAAACCAGATTCATATTTCACCTCATCAGTAAATACACCATTAAAACTCAAGCCCTAGAGCTTGGATCTTGGAGCAAATCTTTGCCGAAGTTTAGAGGGGTTTGAACCTTTGGCTTGTATCAGGAGCAAAGACGGGGTTTGGGTCCTAGAAAAGCCCCTCCGTGAGGGTTCAAGCTAAAGTTTGGTGCTGTCTGGCTGTAGGAACAGGAACCCCCTGCAAAATTTCAGCTGCAGGTCTCCAGCTTTTCGTGCCCGTAGGCCACTTGGTCTCAAAACCGTGTTGTGTTAATCTCTGCAGTGTGTTTACCTCATGCCACGACTCCCTACCTGGACAGAGGTGCTAAAGGACATGCCCGTCTCGGATAGGAAGTCTGTGCCGGGGGGAAGGAAATGCTGATTTGGCCTCCCAAGACACTCAGGCCAGCATGTGGTTTGCAGAACTGGCTCTGTGGACTGGGGGGAAAAAAAAGACAACCAAAAAACCCTAAGAAAAGTAAAGCTGTTGTCAGTAAACTCACTTTCCTGCATTGATGTGTGGACCCAGCTGCACTCTTTTGACTTGGAGCCTTACAAAGCTTGGGGCAAAGGCTTTCAACCCTGTGCTTTACCCAATGGGCTGATTCCTGCCCCATCAGCTCTCCCCAGTTTTGAAGGGGAGAGGGATTAGGTGTTGGTTTCCACCTGGGGATGTTGCTGCTGGTTAGGGCAGAAGGTCTGCATGGGGAAAGAACTGGTTATGCCAACCTGTCAGAGCTGGTATGCCCACCCTGCCATGGTGCCTTGGAGAAATACCAACCAAGTGTCAAGCAAGAGAAAAGTCCTTACAGGTTTGGTGCTGATTTTCTTTGAGGCAATTATGCAGCCTGTTGCTCAAGAATTTGCCCGACTTGGCCCTGACTCAGGGGTTCGTACCCCTCTGGCACCTTAGCTGTGAGTGGAAGCTGCTGGCAAGGGAGCAGAAGGTGACCTTAGGGAGGATGCTTAGTCCATCCTTGGGCCATCAGCAGCACACTCAGCTCACATGGTGCTGAAGCACTGATGTGAAACAGTTTGCCAGTTTGATTTTTTTTTTTTTTTTTCAGAAATGTCAGGAATTGCAGGCTCTGCCCTCACCGAAGTGGGGCCAATTCCAGTGTCAATTCCAGTTACCCAACTTCAGATTGGGACTTCTGAGGAAACTGAATGAGCTTTGGCATCCCAAGTCCTGCTGAACTTGGCTGCGGTGTGGATGTTTGTGCTGTTCTGAGACCTGACAGTAGGCTGAGACCTTAGCGTTAGCTGTGTACCTCAGCAAGTCTGGATGTAAATGGAAAATTTGCAGAAATTAAAGAGTCTTCAAAGCCTGAATTCCACTGTTCTCTTTTTTTTTTTTTTCTAGTAGTGCTTTGGCATTTAAGTCACAGACTTGAGGGGTTTTAGATTTTTTTCCTTCTGCACTTGCTTGCTTAAAGGTGAACCGCAATCCTGAACTCCTCAGTGTTTCTAGAAAATTACTGAAACTTGGAGGTGCTCAGCATCCCACTAAGTCAGGTTTAAAATAAAACACAGTTAACACAGTTTGGTTTTGGGGTTCCCCCCCTCTCCCCTTCTCACTCTTTTTGACTGCCTTCAAAAAACTGCTTAGGAACAAGCTCAATAACTTTGTTGTGGCCTCATAACATTTTCTGGTTTTCAGTCAACCTTCACTTATCTAGCTTAAATTGCTACTCCTTTCTTTTGGGAGTATAGTGTGCATTAAGGTGAGACCAGCTACCCCTGAAACACAGAGAGGAGAGTACATATGAGAGCTGGCCTCAGGCAGGAGGGACAAGCATGATGGAGAGGAAGACCAAAGTCTTTTAGCCTATTTAANCCCAAAAAAAAAATAAAGCTGTGGATTTGTATCCAAGGGTATGCACAGATCTGGGGGTTGTGATGATGTCATAAGTCACTGGTGCTCTGTTTTCATCTCGTTTGTTACGATATCACCTCTCCAGATGTATTTATAACTTTGCAATTTGTGGTTCCCAATCATTTATTCTTGTTAGACAAATATCTGGTGGGGAGGAGCTTGGGTGACATCCTGGCAAACCATGGGAGTGAAGCCTGAGATACTTCCCTATTGTATTGCTGAGCTGGAGGACAGGAAGGAGCCTGGCAGGTGTCCTCATGCTCCTGTGGTTGCCCACATGGAGTGATGCTGGTGGGAGGCTGCCCTGGAACAAGGAATGGGAAGTGCTTTTCTTTTCCTCTCCCTCTTTTCTGGTAGTACCTGTAGGCTGGCACCAGCATGGTGGTTGATTCACCTCAAGGGTCTCTTTGTAAGAAGTTGGAGATAGTTCCTGGGACAGGAATTAAGAATTATGGCAGTTATCACACAGTAGCAACCTTCCTAGAGCACTGTACACCCTAACTCAGGTGAGGCCGGATGGGCAATTGTGTTGTTTCTGTTTTTTTTTTTTAGTGCCTTGTGCTCATATGTGTCCAGGCATGGAGATAGAAAAGAAACTTTATCTGCTTAGTCTGTAAAAAGAACAAGTTAAATCAGATACTTGAATGGATAAGAAGAGGTGAGAACCTCTTTATAGACATGGGTCAAACTATGATCACTTCAGCAAGATGCTGGGGGGATTATATGGGAGATAGAAACACCGTAAGTGGGTATCTGTGTTGGGTCGCTGACACTGCACCCGATCCATCACTGACTTGTGCTTCGCCGTCCCTCCCTTGAGAGGAGGAGATGAAATGAGCCACTGAAAGCTAGTTGGCACGGTTGCTGCCTTCACGCTCTGCTGGAGCTCAGCCTACTTTCATGTTTCACTTTTGATTATTGAAGCCCAAATTGTAATGGGAGATGATTAGAGTGGCGTGAGAGCTGATGGTGCCCACCTACGTGAAAGGCAGTGCAAGGCTTCATCGAGGAAGCTGGGTGGGCAGTGGATCTGACTAGCTGCCAAAGTGGTAGGGAGAGAGTTCCTATGGAGAGAGGAGGAACAGGCAAACTCCAAGTCAGTAGAGGACTCTGAGGAAGGACTTTTCACTATATTTGTTAGTGAGTCAACAGTTGCTGATATCTTTTTGGGGATCATGATGATGTTTGAGGTCTTGGAGTATGACCCAAGTGATAGTATGGTCCCAGCTCTGCCCTTGCCTTCCTAAAAGGACCATAGAGAATACTGGCTATTCTTCTGTGAAGGCATCAAGCTTTTTTGGGGTCTTCTGTTATCCTGGACATACCTAGGAAGGGTTTGTTTCCTCCTGAAGAAGTCAGTGGCATGGGAAAAAATGGGTGGCTCCATCAACTACTGCTCTGATGCTGCCTTAGCATCCCTCCTTGAGCCCTCGGAGGACTGATGATAGCCTATCACATGGCTCAGCCCCAGGGATGTTGGTGTTTGTCTCCCTGCATCTCCTGAGAGTGCTGTGAAAACCACATTGGTCATGGTATAAATATTCTCAGTATTCGAAGAAGCAGAAATATTTTCTGCCTCTCTCTGCCAAAAACAACAAGGGTGGTCAAGGGCTATTTTCCACTGCTACCTCCTTGTTCTAGTGTGAGGCTGTGGTTCCTAAGTAGGGTCTTGCTGTACTGTTACTGAGGTCCATACCACTTGCTTTTCTCTCTTCTCGATCTGCCAGCAAGCAAGATTCAACCACAGCACTGTTTGGGGGGAAAGCCATTGCGTTTGTCCACCTGGCACATGTCAGGGCGTGTATGTTCTGCTGAGCAAGGCTGATGAAGGTTGAGATGACAAGGGACCATTTTTTCTGCCTTGGTAGATCCACCTAGGTGCTTTAGATGCTGCATGGAGGCATAGAAATCTTTTAGGCTCCCTGTGTGGAGGATCATACAGGTTGTACAATCAGTGCCAAGAAAGGAATGCTTCTCAGCATAGTTCTTCCCTAAAGAAGAGAGCCCCTCCCTCCCAGTTTGGCTGTCAACAGTTGGGTTAGAAGGATTGGGGAGAGGTTGCATCTGGGTCTAGAGGAGCTAGTACTAATTTTCTGGTCCCCAGGCAGCGTGCATGTAACGCAGAGCCCCCTACGAGCTCAGCGTGAGGCAATAGTGGAGATGGATGAGACTCTGTGAGAATGTTGTAAGGTTGAGATAAAATCTGCCGTTCTCAGGGCAGGGTCTCTGTGGGGTGGTGTCGAGGGTAAATGGAGTTTACCCACTTGGAACGTGAGTGACACGTTGTTTATCCATTTCTCATCTACACCAGGCAATGGAAATAATTTCTTTTAATATCCCATCTTGACGTCGGGAAGAGGAGGGGGAGTCACCCCAGGATGGGGGGGTGCTCAGGAGCAGGTGCACGGAGGTCACAGGAACGCTACCATTCCCATGGCATCGGAGGGGGCTCTGGGCTTACTGGGAAGACTTGGCTGGGAGGCTTTTCACCCAAAATTTATACAAGGGTGCATTGCTGAGGTCTGAAACCCCCTGAGTTATGTCGTGCACTGTGCAGAGAGCACCCTCACTTGTGTTCTCCCTCCACTGGCATCTTCTCTCATAATCATTCATCCTCTCTATAAACAGATTTCCCAGTAATGGTTTTCATTTTCTTTGAAGTGTCCCATTCATTCTGCTGCTCTGCCCATTCATGTGCTCGGGGTTCCTTGAAAGGAAGACAGACACAAACATCCAAAGTGCTTGAAATATGCTAGCAGGGGGAGGGGGTGGGCAGAGGCATTTATTTTAAAATATGTCTAATTGAGGAGACTTTCATCCTTTTTTTTTTTTTTTAACTAGAATAATTCTTTCTCTTTTTTTCTTTTTTTTTCTTTCTGATTCTTGGGTTGTTTTCTCCCTTTTAGGGATCCCAATGCACCTTGGTTTTTAGATTTCACCCCCCTTCCCTGCAATCTGTTCCTGCTGCTTCAAACTATTAATAAATTGAAAGCATGCTCTGGAGGCCGATTTAATCCAGCCCCAAAGTTAAGCAGGTGCTGAAGTGGTTTGCTGATGGGGTACATTTCTGAATTGGGGCCTTCCAGGCTGAGACACGACTGTCATCAGGGCTCGGTGGCTGGGCCAGAAAGAATAGAAAGGAATATTTGGCCCTGAAAATCAGGAGTTATATCTCTTCCCCACAAGGGCAGGGAATCATATGGAAGGGCTGCTTTTGTTTTTTAGGGCAGGCATAAACCCAGAAGGATGCCTGGTCAGAGTGTGCCATGCCCTGAAATGTTTCACCTGTGTCAGGATCCCTTTCTACAGCAGTTAAAAGCCCAGATTTAAGGTTGAATCGGTGCAACTGCTGCTTTATTTTGTCCTGACATTCTTTGTCGTATTTCCCTGGTGTTCTGAACCTCCCAGTGCTTCCTCACAGGACCAGTCTTCAGTGGTCCTCCTCTGGTTGAAGAGGGACCTTGTGCTGACTGTGGAGAATGATGTCAAGCAAACCTATTTAATGTTCAGCGATGTGAGGATGTAATTAGAGCCAATTGCAAGCCAGACTTACCCCGCCGTAAGAGATGGCTTGCAATTGGCTCTAATTACATCCTCACAGTCTTACCCCGCTGTAAGAAGAGATGTTAGTAAAACTAGAAGCGCTCAGACTTTTCCAAGGGAGGCTGAGTTTAGGTTTAGAGCAGAGGTGAGACTCCAGCCTGGGCGAAACGGCTGCTTCCTTCTGCTCTTGGGTAACAGCCCTGTTGAGCATTTGCAAAAGCAAGTGCCCCCAGCAAGGTCTCAACTGGGCTTTTTCTCTTGACACTTGGAATTTCTGCCCACACATTCAAGACCGTGCATGACATTTGGGACTGCATTTGTGGCCAGCTTGAGGGCTTGGGGTTCTTTTTAATTATTGTTCTGTAGCTACGGACTGGGGAGGGGTGTATGGGAGTGAGAATGGGTTTGCTGTTTCTCCACCAGATTTTTGCATTGGGTTGGTTTTTATTAGGACATGTTTGGCTTTGATTTCAGATTTATATGTTGTTCTGTTCTATCAGGCTCCAATAGGCTTTTTGAGTCCAGACCCCTGTATAAATGGAAAATTATGATTCTAACATTATGCCTAGTAGCTATAATAATAAAGAACTGGAGATTCATATTCATGTGAACTGCAAGCCCAAATATTCTTTCAAGGGACCGAACCTTTACGTGGCTGCGGACCAGGGGATGGAAGGTCTGTGCCTGCTCAATGAAGAGGGGTGGGGTCTGGACCAGATTTGGGTGAGGAACAGAACTGGGGGAAGGAGGGAGGAACAAGCCAGCCCCTAGCATACCACAAATGTGTTTTATATTGTAATATCAAACATTGGCTTATTCTGTGTTTTCTGTTAAAACAAGTCATAAAAGAACTACTTAAAGGGGACTCCATTCCTATATTTTATATATACCCACAGAGAACATGTGGAGCGCAGATAATGGTGACCAACCTTCTCCCCCCACCGCCCCATTCATCTCCGCGATCTAATAAGAAAAAGAACAGAGCTGGTGTTAACACAGGAGGGGTTGTTAATCTATTCGGAAACGGATTTTCGGGTCCAGGCATNTTTGGGAACGGTTTTTTGGGTTCCGGGTTTTTTTTTTTTTTTTTTTTTTTTTTTTTTTTTTTTCTTTTTTTCTTTGCCTGAGAGAGGGAAAGCCAGGGATGTTCGGGGCCGGAGCTTCGGGCAGGCGGCAGCCGGGGCTGGCTTCTCCCTCGGTGGAGCCGGGGAAGGTGGCTCGGAGGAAGGGCGGGAGGGATGTTGTTTAGCTTGGGGAGGGATGGAATTGATAGCAGGGAAGAGCTGTCACAATAGCAGGATAGGAAACCGGCTGTCCGGGACAGAGCCAGTTTTTAAAAGCCCCTAATCTGCCAGTCGATGTATTAAAGGGTTGATTTGAGG
>VZRU01013811.1:274-18030 GCA_013398155.1 Pedionomus torquatus | reverse complement strand
AAAGGTGCCCAATTCACTACAAAATAAAGATTTTATCCGTGGAGGTGTGCTACTGGGTGTTGTCACCTACCGAGGGTGCCACTGTCTCCCCTCTCCGGGAGAAGGAGCTTGTTCTTTCTTTCCTGAGCGGACAGAGCCGCCGTCCTCCGCCAAATTTCCTCCCCAGCCTCCAGGGCTGGATACAAGGTGGGGGAAAAAAAGGGAAAATTGCAATTGTTTGAGAGCTCATAGGGATGCTAGATCCCTCTGCTTGAGCTGTTACCTTCTGCTGCCTTCTACTTTTACTTGTAGGGACAAAAATCCCTTAGTTTGCCTTAATTTTTTAGTTTAATTCGTTGCGTGTATGTAAATATATACTTAGTACAAATCAGAAAAAAAAGTATATAAGACAATTTGGTGAACTACCAGATGGGAAACAGCCAGATCCCCAGCATAAAGTTTTCTGCCCGCTCAGGGGGTTTGTTTATCGTTTTTCTACCCACAGAAACCACTTTTCTTGAGCTCCCGGTGCGGCGACAGCAAGCGAACACCCCTCTGCGCTGTATCGCTCGGGGAAAGATGCGGGTTAAAATACGAGTGGATTTAGGCTGGAATCTTTCGGGTATTTTTTTTTTTTACCCCCACTCCCGGCAATTAAAAAAAAAAAAAAAAAAAGGCAAAAAACAACACAAAACCAAACCAAACCAAAAACACACGGAAAATCAACAACCTAGATTTGCCCCAATTAGGAAGCGAAAAAATATAGAGGCGTGATTAGAAAACGCAGTTTGGGAGCAAGAAGGGGAAACCAGAGCGGTGAAAACTTTGGGAAAAGTATTAAATCCCCGTTTTCTGTAACTGTGCGGGGTTGGAAAAACGCCCTTTGTAGCGAGCTGAGGTTGGAAGCCAAGAAGAGCTCCAGGCGCGGGAGATCCGCGCTGCCCGGGCCGGCCAGACCCGCGGAGCCGTCGGGCCGGGGGCTGGAGGTGATTTATCGTCTGTTTGTTTGAGACTGTTCGCTCCCCCCCGAAAAAAAAAAAACAAACCACCCCAGAAGCAAACCATTGATCTCCCCGAAAGGTGAAAATCCCCGGCTCTACGGGCAGAGAGGAGCGGACACTGCGTGCTAGGAGCTCCGCACCCGCGCAGCTGAGGCGCAGCGATGGGGTGGGTGTTTTTCTCTCGCTGGCCAGGGCCGGGTAAATCTTAATTTTTGCGCCCAAAACCTTGGCTCGGCGGGGGAGGAACCCGCTCGCAGCTCTCCCTTTAGGTCCCGACTTAATGAAACTTTAGCGCTTAAGGAAGCGCGCAAGCCTCCTCGAGCACCAAAGGTGGCTGGACGTGTCTGTTAGCCCTCAATTATAACCCCGTTAATATCCCTTTGCACATAGTCAGTAGCGCGTCCGCGGAGGGGGAGATCGCCCTGCCCTGCGCGCCGGGCAGCGGAGGCGAAGCGCGCAAGCTGTTGCCAGGTATTATCATTATTCTTCTTATTATTTATTTATTCTATCCGCCCGTGCTCGCTCCTCTCCGCGCACCCCGGCGCTGGGAACCGCACCAGCTCCCGAGGTGTTAACGAGGGGACTAAAGGCTGAGGTTGGGCCGCGGAGCGGGCGCGGAGCCCCGCGGAGGGGATTGGGGCGGCCGGGCCCGCACCGCCGGTAGTGCCGGAGGAAACGCCTTGGGTTTCTTTACGGGCTCATTTTCTCGGAGGAAGATTTTACTGCATGCGTAAAGAATTTTGAAAAGCAGTGGTAAATATTTTCTCTTCTGGCAAGTTATTTATTGGCATGAAGAGGGGATTTTTTTATTATTTTTTTTTTCTTCCCCCTCCTCTTTATAAAGCTACATGTGGTGACCATATAGGAGTAGAAATAATGTGGCCTTTCTGGTTTTGAAGAACTGCTAATGTCATTAAAGGTCTTCCTAACACGCCAGCTAGGAGTTCAAAAAGCCTCGCCTTTTATCCTGGGCATATATTTGGTTGTTTATAAAGTGCAGACTTCCTTATGCTTCAAGTGCATCAGGAGGATTTCTTAACTCTGCAGAAGGATCTGTTTTCAACTATATTCTTCTTTGGAAATTGGACTGTTTAACTAGTGTCTTTCACACTTCTTTTCTGGCTGCTATTTTTATACATTCAACCGCAAAAGAGGTTCCCGCACACAGAAGCAAACAAAGAATTTTTTATTTTTTCTCTCTGCTTCGTGTTAGAGAAAATATCTGCACCCGGGCCACTAATTGTCCATTAGTGCTAATAAGTGGCTAAAACAATATTAGGAGACAACCCGAGCAACCTGTCTTCTTTATTTTAAATTGACTTAGTGAAGTCGGGAAGGTTTTGACGAAGACCCGCCTAGACGTGTCCAGGGAATCTGTGTACTAAACTTTTGGACTGTTGATTTTGAGGGTCACTTATCTAAGCTAAGTTCAAAGTGTCACCTGCTTTAATCCCTTTTCTGTCATGCTCGGAGAGACTCCACACAGCACACAGATTTCTTCTCAGAGAGCCTGGGAAAAAAAAAAAAAAAAGCCAAAAAACACCACCAAAACCCCCCAAACTCTCTGTCTCCATTTTTTTCTCCCCCTCCCTCCCTGCTTTCCCTCACAGATACATTAGGAATTTTGCCCCTCGATTCTAGGAAAAACTCATTTGAATTCAATTATTAATATTTTCCGGGCATGCTCTTTTAGCGTGCCATTTGTAATACATTAGGATGAATTATATGTGTTTTTTAAAAATAAAAAAAGAGAAAGAAAAAAAAATAGAAGGGGGGGAGGAGAAAGAGAAAATCCCAGAGAAAGAAGGCCTTTTCTATTAAATAGAAACAAGATGTTCAAATATAGAATGTATGAATCTGAAATCTGGTGTTTTCTACTCTTGGATGCTGATGGCGTTAAAAAAAAAACAACCTTACTTTGCTGCTTCTGCAATTTAAATCCTTATGTAGAAACATAAATTACCCACTGGGATATTATTTTTAATTAAAAATCTCTTTCCTGGAGGAGTTGTTTTTAACTTCTCTCCGGCTTTCCTGAAGATTTTTCTTTTCCTACGATTTAACATTTTCATTAATTGGGGGATTCTTAAATGTCTTGTAAGCGGGTCGGCGTTTTTGAAACTTTGACAGAAAACAGCCCACTTGTTTTGTTTTGGTTTGGGTGAATGGTTTTGGCAAAAATGCATAGTTTTAAAACAACTCAGAGGGAGTGGAAAAACTTGAAGCTCCTCAGACACGTCAATGAACACTGTTCACACACACACACACAAAAAAACCTCCCATGTTTTTTCAATGAGCTCTCGAACGTCAAGCTCCGCACCAAGGCTTTGGAGGGGCAAATCTAAATTTATGCATCTCCAAGTCGGTTTCAGGCACCTAAATAATAGAAACGGAGCCGTTCTCTGAAGTGCTGAACCCTCACAAATCTGCGTGAAGACAAGGAGGACAGCTCATCACCCCGAAAATCTAGCCGCTTTCCTCTTGCTGCCTACATGTGACTTCAGGCACTTGGACTGGCTGTTGAGTTCGGCTGCCGTTATCGTTTCCTCTTAGAGGAGACTTTGGAGAAGCAAGGAGAAGTACCTCTGCCTTCAGCAAAGTAAGGGACTTGAAGCACTTGGTGAACTTCAAAAAGTTTGAGAACCATAGGGCAACACACCTGCTTTCTGTTAGATGTGTATAGATGGTCTGAGAGGGACCGACCTCGGCCACTCAGCCCTGCATTCCCGGGCAATCCCGTAATGGGCCCCAGAAGGGTTCCCAGAGCATCTACACCACAAAACACCTCCCGCTGCCCAGGACCAAACACTTGAGGGCTGGTAGGAGAGAACAAAGCAGGGGGGCAAGGAATGGTGGACCCCAGGACCAGGAGCAGGCGACCTCAAGGGCTCACGTCATTGCCAAATCTCAAGTTTGACCCTTTTGAACACACAGAGGTTTTTCTGTATTTTGGGTCAGTGTTTTATCTGTCAAAAGTCTCCCTCCAGTTGTTTCAGGCTGGAGGGGCCACAGCGCTTGCGGGGGGAAGAAAGGAAACTTCTGGTAAAAATGAGGAGAAAGTGAGAAAAATCAGCTTCTTTGTGTCCATTGGGAAATTCTTTTGGGAAAGGAAAGAGGGATTTTTCTTTTACTTGGAGCTGGCACACATTAAGACAACATATGTCATGATTTCTCGTGGGTATTTCTAGGCTTTGGCAGGTTCTTTAGAAATATTGGGGACCTGGTGCAACAGCAGAAGTTCCACTGACCCGTCCGTCCTCCTCTTTTTTGGTCACTGCTGTTGCCGAGCATGTGTCCTGTGTCCCAACAACTAAAGAAGGTGGATGGAAATTGAGGGCACGGACAGGATTATTGGGGCAGGTACATCTGCTAATATGTCTTAGTGGTTTCATTGACTTCCCCCCCCCTTTTCCCCCCCCCGGCTCCTTTTCCTGTAATTTCTGAATCAATCATTCTGCTATCAGCTAGCTCTAGAGATGGATGAGTAACACTAGTGAGATAAAAGAGTCAAGACTCCCTTTCCTGTGATTTGGCTGCTTTTTGTTAACAGTGCTCTGAGTGCCATTATTTCCCATAAAAGACATCTGGAAAATCATCAGCGTGTGGTGGAGAAAGTGGCTCTTCTCTGCTTTGTACTCCCCTTTGATCCAACATGGAGCACAATTCACTGCCTCTTGAGATCAATAGCTCCCATCCTGGGACATTTTTCATTCCCCTATGCTGTGGGTGATTTGAACCACTTTAAGAAAATGGGAATGTCAACTCCTTTTTGTCTTAGAACGTGTTTATTTATGGATTTGTGACAGCAAGGCCAATGCCAGGAGAAGAATGGCATGGACCAGCTGGCTATCCCCACTCAGTGAGTTGTTCCTCTGAGCTTGGTTGGCTTCACCTTTGTAATACCATCCGACTAAAGATTCATGAAAGTATGGGTGGCCGTGGCTGTGTTGGACAGCCTCATGGTAATCAAAGCGGAGACCTCCAGGGCCAAAAGTGTCAGCCAATATAATTTGAGTTTAAGCTGCCTACCTGGAGTAGTTGATTGGTTCATCTCTGGACTAGATGCAAAAAAAAGGGAGGGAATGGAGTGGGAAGGGTTTTGCTCAGCTTCAGTAGAAGCATTAAGTTGTATTCTGGTCTTTTTAATCAAGAGTAACCAACCTGTGGTTCATGAGCTGCACGTAGGTCTCTGGTCTTTTGGATATGATTCCCGTGCCAAGACTTAGTCATGGTGGGCTACAGGCTGCCACTGGTAAGCCCAGTCTGGATTTGGGGCTGAATGAGGCTAGCATTAGACCCAGTCTCATGTTCATTAGACCCAAAAGCCTTGTTCAAGGATGGATCCTTGGGATCTCAGTCACCATGAGCCACTCCCAGAGCCTTCCCCATCCCTGTTCTTTGATTCCTCTGTAAAGAAACATCTGGGTGGCTGAGAATGACTGTGTTATGCCTTTCCTTAAGCAAGCAGCTCTCGGATACGTGAGAGGGCCCGACAGCACTGAACAGGAACTCGTGACCTATATATTCAATGAATGGCTCAGTCGGATGGACTTTGAGATGTTTGTCTGCTCAATGCCTCTGCTTTCCAGCACTAAATCCTGTAGTATTAGACCTGAAAGGTCCTGCTAATATGGGTAGGATCAAGCACAGGCCTATAAAGAGCAAGGGAGGTCATTATTTTCACAGGAACTGAAAGTCGGACCTTAAATCTTCAGAAGAGAGCGGTGCCTAGAAACCAGCTGTCTAATATATCTACTGCGCTAAACTGGTAGCAGGGAGAGGAGAATAAAAATGTGTTTTGCAGTATAATATTGCTTTGTGCCTCCAAAAAGGCTTCTAATTTTATGTTTTAAAGGCAAACATTACAGCTAATTGAAGAGCAGAGAGGAAAAATGGATCTCCTTTTCTAAGCGCCAATAAGACTGGGTTCTGGGCCAGTGGTTCTGCGAGAGGTCTCCATTTACTACCTGTCCTAAACCTCAGGTATTTTAGAAGGAAAATGCCTGCCATATATTAAAGAGAAAAGTCATTAAATGGATGTCAAAAAAAAAGAAAAAAAAGGACAGAGAAAACCCATATGACTGAATTTATAGCTTGCTTAAGAAGCACAAGGTAGCACTGAGAAAACATGTATGAGGACAAGGGGGCATCTACACCATGGAAAAAGCATTTATCTCTTGTTGCCTTCCCACCAGCGATCTCAGAAGAGGTCCCCCAGATGTCACTGTCCCATCCCTGTGGCCTGGACCCTCCTCCTGCCTTCCCCCAGCCTTCCTCAGCCTCTCCCCCCTTGAACAGAATAACTCTCCTCCACCTCACTGGGAGTTGGATTAGGCCCCGTGCCCAGAACGTTGCTTGGTTTTTATTGCTACGGTGAATGCACCCATTTGCCTCTGGAGGAAACGGGGCTGAGCTGGAGCAATCCTGAGCCAGCAGGAAATTCAAGGCTTTTGTGGGCATCCAGGCAGGAGCCAAGTCAAATGAGCGAGAGGTAAAGCGAACGCTCTCAGGGACAGCAGATTTGGAGCCGGGAGGCTCGGCTTTGGGGTGGAGGAGGATGCAGGAAGAAGGCGATACAGAACTTTAGCCATAACCTTGATGGAACCAGAAGGGCATTCCAAGTGTTTGGCATCTCACCAGCAATAGGGCTGGTGACCCATCCAAAGGCTGTGGGTAATTTAGAAGATCTGTCCATGGGAAAGGAGTTGTTCCAGTCAGCCAGGTTCACGTTGGGCAGATGCAGGAGCAAGAAGGTTCCCTCTAATGCAGAGAGTTGGGATTAAGAGGTGGGAGGGCAGCAGCCATGGGTTTGACATTGCTGTGAGCTCCTGTGCAACTTTACATTCTGCTTTTGGACATCCAGGGGCCTGCTGGGATCCCACTGTGGGGTCTCAGTGAGGTTGGAGAAGCAGGAGCAGCCTCCTCTTTACCTCAATGCTTAGAAAACACTGATTTCTCTTTAAAAAAAACAAAACAAAACACCAACAAACCAAACTTGAGTGAAAGAAGAGAACTAGAAATCCTATCCCAGGCAGCATCGGTTCTTCCAAGCCCATCTCGTTCCTGTCTCTGGTTTCAGCGATGGGATCTGTCCTTCCTTGGGACCAGGCTCACAGATGGGCTGAACCATGGATGTGGGGTGATGACTCTTCTCAGTTCTGTGTGTGCTGCCCTTGCAGGGATCCACATCCTTAGTCTTACTACAGGCTCTGTGGGCTGCTGTTGCTCCTTATATCTACCTCCCTGCATCTTTAGGGGAAGGGAAAATTGAAAATGCCAGCATGGAGCAGGGGCTGCCCTTCCACGCTGGTTTGTGGGGATTTTTTCTCATTAGCTTTGTGCCTGGTTTGATGTCCTAGTTCAGCCTTAGTGTCCCTCCTCACCTCCAGTTGCTGGCTCCTCCTGCATCCCATGCAGCAGAGGGGGTAAGGTGGGGGAGAAAAAGGTTCAACTGGCTGAGCAGGTAGCAGATTAACCCCATCAAAAATATCACAAAGGAACTGCATTTTGTATCAGACCAGGTTCTGAGCTTTTACTTTAAGGCTGGGTCCCGCGTGGTCCCGATCCTCTCTCTGCCTTTGGCACGGCTGTGCTGTCTGACGAAACCAGGGGAGGATGCTGCCTGTATCCCCTTTAATTGTGTCCCCAAAGGACTGAGAAGGGGAAATTGGGAGATGGGATGAGTGAGAACCCTGCTCCAAACTTGACAGGATAGGAGAAGAGCTTGGGAGAAAGCAGATCTGTGTCCTCCTCTGCTACTGGTGTGCCCGGTGGCCTTGGGCACCTCCCCTAATCTTTCCGTGCCTGCCCTGTCCCCATCCTTCTGCCTCATGATCCCCAGAGAGGCAGGACTGGCCTCTCCCCGTGTGTTTGTAGGATGCTTCACACGGTGGTGTCTGTCACGGTGTGGCCTCTGGACTCTATCACAGCCCTACTACTATTAATAATCCAGAGGATTAGAAAGATAAGCCAGTTACAGCAAGACTCAGGCTTGTCATTGCTGCCCACTGGCTTGTGGTATCTTATAGGTGGGGGAACTGCTCTGGGCTGCTTATTTACAGTCTATAACTTTGCAAATGGTATAATAGCTGCCCAGGTTGTATTTCTTTGCAAGCCCCTCAGCGTAGGAGACATCTGTGCTGACAGAATTATCTTCTCTCTTTTTCTTTTTTTCTTTTTTTTTTTTTTTTTTCCCCTCCCCTTTTCCCCTACAACAGTGCCTTTAACGAGAGCTGGGCTTTAATTGGTAGCTCAGATGGATTCCTCCCTCTCAGCTTGGGGGAGATGCCTGACAAGTAGTACAGAAGTAATATACGGGCAGACTGACTACGTGTATTTCAGCTATGAAGCCCATCGTTTCGTATCTTTAAGATATATTGCATCCCAAAGAAGCACAATTATTTTATTTATACATAGGTGACGCACGATAAAACTCTCTCCTTTTCCACACGCTGAGCTGCACGTTGGTAAATTTAGCTGCTTATTTCAGCTAAAGGCAGGGATTGCTCCACAGTTTGGGTGTCCCGTGCGCTGGTGACATGGGACTCATGGTGAGACGGGCACAGATCCCAGCTGGACTTGGCTGTGGCCAGACTTCCCAGTCAATCCTTGCAACTGGGGGGGGGGGGGGGNGTATGTACGTGCGTGCGGGGGGGGGGGGGGGGGGGGCTCCCGGCTCTGCCCACGTGGGGATGCTGGTGGCTTTGCCACGTAGGCGGGCTGTAGGACTCCCTGGGGTCAGGGCAAGGTGAGAGTTGTTTATTCCATGGTGGAGGATCTAATCGAAGCCGGGGCGTGGGGACAACCCTGTGCTGACTGATCTCTCTCTAGGGGCACTTTTCCTTTTTTGATGCAGTGCTAAGTGGATTTTTGTCCCCTGGCTGATACAAGAGGTTTCTTTCCCGTACGAGGAGTCACGCTTTTCCTTTTGAGGATGGGGACAAAGAGGCACAACGAAGGATGGGGATGGGGGTTTTGAGAGCCAGCCCATTGCTCTGCCCCCTAGGCTGAGTGGTCCATGTGCCTCAGCACCACCTTGGCACACAAAGCCAAGTGGTAGCACTGGGCTGATGCTCGTACAAGCACAGACCAGCTCCTGCTCCTTCCTGCTACAGAAAACCCCTCCGGTATAGTGTCCTAGGGATAAACCTTCTGGTATAGTGTCCTAGGGATGAGGTTTGAATAAAGTCAAGCAGAATGATGCTGCCCTCAGGAATCTAAGGATTTAAGAGATCATCCAGTTCCTTACAGCTAAAGGACCTGACTTAGCCCTACTCACCAGCCAAATTGTAACTCAGTCACACACCTCTGCTCCTTTCCTCTTTTCTTCTCTTGCATTTTAGCGCAAAGGGGAATTAGGAGGGATGCTGTGTGGGGAAGGAGGGATGAGGTGTCTGTAAGGAGGTCTGCGTGCGTGACAGATATTATCTGGGAGCAGCAGAGCCAGAGCAGGTTTGAGGCTTGTCGGTGTCACAGGACAAACTAAACTTTGCCAGCCACACCAGAAAGAGTGAGGCTGGGCTGCCTCTGCCATGGAGAGGGAGAGGAGAAGGATCTGCCAAGGTCTTGACTCACTGCTGCTCGGCTTTTGCTGCGGGGGGGAGCTTTCCAGTATGACATGACAGCTCTTTGCCCTCTGCGGCAGCAGCCAGCCTGGCTGCCCAGGGCTTTGGCACAGATGGCAGCTCTCCGACTGTGTAGCACTCTCTTGCCAAGGCACCTGCTAAATTGCATGTCCCTAGAGCCAGCCTTCTGCCTTGTGTCTGATGCTGACGTTTCTCCCCGTCCTTTACTCATTAGTCCAAGAGTGGCTCTTTGCCCCACCGGTGAGACCTCAGCTCACGGTGCCACTGAGGCTCTCCCAACTGCTGCAGTCATGCTGCATGAGATGTTACCCCATGCTCTTGGAGAGCAGCTTGGCTTGTGGTTCCTCACTGCTGTGGTTCCTCCATGCTGTGTCAGCACGAGCAACGGTGGGCCAGCCCTTCCACGGTGTGAGCCCCCTCTCCCTGGTGACCCTCCTCTGCAGTAGGAGATCTGAAAAGCAGGCTTGGGGAAGGGCAAATGAACAGTGAAACCGAAGAAACTTGTTCCCAAATGTATTCTCACAGAGAGAGGTTTTCTGGTGTCTACTCCAGTGAACTTCTTGCTGCACTTGTAGATTATCTTTGGATGCTTTCGTTTTGTAATGATGCTCTCATTGATTCTCTGGTGTCCAGCAGTGTGGCTGAAGTCATGTGGCTGCCTCAGTGCCACCGACTTTTCCCCCTTTCACGTTGCACAGGGACTTTGTTTCTACAAGAGTGACCACAGGCTGCTAAACAGGGTGGCAATGGGACCAGACACTCAACAACTGAATGGAGGCAGGTACATGCAGGCGGAGCTCATCACCTTTCCTTAGGAAAACAGGCAGACCCTGGAGCCTTGTTCTTCTAGGATCCCACCAAGCTGGAGTCCTTGGAAATGACCCCAGGTCTCATGACTTGTAGCCCTGTATGCTGTGACACTAAGCACATCTCTAAAAAAGAGGGCTCTTCACCCACAAAATAGATCCAAGAAGGCTTTATCTAGTTCCTTATTCTGTGAATTTGCTCCAGGGTGAAGCCCATCATCACTTTTTTGGAAGAGCTACTCTGCTTGTGACTGGGAAGAGCTGCCATGTCTGGTCACCCGTGTGCCTGCTGGCCCAGGGTGTTGGTGGGGTCTCCAGTGGGCTTGAGTGGGGCTCTGCACAATCTCTGGATGCAGATTTTAGGGGTCTTTTGAGCACCATTTATTGGCATCTCCCCCGACCTGACTCTTCTTCATCCATGGACCCAGCTTCTCCTTCCTTTCTCCTTAGTGTGTCCAGGCTGCTCTCCTCTTTGATAGTGCTGGCACCAGTTAATAAATCCTCTCAGGGCTTCCCACGGTGCAGTACGTACTCGCTGTCCCCCAGCCTTGACCCTTCCTGCACCCCCCCTGCCCCCAGGTACATGGGGAGAGGTGGTCCCCATGTTGGGAACCGTGTGTCGGACTCTTGTGACAAGAGCTGTGTTTACATGAAGGGGAGGAGGTGCTGGGGTTTTCGCGCTGGGATTTGGGAATGTTCCCCCCACCCTGTTCCTTCTGAGTAGTTGGTCAGAAATGTTTATCAAGGGCTAGAAAGGAAACCTGTGTGTAAAATACCCCAGACCAGAAAGCCAGAAAAAATCTCCCTGAAACCACAGGGTCAGCCTGGCAGATTTGCAGCACTAATTTACTGGTGGCTTAAAAAAACAGAGGCAGATTTGCACTCCTGCCTCCTCCTCTCACTCCTCTGCCATCCCACGCTGTGTTCCAGAGAGTTGAGAGGGTGTGGGATGGGGTCCCACCCGTCCCCAGGGTGGGAGCCCCCTTTGCTGTCCGTTCAAGCTCAGGTTGGATGGAGCTTTGAGCAACCTGGTCTGGTGGGAGGTGTCCCTGCCCATGGCAGGGGAGTTGGAACTTGATGATCTTTAAGGTCCTTTCCAACCAAAACTGTGATCACCGAGGCTCTGCCCACTGAGAGGGATGGTGGGACCATCTCTGGATGGTCCTTCGGGTGGGTGTTGTGAGGTAGGAATGATTTGTTATTTGTTACTTTGTCAGGAAGTGTAGTGATAGGCAATGGTTTTAAATTAGAAGAGAAGAGATTTAGATTAGATATTAGGAAGAACTTCTTTGCTGTGGGGGTGGTGAGGCACTGGAACAGGTTGCCCAGAGAAGCTGTGGCTGCCCCATCCCTGGAGGGGTTCAAGGCCAGGCTGGATGGGGCTTGGAGCAACCTGGTGTGGTGGGAGGTGTCCCTGCCCAGGGCAGGGGGGTTGGAACTGGCTGATCTTTATGATTCCTTCCAACTCTAACCATTCTACGATTCCTGGTGCCTGCCCTTTCCTTCCCCCTCCCTCTGAAGGCAAAAAGGGGGCTGAAGATGTAGTCTCCTCACCAAGCTGCTGAGTTAATTGTCCGCGTCCATGCTCCCAGCCTGCAGCCGATGCAGGGGAACGCCGCTTAGCTCTGACCCCATTTCCTTTCTGGTGACGTTAATTCGCTTGACCTTGTGTTTGCCGATCCGGCGTTGCCTTGCAGCTGACAGGCGGGTGTGAAGGAGGCCGGCAGGCAGGAGGGAAGGCAGGGGCATGCGGTCCCACCGTCCTGCTGCTCGCTGAGCGCACAGGAAATCAGTGCTGGGACTCAGCAACTTGTCGGTCCATGGGCAAGCAATCCGTTTTCTTCAGGTTGTAATTTCAAAATGGAAAATCTTGATGCCAGGTTCCCCTTTTTTTTATGCCAAGGAGGTGCATCCCGCACGGAGATCCTGTGTCTCCTGGGAATTCACATTTTAGCCTCGCCTGGGGCAGACTCAGCTCTGGGTCTAACGTGGGCAGAGGCAATTTGGGTGGGTAGACAGGAGTTAACGCTGAACTCAAATTTACGTTGATGCTTCTGCATATTTTCTCATTGGAGGTTTGTCTGCCTCTTGAGATCATAAAACATGACTGCTCTTGTCTTCTTGGACCTCATTTTCCTGTCTACTGTCCCTCTGAATGTGTTCCTGTCCAACCTGCTCTGGGTGAACCTGCTTTGGTAGGGGGGTTGAACTAGATGATCTCTGAAGGTCCCTTCCAACCCTGACCATTCTTTGATACAAATATGAGTGAGAGGCTCAGATATTTACCTATATGGTCCAGGAGGATGAATAGGTCAGGTCAAGGGCCAACTTTGAGCTGCTTATCAGGCTGTGGCAGGTCTGGTCTGTGGTGGTCAAAACTTCTGCCAGATACCTTGAGTCTGCCTTTGGGATGGGATGCTGTAGCTTTGTCTGTTGTGCCAGTCAAACGGCGACCGTTTTTCCTTGAAAAACTAGCAAGTCTTGTGGACACAGCTCCATTGGTATGGATGGGTGTGGTACATCTCACAGGGTGGCAATGGGGGGCTGTGGGAGAGGATCAATCCTTCCGCAGTTGGAGCAGAGGGCAGCATTGCCGTTTCTTCCAAAGGGAAGAGCTGACACTGTTGGAGCTGGTCCAGAGGAGGCCACAAAAATAATCAGAGGGCTGGAGCCCCTCTGCTGTGAGGATAGGCTGAGACAGTTGGGAGTGCTCAGCCTGGAGAAGAGAAGGTTCTAGGGAGATCTTATAACAGCCTTCCAGTACCTGAAGGGGTTCCAAAAAAGTTGGGGAGGAACTCTGGGTGAGGGGGGAAGGGTTTTACACTGAAAGAGGGGAAATTTAGATGGGATCTCAGGAAGAAATTGCTTGTTGTGAGGGTAGTGAGACCAGTTTGCCCAGAGAGGTTGTAGGTGTCTCATCCCTGGAAACATTCAAGGCCAGGCTGGACAGGCTCTGAGCAAGCTGGTCTGGTTGAAGATGTCCCTGCTCATGGCAGGGGGGTTGGACTAGTTGGTTTTTTACGGTCTCTTCCAACCCAAACCTATTCTATGATCCCTCTGGTGTCACGGGAAGCTTCCCTGCCTGGGCGCTGACTTGTGTGAGAAGGTGGCTTTGGTTCCTGGGCTTATGAAGCCTCTTCCACCTCTACGTTACTTGTCTTTTAAGAATTACAGGTGTGTGCCCAGATTGTGTTGGCAACCCACTGTAATCTCCTTGAAACCCAAATGAAAACAAGTCTTTGCTCTGAGGAGACAAAATTGGGCTTTCCAGAAGAAAAGAGGAGCATCTTCATCCTCCCTTTGTCTTTTCTTTTGTTTCCTTTCTTGCCTCTTGAAATACAGCCCTTTCCTTCCTGGAAGGTGCCGTGACTAAACTCGCTTTCTCAATTCCGAACCTGAAAAATATGATAAACCTTCGCTGATTTTTCCGAGCGGCTTGAACTGGTGTCAGGGCCATCTGCTCTCCAGGTCATTATAAGAATTTGCACCGCAAAGCTTTGCCATGTGTTCTCCGCAGATTACACACACCTTTGGCTGTGCTCTTGTTGTTAGCTGCTCATTATTGGTTGGTTTGAAAAGCTTTTCTTATAAATGCCCTGTGTCCTAACCACACGTGTTGTATCAGTGGTTTTATAATGACCCATTTGGAATTATTTAGCCAGGGAACCTTGCAGTTTTTTCCTTTCAATGTGTCCTTATAAGATGCCCAACTTCTACAGTTAGTCTATGAATGTACCCACACTATTAGATCCACTTGTTTATAATAGCAACCAAATGTCTTCAAATATTCAAGCCTCCTTTTATTTTTTACAGCACTGGCAATAAGCCTTTACATGTTAACTCTTGGCCTCTCTGGGTAACCTCTTATTTAAAAGCAACTTAATTGACTTTACCAGGCCTGGGCTATTTTTCATTTCTTCCTAGAGGACTCATTACTGGAGATGGATGTTTATAAACTGGGATTGGATCCTTCTCTCTCTCTCTCTCTCTCTCTCACACACACACACAAAAAAAAAAAAAAAAAAAAAAAAAAAAGCCCCAACCCCTATTTTACCCCTTCCTGCCTGTTTACATTACTTAGGCCATAACCATATTCATAGCTTCACATAGTTTGGCTAAAATTTTTGTCGTGATGACCCAGTGTAAAAAGAAAAGAAACAAGCAAACAGTGCTGAAAGGGGAAGAGAAGATGTTGAAATACTCAGGTTTTTAGGGTATGTCAATGAAAGAGTCAGGATTAGAATAGAGGTTTAATTCTTTGAAACAGGTAAGTTTTGAGCAGGTATAATTTTGTGTGTGATGTAAAACAGGTGTAATGCTGTGATAAACTGGGTTCAGTGTTTGTTGTTTTTTTTTTTATTTTTCCCTTCCTCATTCACCTTTTGGAAGTAGTAGTATTGTTATTATTTAGGAAAAAGGAAGTGAGACAATCTACTGGAAGCAGATTTCAAGCAAGATACCGTCCTTAGCAGAACAGATCCCTAAAATTTAAATGTCCAATAACCTGTAAAAGCTTAAGGCATGAGTACTTTGTCCATGTAAGCCTTTCTCAGTAAGCAGGACACACACAGAAATCCACAGCCTTTGGGTGCATCAGATCCTCAGCCCATCCTGTGCTGCTCTAGGTTTCCTGGCTAAATATGGGACCCATCCTGATTTCCAGCGGTCTGGTACTTTGTGCTCATGCCCCTGGTTGAGTTTAAAACCACAGACCTCTTCTGACAGAGGTGCTCCAGATACTCAGTACCTTTGTTTGGTGTCCAAATTCTTCTGCTAGGACGTGTGTGACGGCTCAGCCCACGTTGCTTCTTGTTTGTGTCCATCTATACCTCCTGAAAGGGCTATCAAAGGGGAGAGAGATAGAAACACCTATTAGGTCATATTTTTCATCCTTTTTTTCCCTCTGTTTCCACGTTGTACCTGCTCAATTCACTTTTTGTTCATGAGCTTCTATCTCAATTTAAATCTCCAATCAGTGGGGAATTGTAACACCTTCCACCCTTCTCAGCCCAGCGGAGCTTGTGGGGAGGATTTTTCTGTTTATTCTTAAATCTGTGTGTGTTTCATTGTATTTTCTCATCTTTCTTGGGCTTCTTGCTGCCTTGCTCTTGTTGACCCAGCAGGAAGGAGCAGTGGGGACCACGTGCTTGGTCTTCAGCGGTGCCCTGTCACCATGGGGAATGAGCCAAGGGGTGGACAACAGTCGTGGGATCCCTGATATGTGACGAGGGAGAACTTTTTCTCTGTGTGCATCCTCTTTACGCTCATCCTCACAGATCATGGTCAGGAAGTGTTATTTTCGGATGCTCCATGATATGCCCATGACACAACCGAAGAGGGAATGGTGGGCAGTCGTGGTCTGAAATCAGCAGCCTCTGTCATACCCACGGTGGTTCAGCATCTTCTGCATCACTGTCTCAGACTATAAGTGATCCAGCTGATTGATCCAGGTTTGGGTTGATCCAGATCAAACAGATTTATTTGATGACTTTGATCCCGATCAAACATCGATTTGATGACAAGTGGCAGAAGCAACGGGGCACCCTGAAAGATGTGGGGGCTTCTCCACACTAGCTGTGCGCAGCAGCTGATGATTCCTGCCCTCAAAAGTGAGGGTCCTTTTGGCCCTTTTTCAGCATCAGCATTTCTTTTCATTCTTCTTAAGGTTTCTCTGGGTGTTTTGGCCATTGCCCAGCAATAGGGTGCACGTCCCCTGTATCCCACCCATGTGTGCAAGCAGAGCTGCTGCTGCGGTACCTGCCCTCCCGGCACCCCTTGCTGCAGGCTTCAGGCTAACCTTCTGCCCCACACTCCCTCTGGGACTAGTAATTGTTTTTTACTGGATTTGGGATAAAACCACAATTGGGGAACCTGGATTTTGAATAATCCTCCTGCCACCTTTCCCCAAATCTAATCCTCGCAAATAATTTTGTGCTCTTTCGCTTGTCCTTTCTTTCTGTTTTTCTCTGTACTCTTTCTGCCCCCCCCTCCTTTTTCATCCTGTCTTGCCTTTCATGAGTTTCCTTAACTGGGTAGCATCTGCCAGTTTTATTAATGGGCTGTGTAATCCATTTACAGGGTCATTAATGAAAATATTAAATAAGGCCAGACCTAACAAAAGATCCTTGGAGTACTCTGCGAGATACCTCCCACAAGTGTAATACTTGGCTTACTGCCTTTCTGGCAGGTTTGAATCCACAAAGCAATGTTCATATTATTATTATTATTGTTATTATTATTGGCACTAGGCGATAACTAGAAATCCAAGCCAAACCTTGGGTTTTGTGGTGATAGGCATGGTGCACATATGCTGGGATTATTTATTAGAAAACAACAGAGCCAGTCAGAGCGTGATGGGGGTCCTGGTTTTGTCCAAGAGCTACATGAAGAAGAGACAGTTACTGGTCCCAGGGTGGCTACGGTATGAAAAGAGCACCCTCAATGAAGGATGGGGAGAGTGACAGCGAGATCAAGGGCACAGCCAAAGGCTTCGCCCTCTGACAGTAGCCATGCAATAGTCCACGCTGCCTCTCAGTCAGATAGCACTTGGCTCCATCTGCTTGATTTTACCCTCTCCATTAAAGCGAGCGAGCGCCGGATGCCTCATGACCGGCTTCCACTGCCCAAAACTGCTGGTTTTGTAAAATTTGGTGTCTTAGGTGTATGGGGAGAAATAAATAGATATAGATATAAAAACTAGCCTGTGTCTTCTGGACTGCTACTGCTCAGCAGACAAGCTGATATAAAACATAAGCAGAGGGGATTCAGCTGGATTCCCCAGCAATTGGTATCAGGGCTTGTTTCTGCTGAGCTGGTACTTGGACGAATATTCAGGTTGATTGGAAGATTTCCGAGTAGATCACCAGCTGCTCTTCAAGCGAAGGGGATGGAGAGGCGAGCACAGCGTACAGTAGATGGTAGCACAAAGCCATAGGTGATCTGGAGAGAGAGAGAACAGAACACAGGAAAATGTTCCAGGATAAAAGATCCTGGGGGGCGATTTTCTGCAAGAAAAGTATGGAGAGAGAGAGAGAGAGAGCAGAACACAGCAAAATACTCCATGAAAAAAAAATTCTGGGGGGCGATTTTCTGCAAGAGGAGTGTAAATTTCTTTATAGCACTGGGATACCTGGCTCCCACTCCAAATCCTACTTTTTGGCTTTTTAAGGGCTAAAGCTAATTAAGATAAATGCCTGGATATGTAAAGTGGGTATCAGATGTGTAAAGAGGTATTTGTGCCTGCACCCTCACAGATGTTTATGTTCATACCAGCACATATGTCGAGCCTCGAGCTGCAGATTTAAGGCCTTTGGTTGCATTTTGGGAGACCTACCCTGGTGCATGTGCCCGTGTATAAGATACTTTTATACAATCTCCTTTCCAGG
>VZRU01013805.1:304661-318847 GCA_013398155.1 Pedionomus torquatus | reverse complement strand
GGTGTTGGGATTCTTCTTCTTGGAACTCAGAGGGCCATGATGAAACTGGGGATTAAAATCAAGATACCCGTCTCCCTAGAGCCGCAGCAGTTCTCAGAGCTTCTCACATGGAGCAGGAGAAACCAAACTGAGTATTAGAAGCAGAGGAAAGCACATCATAAAAACAGAAAAGACTGTTCTGAAGGAAAAAAAAAAAAGTGAGGGCAGGAATAAGAGAATGTTTTACAGGGAAGAGCAAGATACTTCCTTGCAGGGATGCGAAGCATTTGAAAACATCACTGCTCACCTCTCTACGTGCTTGACAAAGAGACCTACGAAGGACCAAACCTACCAAGTGGGCTGATTTTCCTTTTGACCCACTGGATCAGCCATCCCAAGCTTTGTGTGCCCTTAGATAAGGAGCATCTACCCCCAGTGGCAGTAACTTTGCTACCTCAGATGTACCGGGAATAGGTGGCCTCTCCTTTTCCAAGCTGACACCTTCCAGGGATGCGGCAGCTCAAGTGATTCCTACTTCGGATTATGCCGAGGCCAATGCAAATTTGGGCTTGGATCATAAAACCTCCGTCTTGTTTCTTATGCAAACATTGCAAAATACATTTAAAGAGGGGGGAAATACAAATGATGTCATTATGGATGAATGCCCTCAGATGAAATAGGTGCAAACCCCAGCGTGTGGTGCAACAGGCGATTCTTTCATTATTTAGTTGGACCTGTTGGCTATTTACATTTAATTTTCCTTTTCTCTGGTAGACAGTAATTAACCCAAGCAGCCTTGCCAACCAAGTAGAGAGGACTTTGTACTGGTGCAGAGCAAATTAAACTTTGATGCGACGATGATGACTGCCAGCTACTTAAAGGTGAATCATAAAAGCTTTAAAAACCCTGCTTGCAAGATTCTCAAATGTGAACAGAAGCCTTTGGCTTTAAATGGTAATTAGCACCGCAGTTGAACTGAATTTGAAATTAAAATGAAGACCCACACATTTTCCTGGAAGTTGATCTTCACTTCCCTGGCCAAGACAACTACTTCATTATAAACCTACTGGAGTTCAAAATCACTGTTTGTTCCCAACCCAGCACTTTCTGTGCCTGGGGAGTAAATTTTTTTTGGTCTTTGGGGCCCAGATGCTCAGTTCATCTGAGCATCAGCCTGTGGTGGGAGCTGAGGGACTCTGCAGAACTGGGTCCAGTCTGTTGAATTTTCAAGGGCAACCTAAGAAGCATCATTCTCTGGCACCTTTGCACAGCCAACACCCTCTGTACCCCTGTCCAAACCAAAATAAGAAATTATCCCATCATTGTGCAGAAATGACATTTTGGCTGCATGATTCCTCACCTCCTGCCTGTGCTGAAGACCCTTTAGATGTCCTCAAAGGCAGGTTGCTGATGTGTGTACATAAGGAGGCTCCAGACAGAACAAAGTGACAGGACGAGAGGAGATGGGGACAAACTTGAACATAAGAAGTTCTATCTCAACATGAGGAGGAACTCCTTTCCTCTGAGGGTGGCAGAGCCACCCTGGAAGAGACTGCCCAGAGAGGTGGTGGAGTCTCGTGTCTGTGGAGACATTCAAAACCTGCCTGGACACATTCTTGTGCAACCTGCTCTGGGTGGACCTGCTTTGGCAGGGGATTGGACAAGATGATCTCCAGAGGTCTCTTCCAACCCCATATCATGCCGTGATTCTGTAAAAGGAGACCATCGATATTACCAGAGCTGCCACAAATACAAGTACCTATTTTGACTCTTCTGGGGGCAGCGTTGCAATAAAGCCCAGATTATAGAATCATAGAATGGTTAGAGTTGGAAGGAACCTTAAAGATCATCCAGTTCCAACCCCCTGCCCTGGGCAGGGACACCTCCCACCACACCAGGTTGCTCCAAGCCCCATCCAGCCTGGCCTTGAACCCCTCCAGGGATGGGGCAGCCACAGCTTCTCGGGGCAACCTCTTCCACTGTCTCACCACCCTCACAGCAAAGAAGTTCTTCCTAATATCCAATCTAAATCTCCCCTCTCCCAGTTTAAAACCATTACCCCTTGTCCCATCACTTCACTTCCTGGCAAAGAGTCCCTCTCCTGCTCTCCTGAAGCTCCTTCAGATCCTGGAAGGCTGCTAGAAGGTCTCCCCGGAGCCTTCTCTTCTCAGATGCTGCTCTCCTGGGTGGAAAACCTAATCTCTCTTGCAGCCTGACTTGGTTTAGCCGAGCAGGTAATCTGAACAGACGTCATTGCTAACAAGGTTATGTATGAAGTGGCAGCTCGCACACCCTGCGAGTCTTCCACGAATCCCGCTGCCTTTGCCACACAACAAACATATACTTCAGAGCTTAATGAGTGATAGCCGAGTCGGGCAGAGCAGACAGCGCAGTCAGCTGGGAGACATCTTGCTTAATCTCCAGTACGTGCTGTAATTTCCTTTGGGCCTCGCTGTTTTTAATATTATCTGCAATGATAATCACATCGGAGGATATTTTTAGTATTCCTTTGTTACTCCCATGGTATTAGGACCCCGCTGCCTTTTCTTCTTCGCTGCTTCCCATCCATAGCTTTATGCTGAAGGCACTTTGGAATTAATATGGTGCTTATTTCTTGAAACTTTCACTAAGATTGTGCCAGGATCTGTTCAAGTAGCTGTACTTTCCAACGAGTCTCTCACTCGGTGATCCATTCTCACAAGTATTTCTACGTGCATTGGTCTGTGGTTTGGGGCAGGGACACTAAACACCAGAGCTCCAGTCCTAAGCAGAGAAGCAGCAATGCCCCATGGTGGAGTTTCAGACCCAAAGAACTACAGAATGACAGAATTTTCATGGTTGGAAGGGACCTCTGAGACCATCGAGTCCATCCGTACAAAGGGAACTCCTTGACCAAAGGGGCTGCCATGGCAGAACTGAGAACAGAAAGTGGAACTGAGGTCTTCTCGATTAAAAAGAAGCTTTAGGCACAATAGTCTTCAAAAGTTTAATGGATGTAGATGAATGCAAAGCTGGGCACAACGTCTCTCTGTGCTGGAGCTTTCCAGTATGATGAGGCCAGGCTGGATCCAAAGCCTTTGCACTCTGTCTGCAAGGGCATCTCTCCTCACATGACCCTTGATTTTAAAGTCAGAACCAAGACTTCTGGGCCCAAAAGAGTAGCAATAAGGTAAGGAAAATGTATATGAGCCTGTTGGAAAAATGGTTCTTTGCCAATGCCAGCTGAGCAGAGCCGGTCACCGGAGAGAGCCTGGAATTTCCCAAATCCTGCAGAAATCTCCAGGAGGTCCCCACTGGCATCATGACTGTGTTTGTCTGACCTGCTCCTCCACCCCATCCCAACCCAGATCCTGTGATGTCGAGCAATGGGCCCAAGGTACAGATGGGTCGATGGGAACCTTTGCTGCACGCCAAGGCTGCTTGCACAATTATTCCAATTATTCCCATTTGCATTTTCCCCAGTGTGCTTTGAAAGGGAGTGCTTTCTACAGGAGGTAATCCTCAGACTGTTTCCCAAAACAGACTTTAAAGCTGACTAAATCTGACAAGTGAAATATACTGAGAGTTATATACCATAAATATCAGTGATTTACAATATGTGCTCCAGGCTGGCTGGGCTCCAAGAACATTTAAAAAAAGATTAAGGAATACAAAAGAATTAACAACATTATAGGGCACAAGAGCTCACCCCTGCCTGGAAGCTGAGGTTTGACACATATCACTAGGGTTTGGGAGTTTTTTGTTGTTTTTTTTTCTTCTTTGCAGTTCTTGACAGACAGTTCCTGGGTGCTGCAGGGTCCAGCTGCAGTCATTGACCCATAGAATGGTTTGGGTTGGAAAGGACTTTAAAGCCCATCTAGTTCCACCCCTTGCTATGGGCAGGAGCATCTCCCACAAGACCAGGTTGCTCCAAGCCCCATCACAGACTCAGAATTGTCTTTTCATGGCTCATTTTCCTATGAGCTCTTGCAAAGCGTCTGAGATCACCTTCTCTGCAGTTTCAACCCTGTGGACCAAGACTTTTCATCCCCTTGTTACTCTCTGAAGTCAGAGCACACACACACCGGGGGCTTAAGTGAGGGGAGATGCAAACATTTGTTCCCAGCTAATGACTGTTGCCCCTTGGTGGAAAGAGCAGAGCTCCTTAGTAGGTAGGATTGTGTCTGAGCCCCCAGCCTCCTCCAAGCAGGTGCAATCTCTTCTGGGCATTGAGTGTGTTGGGGAAGCTGCTCTCCAAGGGCATGATTTTGGAGATCTGCAAGGCTGATCCATGTGGGAAATTCTTGCTAAGGTGGGAGAGAACATCCCCATCCCCCTTCTTTACTCTTTGTAGTATTCATCATATACTACATCATTGCCCAGGGAAGAAGCTAAAGCACCTTCCCTGGAGATATTTAAAAGATGGGTAGACACAGTGCTGAGGGACATGCTTTAGTGATGGTTTCTATCAGAGTTAGGTTGATGGCTGGACTCAATGACCTGAAAGTTCTCTTCCAACCTAGATGATTCTATATTTTGGCATTAAAGTGTGGTGTTCCAACAAAGGAGAAAGCTTCTTCCACCTCTCCACCAAGCAAGGTGCTACTCGGTGTGCTTGCACCCGCGCCTGAGGGGGATCTTGCCTGGACTTTATGTGGGCGCCAGCAGCCTCGTACTGAAAAGGCAGAGTGTCTTTTAAGCGTTAAAAACTCATTAATTGACATTTTCAAGCAACAGTCAAGGCAAAAACCTCGTTCAGCAGGAACTAGATTGCAGCCACAGAGAGGGTTCAGGGAGTTTATTCAATGCCCATGAGTACCTCAGTCTGCTCTTTAAATCCCCTGCATTGCAGCTAGAGATCCAGATGTTAAAAAATAAGACTCTCTGCCATTACCAGCTCCTTGATCCAACATCTTCTTTCACACTGCTCGGCCTCACGACTTCTGCTCCGGGGTCAGCATTTAGTGTTCATCACTAAATATCCTCAATTATCCTTTGCTTTCTCACTAATGGTCTTTGGAACTGGCTCTCGGGAGAAAAATATCCCTGTTTAAACACATTATTTTTTTTGTCTGTGGCTTTTGGAAACAAAAGCTTCTTTGCCGTTTTAGTGACCTACTCCACCCCCACTCCCCACCTCAGCACCCATTTGAACCAAGTGAAGCTTTTTTCTTTTTTTTTTTTTTGGTTGCTTTCTTCAGGAATTCATGACGAATGTAATTCTTGGTTTAAAATACAGATTTCCTTAGAGGTGAGGAAAATCCAAGATGCTTATCCAAGGTCTGCAGGATGAACTTACCTGCAAACATGCAATAAGCAAGAACTGAATTTATCCCAGGATACCTGAGAACTGTGATTATCTCCCACATACGTGACTTTTGTACCGCCTGCAGCGTTGCTTTCGCTTGGAAGAAAAGTGTTGCACTTTTAATTGCCATTTGTTCCCTTTTGTCCTCGTCTCTTCCTGGATGTATAGTAATTTCACTAAAAATTTGATTTCTGTACACCCCAAAACTCTTGCCCCTGCTTTCCATAATTAAAGCGACCTACTAAAAATGAATTGGGAAGTTATTCCTTATTTTGAGCTTATTTTCACTTTTGCTTGGAGAACCTGACTCAGCAAAGCACTAACAACTTTATCATTGCTTCTTTGATTAGAGGTCAAGTATTTTTTTCCATTTTGAAAGTAAGTATTAGTTTGTTTTTCATTGCATTATTTGAAAACAGAGCATGAGCATAAAATAGGAAATAAAAATGTTTTATTAACTATCCGTTCTAATAGGAACAACATTTGCTATTCATAGCAATATTCAGAAAATGACTGATCCTAATTCCTCAATCATCCCCTATGCAAATGCTTGGAAAATGAATGAGCTAATTAAAGTAGATGTTAGTGGAACAAGGACATCGGGGCTCTCTTTGAACAAGGGAGAATATGGAGCTCATTAAAGCTCTGCATTTCAATCATGGCTGGGGGAGGCGCCTGCTCCTTTAGGACATCTACGGCTCTTCCTCCTGAGGTGTCTTCTCCACACAGGTAATGTGGGCATCAGGAGGGGACCAGCAGCACCTGCCATAGCTAAATAGCCCCTGGGCTACCTACCTGAAAAGTTTGATCCCACCAAATTAAACTCCCAATCATTTTACAGCCAGTCTCACAGTCCAAACTCAAGGTAGCACTAGCAGCACTGGGAAAAAACCTCAGGTAACGAGTGAAAGAGAAGGACATTTAAAAGGCAGGAGGACAGAAGCCTCTCTGGGCTTGTTCTAGAAATTTCTGTAGGCAATCAGAGCCACAGGAAGAGAAGTACGACTGCTCTTGGTTCAGCTTAAATACTCCCCAGCTTTTTGTTCTACTTGCTAAAGACAAACACAGGTGGAAAAGGGTGACAGGTCACCCATCCCCATGCCCAGACCCATCAGCCTGTTCTGCCCATGCCAGCCTGGCACATGCTGCAAGCACAGCTGGGGACTCCTCAGAAAAACCCACCAAGAAATGGAAAACCAGTTCATTTCCACCATCAGATATCCCTGCAAATGACATCTCACCAGCAGCCTTTACACAGTCGTAGAATGGTTTAGGTTAGAAGGGACCTTAAAGATCATTATCTCATTCCACCCCCCTGGACACCTCCCACCAGACCAGTTTGCTCAAAACCCATCCAGCCTGGCCTTGAACCCCTCCAGGGATGGGGCAGCCACAGCTTCTCTGGGCAGCCTGGGCCAGGGTCTCACCACCCTCAGAGTAAAATATTTTTTCCTAATATCTCATCTAAATCTCCCCTCTTCTAGTTATAACTATTCTCCTTCAACCTATGACTCCCCTCCCTGACCAAGAGTCCCTCTCCAGCTCTTCTAGAGCCCCCTTCAGATGCTGGAAGGCTGCTAGAAGGTCTTCCCGGAGCCTTTTCTTCTTCAGGCTGAGCCCCCCCAACTCTCCCAGCCTGTCCTCCCAGCAGAGGGGCTCCAGCCCTCCCAGCATCTCTGTGGCTTCCCCTGACCTCACTCCAACAGGTCCACGTCCTTGTGCTGTTGGTGTCCCTAGCTGGACATAGCACTGCAGGAGAGGTGTCACCCGAGTGGAGCAGAGGGGCAGAAAGCTCAAGCTGAATTTAGAGACAGCTAAAATAAACTTCTAGAACAAAAATAACATTTTATAGGGTATCCCTGTACTGTAGCTCTTCTGCTTTCCAGGAATAGCTGCTCTCATTGAGAAGGACCATCACCCATCCCAACAAACCTGAAGAATTGGCTCCCTCAAAGCCTGCTAAGAAGCTTTGTAGCTTCTTGAACCCCAGCTCCCATGGGCTTTGGCCCACAGCTGATGAGGGGATGGTTTTAACACTGGCTACTAATTAACTCTTCGTGAAGGCAGCTTTTTTATTTCCTCTTGTGGCTGATGAAACTACAAATAAATGTTCAAACCCAGTGCAAGGTTGTCCTCAAAGAGTCGTATTGTCAGCCCCAGTTCTCTCTTTGGTTGGTGGAGAGAAAACACGTTTAAAGTGCTCTTGGGCTTCCACTGTCTACATCAGGATGAGAAGCATTTTGTGATGGGATTTCTCATTCAGCTGATTCTCATGGAAATCTAGATTATAAGGTGAGATATATGTATATTTCATATGATTTATGCACGTATGTAGGCACCTGCTTTTGATCAGACGAATCCCACATCTTGTGCTTGATAGTGGGACTTTGATAATATAAATCTTTTGAAAATTGTCCTTGATATAAACACACCCTTAAGACAGGATCAAGAGGTCTTTAGAGTCGAAGGCTTTTCTGAAAACCGAACATGAAGAAACTTATACCTGCCCACAACCCACAACAACTTTGGCAGAACTCCCCTGCCCTGGTCAGAGCTCTAAAACAAACTACCAGTGCAGATTTCCTTCCAGCCTACAGGTCACAACAGAGAAAAGGCAGTAGAGGTTGGAAAGTGGTAAAACAGACCCTAAAGCAGCCCATAAAAATGGTAAAATTGTGAAGACGACCCAAAGAGAAGAGTGACCACCTTCAGTAGCTGCTGCCTGGGCGTCGCATCTGGGACTCCATCAAAGTGCCCGGGAAACGCAGCCTGGGCAGGAGGAATTCCAGCATCTTTCAGCACAAGGATGCTGTCACAGCAAAGAGGAAGGAGTGGGCTGAATGATGAAATATTCAAAATGCCATAGATAATTGAATAGTTAATATGCTCATTTATTCAAATTCCGTACATCTCAAAATAGCATTTTCAAGTGTTTTCTTTTTTTTCTTCATCAGTTTCGCGAAGGCTCCTTCTTGGGCTCGAATACCTGCTAAAGCGTGAGGGTTTAAGGGGAAGGAGTGGGCTGCTGAGCCTGGGACCCCACGTCCTGACCCACGCAGAGCACAGCTGTAACCTCCTCTGACCTGCTGCTCTCCTGGGAAGGACCATGTGGTTCCGTGCTCTGGTCAGAGGGTCAAAGCGATTCACAGCACGCAGCCTTTCAGAGGGAAATTCTCCTGCCAGTGATGTGAATAGGTTTCCCAAACTTTATTTCACTTTTATCTCTACATATAAAATCCCCACTTGCCCGTGAAGGTAAAGTGACTGTGCCTTGATGTAGCACTTCCATGTGCAGATGCTCCTCAAGCGCGCACTTACCAGCCGGCTCCTCACCAGTGGGCACATTTCCTCGGTCTCACATGACTATTAATGGCAATATAAAGCACAAATGGAACATATTTAGGACTCTGTCACAGGGAATTACTATCTTAAGGTACGCTCTCTTGTAATACTTAAATCTTCCTGCTGAATTTAACGGCAAAAAAAAAAAAAGCTCAGATCTGCAAGGTCTTCAGCCTTGTGGAGCAGCCTGGGCAAATGCTCTGCAGGCAGATGAACGCACATCATGCCCCGTGCCCGTGTCTGTTAATTGCTGCCTGCTTCCTGAGAAAAAAAGGCAATTCTGCTCTAAAACTGAGGCCCCTGTGCTTTTTCAGAGTGGAGTTATGGCTGGGCCCTTTTGCCCGTCTCCTCCGGGCTGGCACTACCCAGGGATGATGGTGAACATTGTCCTACCAGCAATCAAGGATCTGGGTTTGAACAGCCAAAAATGAGGTGAAACTTCTCATTTGTTACAGAGAACACCACGTGCTTGAGGACCGTGCATTCCCTCCTCCTGAAAAACCATAAGATTGGTGTAAAGTTAAAGAGATGTAACGAAAATTACGAAAAGTATTCCCTTTTAATTGCCTTGTTCCTCCTGTGACAAGCACAGTTTCCATCTGAAGACTTTCCTCTGTCCAAAACCAGAGGCTTGGGCAATAATGTGACTCCAGAAGCTGGAGCTTTGGGGAAGTAAGACATCCCTCTACTTGCCAGGAGCCTCTCAGGAACCTGTGAACACGAGCGAGGCTGAAGGGCTTAGCGCCAGTGACCATTCACCGGGAGGTTTAATAGCATTTGGGGACATAGGAGGCTGGGAGCTGTGAGATTCGCCTAGCACACGTTCAAACAGGATTTAGGGGTTTAGACCAGGCAGAGCTGGGGAAGAATCCCAGCCCGGGTCCTTCACACAGGGGAGAATTTCAACTCTGAAGCCAAATGGCTCCAAAGATTGGGCCAGCTACAAATCTGAGTGATATTTACATCTTGAAACGCTCTGGTGCAAAGGGAAACATTCTCTGCTGTGCTCCTGTGAGAGATTTAGAATCAATCATAGAATCCTCCAGCCAGGAAGGGACCTCCAAAGGCCATCCAGTCCCACCTCCCCGCAGTCGCAGGGACACCCCCAACTAGACCAGGTTGCCCAGGGCCTCGTCGAGCTTCACCTTGAATATCTCCAGGGAAGGGGCCTCAACCACCTCCCTGGGCAACCTGGTCCTGTGCTCAACCACCCTCAGAGTGAAGACATTTTTTCTAATATTAAAAAAAAATAAAAATAAAAAAAAAAAACTTTCTTTTTTCGTCTTCCCTGCTGTTCTGCCGCATGGTGAACACCATGGGTAGGGACTCTACAACCTGCTCGGGGTAAGAGCAAGTCGATCCAGCAAGAGGGGCGCCCACAGCCCAACCAGCAGGGCAGGATTTTTGAAGACAAAATTTTGATCTCCAGAGAAAAGGTCTTAATCCCTGCCCTGTTTCACCCAGGTGGTCCTCTTCCACCTCCCCAGCGGGTGCCCGAGGAGCGATGGCAAGGATTTGTAGAGAAAAATGCAAATCTGGCAGGGATGGATTTTCTCTCATCGCTGGCCATTGGAGTATGAAGGGGGTTGGAACCCATCTCCCGTGTAATGAATTATGCCAAGAGGATGGCTCAAAAATCCTACAGCTAATCAAAACTGTTAATCGTCGAAATGACAAACGGAGCTGCATTTGAGAATGTCCAGGATTCATGTTCCCTGTTTTGCATGGCTGAAGCTACTTGCTGAATTCAGCTGGAATTGGCAAATAGCTTTGGCCGCCCCATGATTGCGTTCTTCTCAGAGATTACATGATAAACGAGGAAATAAAAAATATCCAGCTGAGCTAAGGGAGGTGAGGTTTGTGCTCCAGACTCTGTGGGGTGGTCAGTCTGCTGCCAGGCAGGCTCCGGGGGCTGATGGATATCAGGGGCTGCAGGTTTCGGCCTCTTCTTTTTATTACCATGGTTTTTCCTGTATTGTAATTGCTGTTATTCTGTTATTTAGTCCTTGCAGGGAGCAGAGCGGTTGTTAACAGGGGCAGCTTCCTGAAGCTTTTTGCTTGAGTCATGAAAAAAAAAAAAAAAAAGTTTTAAACGATATCGGACTGTGAGCCTGCTGTGATTTTCAGTGCTGGTTTGGAAAAAAAGATCGCCAAACCCACAGGCAGAGAAAACTGCATCTTCTTTGTCCCTAAAGGCCCAGGCTCAGGCACCCTTGGGACACACGGCCCCATAGAAGGGCCTTTCCTTCACCGTCTGCCAACCCAACACTGGGGAAGATTCATGTCCTGAACGTCTCATAGGACAAAGATGCTCTGAAAAATAAATCAAAATAAATGCCGGGAGAAGGATTTAGACTTTGGACTTTTGTTGATGGAGGTTTTTCCTACACACCCCCTCTGAGTCTTCAGTCCTGCCTGGCTGGCAGACCCAGATGTCTCCAGTAGCATGTAGGATGGGACAATTATATTTAAGTCCCTCTGTTAAAATCCTTATTTTCTTCTACACGTAACTGGAAATAACTTAGCCGGTCCTCGCTATCGTCAACCTGACTCCCTTCTAATGAAGCTGTGCAGTGAAAAACATGTTCCTGAGGCTGAGATGTTCCGAGACACTTCTGGCAGTAAAGTATGCAAATCCCACCAAATTTCACCTAATCCCTTCAGGCTTGATTGAAAAAGCACCGTCTCAGACCGCCCGCGCTGCGATCCTCGCGGTAACACCCCGAGGCGGTGCTTTTGAGCCCGTTGGCCAAACGCAAACGCTTTTTTTAAGGCAGTAGACGTCCTCAAGGGTGATCTGAATCTGTGATCTGTATAGAGGTTAGGCAGGAAGACCTGTGTCGATAGGCACGTGGGGAAAACAGAGGCAGAATTGTTGCAAATTGTTAGAAAACATGTGCTTTCTTACCCAGGATTTTACCTGGGATCAACCTGCTGAGGAAGGAGATGGGTATGAACCGGCGGATCAGTATCACTCCTGCTTCAGACAAGTCATCAGGCCAATGAATTTTTTGTGCCACTAGGGCCGTCACAGGGAATACAAGATCTTGGATCTCTACTTGTTTGGGGTAGTTGTATAGGAAATTACAAATCCTCACGCTTGAAGATGAGGATGATGACCAGGATGATGATTCTTCTTCATTATTAATGATCATGGTCCTATTTTGCTATTGCTCCTCTAAGAACAGTAGAAAAACACAGCTCTTGTATTTCTTACCATCTTGATGTGCAACACAAGAGAGCAAGAAATGGTGGGAAAAGGAAAAGACAGGTCATTAACAATAAAATAATAAATTGAGAACAGACCTAAAGCATTCTCCAAAGCTTGTGCTGATGTACTACAATGCTTCCTTTTGGCTTCAATGGCATTTTCTTCAGAGCTTTGTGTCCCTGGGTGGATCCAAGCACACTTCTGAGTACTCTGAATAATAATAGCTAATAATAGCCAGATTGAAATGCTATGAGAAAGGAGGAAAGCAGTTCATTGTGTTCATTCTTTATCAGGTATTATTAGAATACGCCATTGATAATGCAAGAAAAGATCTTCAGCTGCTGAAGAGATGAAACAAATCTGGATGTGGAATGGATAAGCATAATACCAGATGCTTAGTGTGCTGGAACCTCATACAACACCACAGTAGGTAACACCTGGAAATTGGCTCTGCTATAGACCTACAGAAGGCAGCAGTGGTGCCACCTCCAGCAGGCTGAGGGACGCCTGGACTCACTCATTCCTCAGCCTTGCTAAGACTTTAATTGGCATTTGCTTTCCAGGTCAGTGAAGAGCAAATATAGCCGTGGCAGGACTTGGGGCTCAAAACCAACCATTTCTGGAGCCTTTACCAGCCAAGTCCAGTGAGAACTGTTTCACACGGCTGTAGCTGAGGTGATCTTCCTTTAGCAAAAGGGGAGAGGACAGTTGGGTGATGAT
Source organism: Pedionomus torquatus (assembly GCA_013398155.1). Taxonomy (NCBI): domain Eukaryota; kingdom Metazoa; phylum Chordata; class Aves; order Charadriiformes; family Pedionomidae; genus Pedionomus; species Pedionomus torquatus. Next base: position 306,308 of record VZRU01013805.1, on the reverse strand, counting down.
GCTCTGAGGCCACTTGGCAGCCCCAGCAGCCCCAGTCCAACAGTGTCGAGCCTGTGGCCACGAAATGTGCAGTGACAGGATGAAGGGAAATGGTTTTAAACTGAAAGAGAGGAGATTGAGATGAGATCTTAGGAAGAACTTCTTTGCTGTGAGGGTGGTGAGGCACTGGAAGAGGTTGCCCAGAGAAGCTGTGGCTGCCCCATCCCTGGAGGGGTTCAAGGCCAGGCTGGATGGGGCTTGGAGCAACCTGGGGTGGTGGGAGGTGTCCCTGCCCAGGGCAGGGGGGTTGGAACTGGGTGATCTTGAAGGTCCCTTCCAACTCTAACCATTCTATGATTCTATGAATGGACACACCATAAGGTACCTGGTCTTACAAAAAGATGATTATTCCACTTCCATGAGACTGACAACCAGGACTACCCAAAGCAGGGATTTACAGCCTGTAAATGCTCACATCTCGTTCCAAAATACAGATAAAAGCCTGACATTTCCTCAAACCCCATGATTTTATACGGATCCCGGGAACTTACCCTTCAGATAGCTGATGAGCCCATCTGATGTCTTTGGGGAAGGACAGAAATAACACTCCCACTGTCCTGTGAAGAGAGCTGGGGTGGAAATGTCAGCCAACAGCATACGGGGAGGGGGGGTATCGAGCATGCAAGCTCTGTAGCCGCGTGGGGAGCAGACGGACCTGGGCATCTGCTCACAAAGATGAGGCCAGGCAGAAAGGAACCCTGGCAGATGGCTGGATGAGGTGCTCCATCCTCTCCTTGTGCGGTGGCCTTTGCCAGGCGCGCTGAAGGACGGAGCGAAGTGGCTGGGAGACTGGAGAAAGGAAGCAGCTCCGGAGCAGGCAGGCGCCGCTCCTGCCACGCGCAAAATGGGTCAATTATTTAGCATTCCCGTTCTAAGGCTGAGCACAAACGCGTCTGCTACAGGGTTGTTTAGCTCACAGGAAATTGTTTTCTTGAGCGACACAGTGAAGGTCGTGGTTTATCAGTCGTGTACAAAGGAGAGATGATACAGGCGGTTGTAGCAGCTTTCCTCTGTAAAACACATTCCAGGGGAAAAAAAAATGATTGGTTTTGCCATGTTCCAGGGGAAAAGTGATAGACTAAGATCACTCTGCTCCTTCGGATTGCGCTTTTAGCTCCTCGCTGTCGTTCCAGCTTTATTTCACAGGTTCTGTGCCTGGGTCCCCTCTACACAAAGCAGCATGTGGTAAATATTTTAAAATATTTATCTGTGTTTTCTTCTGCCCTTCTTTTCCTCTTAGTGTCTTGCCCAGCAGTGATCTAAGTGACTATGCAAAACTCTCCTACCTAAAATAGCACAGCAAGGAAACACCCTGGGAGCAGTCAGTAACCGAGATAGTGAAAACATAAAACGTACCACGAAAAGTCTCCTCTAATAACCAATTCTAACATGGAATAAAAAGAAAGCGGAGCAGTCCATGTTCAAGAAGGGATCAATCTGAGAAATCTGTGTGTTGATGGAAAACTGAGATGATTACAGAATCATAGAATGGTTAGAGTTGGAAGGGACCTCAGAGATCATCCAGTTCCACCCCCCTGCCCTGGGCAGGGACACCTCCCACCACCCCAGGTTGCTCCAAGCCCCATCCAGCCTGGCCTTGAACCCCTC
>VZRU01013805.1:280392-295078 GCA_013398155.1 Pedionomus torquatus | reverse complement strand
ACGTTGGAAGTGGATGATCTCTGAGGTGCCTTCCAACTCTAACCATTCTATGATTCTATGAAATATTTAATTCTATGAAATACCTGTTAAGAGGAAAGGTAGGAACATGCACAGCAAATCAAATAGCTTTAAGAAGTCGAAGTCTACTTCTCCTCATGAAAGCAAAATTATGAGGCAATGAGCCATGTGTTTGCCTCCACTTTGTCCCTCAAAGGTGGGTAGTTCCTGTGGGAGCTGCTTTCTAGGAGAGGAGGCAGTGGTTGGTACTGCACACCTTGGGAAGGACCAGCAGGTCACAGCTGAGCTTCTCCCTGGAGAGGGACATTCAGCCCAGGGAAGACCCTCAGCATTGAGAAAAGCCTAAGAGGACACTCTCAGATGGCTCAAAAGTGGGTCATCTCAATGGCATTGCCCATCAGGAGCCAGGCTGAGACATCTCTCCTGAACCTTATCCCAGGAAAATCTGAGCTCTGACTTTTAAGGATGCATGTTTCATGCTAATGAATGTGAAAGTTTTATATTTCATGAAGTATATTGACAAAAGCTTCTAAACGGAAAAAAAACCAAAAACATTAAATTGAGATTTCTGAGAAGTGCAATTTTAACATTTCCTTTCCAACACACTTACTTAGGGACCAGAATACCTTTGGAAATGCCTGGATGTTTATGGTTTCCACCTACCGTGCTGGTTCCTTGAATCTTTGAGAGACAGCAAGTCCCACTTTGGAAAAGCCTAAGAGGCTTTAAGTATCGATTCGTTAAAAAAAAAAAAGCTTAGTTTAGTTAAAGAGAGCTGTGAAAAGCTCCAGTCTTTTTATTGTTGCTGCTTGTAGTTCGTAGCTGATCTGGTTAAGCTCCAGAAGCCTATATAGCTTTGAAATATTTAACAAGAAGCAATCAAGTCTGGAGCAACAAACCTGATTTCCAGCAGCCCGTTCTGGTGGCAGTGGATGTTTGAGCTCCCCGCTGTAATTCCTCAAAGTGATGACTCAGAACGTGGATACAGGACAAGGGACCCTTGAAACAATCATTAAGTAAGTCACCCCTAGTAGTCTGCAAAAGAGGGATGGGTGGTGACTTGTGGCTGGGGAGTTCAGAGGACATTTTCTCATAGATTTAAAAAATAAAAACAACCAGAAAGACGAAAGGAATAACCATTTCTCATTTCCCAAGAAGGCTCTACCAAGAATAAATAGTTTCCAGTTGTTGAAAGGAAGATAGGGGCTAGGATTTGCGACAAGATCTTTGTAGAGTGAAGGGTAAGAGTGGTGGAGGAGTCAGGTGGAGGTTGTCACATCCCTGAGCTGGAGGTCTTGGAGCACAGGTTAGATGTGCATCTGTCAGAAAAGTGTTTTCTCTGATCCTTTCTTGAACTACGGGGGCAGATCATGTGTCTCCTGTTTGGATTTGTGATACAGGACAAGATCAAGGGACTCCAGGTTCTCCTTTCTGGTTCATTTAGAGATTTCACTGAAATCTCGAGCCTTTGAGCATGATTTGGGATTTCTGAGACTTTTTGAAAGCACAATGTCTGAAAAAGAAATAGTCTCCCTTTGATCAAAATGGAGAAAGATTTCATTTTACCATATTTCTTACACCAAATCTGCCACCACATATTGTCTCTGCAGCGAGCCAGAAAGCCCGGAGACCTTTAAAATCACGTTTTCAAAACACTTCTCAGTGCGTCTCACTATTCCCTGGGAGCCCTTGCGTGCACTAATACCGACCAAGGATTCCAAATTGCTTTCTCTCTTTGACAATGAGCTGATAAAACTCCCCGGTCGCTGCTTACAAGTCCTCTCCTATTAACAGCAACCTTGTCACTGGGCTCCCTTCATTGTGCTCGGCCCTGGAAATACAGAACCGTGTTTCAGATCCTGGCGATTGGGTGCCTTACGTGTTCCTGAACAATGCTATCTCTCTACTCATCCCTTTCGGGGTGCCACCAGAGACCGTCGCTCATCTTTATGGAACACTCATCCTTGCATTTTTTTACTTGTTTTTTTTCCTCCTGAAAACTTTGCCTCCCCATCTCTCCTCCCCCCCTTCTTTTTTTTTTATAGGCTCAAAGGCTACGTTGCCTTCCAGCTTTTGATGCCCGTTGGAGCAGCTATTCATCCCCAAACATCTGACAAACTGCGCTCTACTGTCAGAATTATGTTACTCAGGAGCTAAAATAGACCTGTTAAAATGTGGGTTGTAGCAGGGGGATCCCAGGGACCTGATGCAGGACTCTTCACCCACCACTGCACATCTCCAGGGCAATCACACTCAGCTCTTCTCCTCCTCAGAGGAGGGAAAGAACTGTCCTGGGGGCTATTCATCCCTTTGGATGAAGGGACTCCACCAAAAATGCCTTTTTCTCTCCATAGATTGTGAAGGGGAGCCTTGATAAATAGCTCAGGAGCCACATTTCCAACAAATTAGGTACCCAGACAAGTGAGTAGTGTCAACCTGACTCCAAAAAAAAAACACCCCACCAAGTGGACCACAATCGGACTAAAAACACAGTTAAAGATGAGCATGAATACAAAGACTTAATTATTCAAAGACGTAATTTTAATCATGTGCCAAAGCGTCTCACAAAATGTTGGCCTCGATACTGGTACTGATGGGTACGGTAGGTGATGGTGTGTGAGTGTGTGTGACGCACGGAACAGCAGCTTCACAACCTGGGAGGGCTGTGGAGGAGGTGGACCCACACAGGATCGCTCCCAAAGTTGTGCCTGTCATTTTCTGGGGTTATATGTCCTAAACATTACATATTCATGAGATTACATAATATGCCTATGCATATTCAGTAGCTCTCCCTGCTTCCTATTAAAATGAGTTCTCCACCTCTCTGCGTCTGCGCCGTACTTGTTGGTAGTGGTGGTTAGGGGTCTCGGGGATGAAGTCAGTAGTCTTCTTCACCATTAACTTTTCACCCCTGGTGTCTTGTGCAAGCTCAGATCATCCCTGGAGCTCGTTCAGACCCCAGGTCTGGTTTTGATGAGTTTTGTGGCCTTGGCTTCTGTTTTGCTCCTGTTCTGCTCACAGGGGGTTAACTCTTCAAGATAAGCAAACATCCAAAAAGTTTAAAACTGGACAAAACTAAGGTTTCACATCTTATCTATAACAGGAAAAAAAAATACAAAATACCTAAAAAACCTTGTATCGCATGCACTTTTGCATACACATGCATTTTATTTATCAACGACATTATAAAAATTTTCAAATAATCCAGTGATGGAGAGGGCGATGTCCATGGAATGGGAATAGTGTAATCGATTTCCCCTGTAGTAAAGAATGAATAATATTGCAATCGCTTGCGTTTGAAAAGCAGTGCAGATCGGGTGTCATCCGTGCGTTACTGTTTTAAGTTTTAAGTAGGCTAGGCAGAATTTAAATTAAACTGTAGCTACATACAACGACTATTTCAATTAGAGAAATCTCTTGTGATCTAATATTCTTAGCTTTAAAGTCAGCCTGCATAAATATTTTATTACATATTTAATAACACTTTTTCATAATCAAGAAACCAATGCGTATATCTAAAATATGTGCATTTAAAGAGCTGCTGACATGACACGGGAAACTTTGAAGAATATCTATTTGGGAATTAATTCAGCTTGGGGCAAAATTCAGAAATAATGTTTAAGTGAGGGCAGCTGAATACATTACCTGTTCCCACACAGGAGTGAAACAAAAGCCCAGGTTTGCTCCACCGCTTATTTTAAGTGTAAAAGTGTGTTTCCTTGCAGTGGATTCACGTTCATACTGTTACAAAACACTCCCGAATACCTTACTGACTCAACACTGAAGTGAAATTTAAAATAAATAACCCCCCCCAGGCCTACACCATATAATAAAGGACAAATATTAATTGTTAGGCAATTTTTATTGAAGTCCCACAGATAGAGAGTGTCTTTGGGGGACCTAGTGAGGAAATCACCACACAATTTAGGGCTGTGAAAAACACAGCGCTGGAAATCGGCCATCTGGGCGAAAGCAGCCATAAAATGTAAAGGTATCAAATTGTCACAATTCAATATCTTTTGAAGATTTGTTGGTATTGTTACTGCTATAGTTATTGTTATCATTACCGTTAACACTATTATTATCACTATTATTAATATAGTATAATATAATACAACAATGTAATGTATAATAATAACAGCAATAATAATAACAACTATGTGTGGCCTCATTTAATACACTAATAGCAGTAGAAAAAAAGAAAAGGTGGCCTCAAGCATGAGATGTGTAGGAATGAACTGAAAACCTGCGGGACTGGATGAGTACAAAGCCCTGGTCCCTCCCTTGTGCAAACACCGAACTCTTCCAGATGATGAGAAGCCCAGAGAAGCTGTGGCTGCCCCATCCCTGGAGGGGTTCAAAGTCAGGTTGGATGGGGCTTTGACCAACCTGGTCTGGTGGAAGTTGTCCCTGCCCAGGGCAGGGGGCTGGAACTGTATGGTCTTTAAGGTCCCTTCCAACCCAGATCATTCTATGATTTTATGATACTGGTTGAATCTGTAGATGTGGAGATGAGCACAGTGGCCAGGAGAGGAGTTTGGTGTCAATGATGTTCCCCTTGGCTTGCTTGCACTACTCATGCACGGTCATCAGCTGGGCTGTGGTGGGGTACAAGCTCTTGAGACCTGCCAAGGACTGGGGGAGCAAGAAGGGCCATGATGTTGACCACCCCAACCATCCATGTGTGCAGATCCAGGAAATACAAACAGGTTTTTACAATGAGGAGACTTTGTGCCTGTTCTCCATGGCTGCTTTTTCCTTCCAGGTCACTCTGCTCCTAAATATTTACCGCTTCATGCCTATTTTTTCACCCCAGACTGTAGGCGTAGGCATTGAGGTGGGTCGTGTATTTTCACCTTATTATTGGCAGTATCAGATTTTTATCCCATCTGCAATGTTTTAAGAGCACACATATCTAATATTATAGTGGGTTCATTCAATAAGAGGATAACACAAGTTTTTTTTTTTTCCTTGAAAGGTGACACTAGACATATTTGAATTTTGAATTAGATATAATGGACACATTTCTGATCACGAATGATTACTTTGTAGAGAAATTGTGGCAGGCTGTGATGGTCAGTAGTTGTACATCAGGAAAGAATTTCTGGTACAAAAATAGTCTTGGTTCACCTCAAAATTATTAAGGTTCATGGAGAAAATGCCAGAGGGATGTTGACTACCTCTCAGGAAATGGGGCTGCATGATCGAGAGGCTTCCACAGCTGTAACATATGAAATCAGAAAAAAAAACCAAAATGCTGTACTTCCATCCCTGGAAGTATTTAAAGCCAGGCTTGATGGGGCTTGGAGCAACCTGGTCTAGTGGGAGGTGTCCCTGCCCATGGCAGGGGGTTGGAACTTGATGATCTTCAAGGTCCTTTCCAACTCTAACCATTCTATGATTCTATGCTAGAAGATGGCTAATGAACTAATAGATGAACTAATAAGATGACATCATTTATCAAGAACAATACATTGTGGTGTAATGGCATGTTGTTTGTCTTTGGTTTAAACAAGCCATTAAGATAAATCCAAAGAGAAACAGCGGCTACTTAATTAGGATAAGAGTCTCACGTTGAACACAGATTAAGTAAACAGCCCGACTTGTTGGCGTGGGCAATTAGTAACCAACTGCTGACCCTCCTGACTCAAGTCCAGCCTTTTCTCCCAGCGAAATGAGATTCATAATCCCTCCACTGTCCTGATTTGTAAAGTCCTCTAGTCAAATGCATCGTTAATTTAAGAATAGTTTAGATGAGTGCGTTGGCGTAATTAATTCCTGATGTATTCATAATCTGGGCGAAAGTGAGTGGTAACGCATGAGACTGTGTCAATTAAACTGTTAAACTGGATTAAGGAGTGAGCCAGAATCACTTATCTCAACAGGAGTCCTTGCTCAGATGCCCTCAAGCTACCTGAATTTATTCATTTTAGGGGTAAGGTGGGCTCAGAACCCTTTGGGAAGGACAAAGCCGTTAGGGCATGGAATGAGCCCCCCTGTGGCCCCGGGACCTGACCACCTTCTTCCCGTGAAGGCCAGTGACCAGCACAGGGGCAGCCTCAGGGACAGCTTTGACAGGACAAGGGGTAATGGTTTTAAACTGGAAGAGGGGAGATTTAGATTGGATATTAGGAAGAAATTCTTTCCTGTGAGGGTGGTGAGGCACTGGAACAGGCTGCCCAGGGAGGTTGTGGCTGCCCCATCCCTGGAAGTATTTAAGGCCAGGCTTGACAGGGCTTTGAGCAACCTGGTCTAGTGGGAGGTGTCCCTGCCCAGGGCAGGGGGGTTGGAACATGATGATCTTCAAGGTCCTTTCTAACTCTAACCGTTCTATGATCCTATGAAATCAGTGGGAAGCCCCAGATTCCTGTTTTTCGGCTCCTGCAGCACCCCCAACCCCAGCTGCCTTAAAACACAAGGACAGCAAAGTCCCTGTAACTGTTCTTTACATTTTCGGTTGTTGTTTCACTGGGCAGGAAATTGCTCTTCAGCCTCCAGAGATGAGATCATTGTGTGAGCCCTCAAACCAAGCAGAGAGCACTGAAAAAAGTTATTGGGAGAATAATTTGTTCTTTTAATGTAAAACATTGAGAAAGTGCAGAGGCAACAAGAAAGGAATTAAAACAACTCAGCCAACACCCATTCACACACACAGAAAACCCACCTAAAAATAAAAATCCCGAAAGCAGGGTACGACAGAGCTCTTACACTGACAGGGAATCATTGCACAGCCCTAATCCAGCATCTGCTATCTCTAAAAACATGTTGCAATGAATTCCCTGAGCTCTGAAGGAAACTGTGATTTGAAAAATACCACCATTAATTGATTCCACAAATTAGCTGCTAATCCAAGAGTCCTGATTATGATTAGTCTGCTAATCAATTTATTTGATAGAAAGCTTTTTAAATTTTCCAAATTACAGTTCAGCTCTTCTCTCTCTCTCTTTTTCACTTGTTTCATCTAATTAACTGTTTTTCCTAGCGGTGAAAAGCAAGATCTGCCTTTCTTAATTGCCTCTTGACCCTTCCTCACTCTCCAGTGTGGCTGCCTTTAGAGGTTCTTCATCATGAGAAAATTAAAATGCTATCAACGAATTAAAAATATTGTTTTGGCCCAGAGGAAACTTCCCAGCATGTCTGTGAATCCTTTGGAGTTATATTTACACAGCTTCGCTGGGGAAAGTCTGGCTCCCCCAGTTTACTGGATTGCCCTTCAGTTAATGCATGCAGATGAACAACCTCCCTGGTGACTCTGCGAAAAGCTGGTTCAGTAATTGCTGATTGCAGCACCAGCAACAAGGAGCCCGTGGTGCCCAAGCCGTTGTGCTACCACTGGAGCAGCCCAGATGTCCCCAGCCAGGGGCCAGGCGTCATTGGGAAGATGTCCCAGCAGGTTGGAGGACTCACCTTTAGACGTGGGCTGCGTGTGCTGGAGGGCTGGGGCAGAAAGGAGGGGTGTCCGGCGAAAGTTCACATAAAGATAAGAAAAGACCTCAAAGGAGACTGTATATGTGTCACATCCTTGTCTGATGGTTGCTCTCAACTTCAGGCTTCACCAGATGGGTGGACATCCAGAATGCACTAAGGCTTTCCTTGCTGTTCCTTAAGGTGAAATTTCTGAAGAAAGATGTTATGGAAAGTTAGGAAACAACTGTTTTCTTAGAGAGACTTTCCACATTGCAATGTCCTCTTTACTTATCATAGAGTCACAGAATGGTTTGGGTTGGGAGGGACCTTAAAAGGTCATCTCATTTCCCCCCTGACACCATGGGCAGGGACACCTCCCAATAGACGAGGTTGCTCAGAGTCCCGACCAACCTGGCCTTGAACCCCTCCAGGGATGGGGCAGCCACAGCTTCTCTGGGCAACCTGGGCCAGGGTCTCACCCTCAGCCTCAGAATGAAAAATATCTTCCCAGTATCTCATCTAAATCTCCCCTCTTCCAGTTGGAAGCCATTAGTCCTCATGCTGTCACTGAAAGCCCTTCTAAAAAGTCCCTCTCCAGCTTGACCATAGTTAAGGGTTAGCTATGAATCACAAACCCTAAGGAATAAAAGGAAAAAAAGAATCAAATTTCTACCTTGCTGCTAATGCTTGGAATGAGAAGACAGGACTGGGTAACTCTTTTTTCCTTCCTCTCACCTGGCATCCAGGCTGGAGAGCTGAATGTGTAGATGGGCAGGTAGGGGTTGTCTACACTAGATTTTCAGTCATTTCTCTGTGTATAAAACCTGGTTTTACATCCACGAGGAGCAGCATGACCTCCTACTCTTTTGCCATCAGCCCCAGGCAGTACAGATCAGCATTTCTGACCTTTCCAGCAATCATGGCTTGGTCATGGGCAAGACTGTGGCAGGTCTTGCTTCGGCATTTTCTACCCAGCATCAGCAGGCTGCAGCTCCAGCCTCTTAGCGCCACATCTTTACCATCAAGGCATCTCGAATTTGCACCACCTGTGTACATGGCACTAAGCTTATGGAATATAGATTGTCTTTTCCAGTGTCTCTTCCCATTGCTTCCTTAAAACACTTCAATTTTGAGCAGAACCGAGGTGGTTGTTGCTCAGCTATTCAGAGCCTGCCTTCCCACCAAAGGGATTCTTTACCTCCGTGAATATAGAATCATAGAATTGGTGTAGGTTGGAGAAGACCCTTAGGATTGAGTCCAGTCATTAACCTAACAATGCCAAGTCCACCATTAAACCACATCTACACATCTTTTCACAGAATCACAGAATCCCCTAGGTTGGAAGGGACCTTTTAAGACCATCTAGTCCAACCAATGGGGGGAAAAAAAAATATCCAAAAAACCCCAACAACCATAAACCCCACCCCACCCAACACTAAGCCATATCCTTGAGCACCAAGTCAACTCCTCTCTTGAATCCCTCCAGGGATGGTGCCTCAACCACCTCCCTGGGCAGCCCATTCCAAGACCTGACAACCCTTTCAGGAAAGAAATAGTTCCTAATATCTCACCTGAACTTCCCCTGGTGCAACTTGAAGCCATCACCCCTTGTCCTGTCATCTGGAACTTGGGAGAAGAGACCAACCCCCGCCTCTCTGCAGCCTCCTTTCAGGGAGTTGGAGAGAGCGAGAAGGTCTCCCTTCAGCCTCCTCTTCCTCAGGCTGAACACCCCCAGCTCCCTCAGCCTCTCCTCATAAGACTTGGTCTCCAGACCCCTCACCAGCTCCGTTGCCCTTCTCTGGACAACACCTTTTAAACACCTCCAGGGTTGGTGACTCAAACCTGGGCAGCCTGTCATCTTCAGCAGTTACCAAAACACTTCTGTGTGATTTAACTGTGTGATTAGATTATTTCTCCTCCCTCCCCTCCATCAGCCTTCCCTAGAAGAAGGGAAGGATTTCCATTCAGGCTCTCTCTGGAAGATTTCCATTCAGGCTCTCCTGAACGGAGAACCAACTTCTCTGGCGACCTTCCCGGCTCTGCCCAACCCTCCTCTGCTCTTTGCATGAACAGGGACACGCGGCCAGAAACCGCCCGCATCGTCTTTGTCCTTTCAGCTTCCCCTTCGTCCGGGTCCCAGCTGATCTGAAGAGGGAGTCCTCAAGCAGAAGGCACCGCTGTGTAATTGCACCACGGAGCACCGCTGCGGCGGGGATCCGAGATCTTTGCCTGGAGACGCTCTGTTCTTACGCACAGCAGCCACCCACCAGGGCTGCAATCTTTCCGTGTCAGTTTGATGTAAGTAAGCAGTGACAATCAGCGTGATTAAAGGCACTATAGATTTTTTTTTCCCCAAAAAGTACCAAGTACTAGCTCCCTTTTCTTTACAAGTGGCTTTATAGTAGGTGGGCGATTGAAAAGCCGTGTGGGAACTGTCTTTTATATATAAATACGCTTTTTTTTTTTTTTTTAAATAAAATAGCAGGTTTTAACAGCTGAGTGATGCCAAGTTTATACCCGTGGATTTCAGAATATTTAAAATCGTCTCTTAGTGCAAAGACAGGAGAAGGCCACTCCGTTTTCCCCGTGAATGGAGAACCCACACATGCACTGGGAGCTGATGACAGGCGCCGCGTTCAAGTACTCTGGCATCAATTACAGCTGAATGGAACCTGAGTCATCCAGTCGCTATAAAAACCACGCTGCATTGCAGCAATGTGCCAAAAGGAGGGGTTTTTTGGTCTTTTCCTTTTTTTTTTCCTGGAGCACACAAGCCACTGAACCGCGATGTTGAGGTGAGCAAGCCGTGGGCCACGCTGATGCTTGTCAATCTGAGCCAGCGCTGATACACTGGGAAGAAAACACTCTTTTGGAAAAGAGTTTTCCAGCAGAGAAATAAAAATCAAACGGCTTAGGGGACTGTTTGACATGGAAGGATGTAGTATTCTGCCCCTCTACTCTGTGCTCATGAGACCCCACGTGGAGTCCTGTGTCCAGCTCTGGAGTCCTCAACAGAGAAAGGACATGGACCTGGTGGAACGGGTCCAGTGGAGGGCCACCAAGATGCTCAGAGGGCTGGAGCCCCTCTGCTGTGAGGACAGGCTGAGAGCTGGGGCTGTTCAGCCTGGAGAAGAGAAGGCTCCAGGGAGACCTTGGAGCAGCCTTCCAGGATCTGAAGGGAGCTCCAGGAGAGCTGGAGAGGGATGCTTGGTCAGGGAGTGGAGTGACAAGACAAGGGGTAATGGTTTTAAACTGGAAGAGGGGAGATTTAGATTGGATATTAGGAAAAAATTCTTTGCTGTGAGGGTGGTGAGGCACTGGAACAGGCTGCCCAGGGAGGTTGTGGCTGCCCCACCCCTGGAAGTATTTAAGGCCAGGCTTGATAGGGCTTGGAGCAACCTGGTGTGGTGGGAGGTGTCCCTGCTCAGGGCAGGGGGGTTGGAACACGATGATCTTCAAGGTCCTTTCTAACTCTAACCATTCTATGATCTGCAGCAGCCTGCCTTCCTGTTGGTCTTTGACCTGTGTCAGTAGAGTTGACGTGCGGAACAACAGCTTCGCAGTCTTAGAGGGTTATACAGGAGGTGTGTGATAAAAGGGTTTAGAAATTTTTTCCTGTTATAGATCAGGCATGACACCTTAGAGTAGTTTGTCCAGTTTTAAAACTTCCAGATATTTGCTCATCTCGAAGAGCTAACCCTCTAGGAGCAAAACAGAAGCCAAGGCCACGAAACTCACCGAAACCAGACCTGGGGCCTGGATGAGCTCCAGGGATGATCTGAGCTTGCACAGGATACCAGGGGTGAAAAGTCTACTATGAGGAAGACTGCTGACTTCATCCCCGAGACCCCTAACCACCACTACCAACAAGTACAGAGCAGACAGAGAGAGGTGGAGAACATTGGCTTGAACTGAACTCTGGGACTCCTCTCTTTTGCCATGATAACTGTTTTATAAAAAAGGCCTGGAAGGAGAAGATATCGGTCCAACATATTAAATACATCAGTTCAGGGCAGGAATGACTAATGTGTCGTATAAGATTAGCCCACATGTACAAATATGTTTTCAAATTCTAGATGGGAACCACAGATTTACATTGCTCTCAGGCAACTTCCCACCCCATCTGCCGTTTTCCTCTCCCCCCTTTTCAGCTTACAGCCAAATAACTAGAGCTGCCCCAGCAAAATACTCACCTTTTGGGATGCTCCGGCAAGGTATTGGGTTTCCCATTAACATTAGGATTGAAAAGCCACTCATTGATTTAACTTCATTACCGAGATAATGACTAGATATTTTTCATTCAGAGGTTTCTAATGAAAAATGGCTTTCCCATTCATTAAATTGCCAAATTCTAATGGGTCTGTATTTACAGGAAGCTCACATCCAAAAGCCCAGTCCCTGCCTGGTGTGTTTTCCACATACAGAGAGGATGCCAAAACCTCAGTTCTCCGTCAGCTTCCTGGGATCCTGGACCAGCAGCACCTTGGTGGTGGGTCCTTCCATGGCCAATAAACCCTGCTTCTTCCTTCTGACATGGTCCGTTATGGACCCTGTAACCAATGGGATGAGCTTGAGTAACTGCTTTGCTGCCCTGAAAACTCAAAATTAGCCTTTCCTGATTCATAGAATCATAGAATGTTTAGAGTTGGAAGGGACCTCAGAGATCATCAAGTTCCAACCCCCCTGCCCTGGGGGTTGAAGGAGACCTTCTAGCAACTTTCCAGGATCTGAAGGGAGCTCCAGGAGAGCTGGAGAGGGACTCTTGGTCAGGGAGTGGAGTGACAGGACAAGGGGGAATGATTTTAAATTGGAAGAGGGGAGATTTAGATTGGATCTTGGGAAGAACTTCTTTGCTGTGAGGGTGGTGAGACCCTGGCCCAGGCTGCCCAGAGAAGCTGTGGCTGCCCCATCCCTGGAGGGGTTCAGGGCCAGGCTGGATGGGGCTTGGACCAACCTGGTTTTGGCTCAACCACTGTCGCTTGGAGGGAGGGCACACAATAATGTTTTTAATCTTTTAGGCATTTTGGAGCTGTAAACCCAGTATCAGCTACTGCGCTACCTGGAGCAGAAAGCAATTTGATTTTTCAATTTCTAGCCTTTGTAGCACGTTGAGTAAAGAACTCTCTCCTGGGAGAAAATCTCTGTGTGTTTGTAGGGGTCCCAAATTTTATGAAGATCAGCAGCATTTCTGTCAAAATCGCTGGAGCCAGACCAAGGCAGGGCCGGTGTTAACATGAGAAAAATGCAGCAAAGCCCGAGGAAATGACCCAAGTCCTCCATATTTCCAGAGGATGTTAATGGACTGAGGGACCTTAAAAGCAGCGTTCTATGGAGAAACTCGGAGTTCTTTTTTCATTCTGTTCTTCCTTCTTTCTGGAGGTGGGTCTGTCCTGAAAGAGGCAGACTCTCCTCCCATCCCTCGGTGCCAGTGATGCCCAAACTCTGTCCTGGACATCCCTTTGGTTTCTCCTCAGCTCTGTCTCGACAGCAAATGCCCTCCTGAGCACTTTGTGCTCAGGGATCCGTCATATTTTTTCCAGACAATTTTAAAAATATTGCTATTTAAAAAAAAAATAAAATAGCAAAACATTCCAGGGAAGTGCCGTTCCCCAGATAAAAACCATGATTTTTTCTAGAGAGGTCTGTTGTTCACTTGCTCTGACTTTGTCCTTATTTCAGCCGCTCTCTGTGTAATTTCTGGGTGTTTGGTACCCAGCTGCTTGTGCCTGTTTTGCATGCAGTCCTCTGCACTGAATTAAATCACGTCTTACTCTGGTTTCATTCTTCCTCACCTTTCCAGGCCCGTCTATTGCCCAACAGCTCTTTTTCCCTCCTCAATTAACCTTATGTTATTTCTTTCCTTGGGCAAAAATACCTTATACTGCAAAACAAATGTCCCCTCTGATACTGTTTGCTCTTCTAATAATTACTTCATTAAACTTTTTTTCTTTTCGCTTTCATTTTTATGGGATGGCCAAAAAACCCAAAGAAGGAGCCTCGGAATTATTAATTAAACATGGCATTAAAAAAACCCTATAAAACTCTAATAATATTTTTATGTGCGGAATTTAATTGTTATTGATTTTCAAATAGGTTCTGCCAGTAAGCAAATGTGGGTTGCATGTTTTTTAATAAGAATTTCATTTTCTTGCCCTGATGGTGGTCCAGGAATAGAGGAGTTTCTGCAGGGAATGTTTTGCTGATTTCTGGGGAAAAAGAAAAAGGCAGAAAAAATGCCAAAAAAAAAGCACCCCAAAACCCAACAGCAAACTTAAGAGCGAGGCAGAGTGAAAGAAAGAAATGAAATAAATAATGATAGTGCCCATAAATACATTATTTTCAGGCACAAGTAATTAAAAGCAGGAGTAAGATTAAGGTGTTGGTTTTTCATCTGACTGTAACGTAAGACCCCGAAGTAGTAACAAAAAAAAAAAGTAAATAAACCAAGAAGTAGCCTGTTAAGAAATTAATCAAAGTGTTTTATAATTTAGGGAGTGATGCCACGGTATACTTTTAGGACCACTAGCACTTGGCATTTCAGGCATCTGGCCCTTTATGCGCTGTGATATTTCTTCTTCCATCAGCACTAATATATAAGCAGAAGGAGAACAGCAGCAGGGTGAGATGGATTTAATGACGTGGATTAAGAGAAGTGGAGCAAGTGATATTAAGCTTGAGGGTTTGGTGCCTGCGCCGTTACTCCTACGTGCTAGGTATAAATATGTATATACAGAGGTGATGTATATGCATTTAGGAAAAGACCTGGGTGTCAGCTTCAGAGAGACACGACAATTCACGCCAGCTGTGAATCTCCTTGTAGTAATATATGATAGCAATAAACACGGGAAATATCTTAAGGCTCTTCCCAAGAGCAAGCGTTTAGGGGGACAGCAGCGTCAGACAGTGTAAATCTGTGGAGCTGTGCTGACAGCAGGGAAGCTGCCTATTAAAAACTGAGAGGAGTTGCTGCTTATTCAAGCTTTTAAACCAGGTTTCCAAGTTGGCGAGGGGGGACATGTCTGACATCTCCAAGCCGGGTGCCTTGCTTTGAAAAATCATTTCTTAACATATTCCAGCACAACTGCTAATCATAGAATGGTTAGAGTTGGAAGGGACCTTTAAGATCAGCTGGTTCCAGCCCCTGCCCTGGGCAGGGACACCTCCCACCACACCAGGTTGCTCCAAGCCCCATCCAGCCTGGCCTTGAACCCCTCCAGGGATGGGGCAGCCACAGCTTCTCTGGGCAACCTCTTCCAGTGCC
>VZRU01013805.1:266363-278360 GCA_013398155.1 Pedionomus torquatus | reverse complement strand
TTTTTTTTTTTTTTTTTTTAGCTGCAAATTCTCCTGATGGAGTCCTACATTTGCTTTGTACAGTGAAAATTCACACTGGCAATTCCTGCAGGTTTTCAGCTGGAACTCCATCCCTTCTGTTACACTTTCTTATTGGGAAAAAAAAAAAAGATATGATTCTTCTTCTTCCAAAAAGAACAGAAAATCTCTAGCCTGAGGAGGAATTAGAGCAGTAAGTCACATTGCTTGGCTAAAATAATTCAATTTGATCCCGTTCAGACCTGCTGCAGTGCGTCACTGGCAGTCAGGGAAGGGCAGTTAGAAGAAGAGCCACCATTGTGCTGTAAATCCTGAGGGAGGCAAAGAAATGTGACGTCGCTCCAAAACTTACAGGCTCCCCGCCAGACCCTCAGCTGATTAAACCAGCAAAACTTCATCAGCATCCTTAACAACAAGGATGCCTGAGGTACTTGAAAAGGTGTTTGTGAAGTATCTCATGAGGGTTCCCAGGAGGTTCTGGAGGTCCCACACTCAAGAAGAAAAAGATCCTGAAGGTCAACTCATGGGTCTGGGCCTTAGGGACAGACTAACCCCCTGTCCAGGGGTTTCATCTGGGGGACAGAGACTAATCACCCACCAGTGACCCCAAGGAAAGATGTGAGCAGGGGGTAAAGGCAATGCTTGGGCTAAGATTGCTGCTCAGGGTGGCTCATTGAGTTCTGAATTTCATGTACAAACAGCTGGTATTCTTAAAATCAGACATTAGGAAGGAAATCCCATCCAGGGGTAATGTACTGCTCAAATCCTCAAAGAGAAAGAGATTTACTACTTCTTCAGCTCAACAACCTAGTGTATTTCTTAACATCAGAAAAGCAGTCCAGTGCTTGGGGTGAAATTACTCTGTAAATTTACCTGTGGAGGTGGTAGGACTTCTACCATCAAGCACCAGGAAAAATATCCTAAATGTGTCTGTCAGTAAGGACGTAGGTAGACCTGACTTGGCTGGAGGTGAGAGGGACAGAGAGTGATAGACCAGGTATCCTTCAGCACATTTTGTGTCGAGATTCCTACCCACAACTGCAAACTGAATAGTCGAGAACAGGATGAAGCTGATGTCCTCTGTGCTAGTCCTTTCTCAGCTGATACCTCCAGAAGCTGTTTTATGTGGGGAAAAAAACCCACCAAATTATACATTAGAGAGGAAAACATCTTTCTTCATATTCTTACCAGCAATAAATCAGCTGAAGGATGCGTCATTTTATATGAACTGTAGTTTTGTTGGATGTCTGGTCTGCCATCTTCCAGAGTCTTCCACTGACATGATCAAAACCAGCAGATTGCCTGGCACAAATTAAAACAATAATGGTGCAGCCCTGGATTAGAATTTATATGAGCAGAAACACAAAATGTTTGTTTATTTGTTTAAATTTTCTTGCTCCTTGGAAGTAAGCGCCAAAATCAAATAAATTAGTTTCTGGGCTGTTGGGCGGTGTTCTTTCTCTGCTTTTGCAGAGAAGACTTGACAGCAGGACAGAGAAGATTCCTCAGGTCCTGTCTATCACTGATGTTCAATATAAAGTTGTTTTTTTTTTTTTTTCCCCTAGTAATAAAAATGGGGTAACTAAGCAGGTGAGGAGACTTCTGGTGGGAACCAAGACCCAACCCATGTGTGCTGCAGGCTCTGTGCTCGCTTCCCATGGACCTCCCAACGAGGGGGGACAACAGGACCTTCCTGAAGGCTAGTGCCTTCAATTCTTCTTCACACCCATCCCTTGAAATTCTCACCCAGGCTAGGTGGTCAGGGAAGAGTTTTCTCCTGCCTTGTAATTCTTCTTCTGGAGAAGATTGTTGGGTACCAGCCATTCCCCAAATTTTCAGCTGTTTTTATCCACAGAAAAGGGATGCATTATGTGTTACCTTTATCTTTTCCTCTGGCCCCGGTGAAGGTAAAAGTCAATAAAATCTATATTTGTCTAAGAATTTATTGTATGGAAGGACATATATTTTAGGTAGAAAAAAAATAATATCATTTATACATCTCATCTTCTCTGCCCAGTTCTTCCCTGGGTTCATTCCTACCCAGTCCTTACCCCCAGCCCTGACAAAAGTATTTGCTTGTTTTTTAATTAAACCGGGACACTGCTCTCCCAGTGGATGTACTGGGACATACTGGGTGTCCTGTGTAGCCAGCAAGACAAATTGCCAAGAAACTTGCCTGGCAATTAAGTTACTATAAAAAGAGATTAGTGGCTTAAGTAGTCTGATTAGCATGACATAGCAGCATACCTCTTTATTTGACAGGTGAGAAAATGTTTTATATTTAAAGATTAAAATATAGGGAGGAAAAATCAGAAGATTATATCTGAGATGATTTTTTTTTTTCTTGGTCAAGGATATCGCACAGGAGCTCTGAGAAAAATGTAGTTTTCTTTAAAAACTGGATCCAATACCCTTCAGCAGGAATTTAACATCGACGGGTGGCATGATGTTGTGCTGCTCGTTTCGAAGCAAACTGTTCCAAACTGGTTGCTACTGCAGACCATCAGAGAAGAAAACCTGTAAAACCATACTGTTTTTTGGGATAGATGGTCTGTTTTTTGTTCAAATGAAGGCTAGTCTGGGACTCTGTTACTCGGACATAATGTGTTGAACTAATTACACTCAGAAACAGGACACGCCTTTCCTGAGATATGATAAAGAGCCGTCTCATGCTCCCCTGTTATTTCCCTAACGAATTACATCGCGCTGTTTTGTGGCTGGTTTAACGTGCTTTGCTTCTTGTCGCTCAGCAATCACTCAGACATCCCCTAATAGGCACGTAGATTTTGCCTTCGGTCTTCTACCATCCTTGAAGAGCGGCTTCCACCAGCGACTCTTGGGAAAGTCATTAGACGAATGATCCATGGCCTCCTAATTCTACTGCCGTGTCTGTAATCAGCCTCTTCACTCTCTGGGCTCTGCCTTGAATTCAATCACACCCAACTGGCCTCTCAAGCCTTGAGCAGATGATTTGAAAGGCTTGAGGATGGTGTTAAGAAGAACACACATGGTGTTCAAACCGTCCTGCTATTTCATTGTAATAGATCAATGTTTTATTCCAAAGAATACTTTAAAATACTGATTCTGGCATCTTTTATTTTTCTAGCTCTATTTAATGCAAGCATCACGTATTGCGCTGGTTGGTTTTTTTTTTTTTGCTGAAGTTAATCATTGTCCAAAGAATCAAGGCTGCTTTAATCATTTCATAGCTCAGCGTGAGCCAACCATCAGCTGTTAGAAACGGCTTCACAAATAGGTGACTCATGCAAAGGAAGGAAAGGAGCACATTCTGCCAGAAGAAGACTAAAGAAAACCTTCAGGAAATATTTTCGCCGTCAAAATATTGCACCATGTGGAGTGTATGTTCCCCGGAGAATATTCCACTCAAAGCCACTTCAGACTTCGTCAGGTGTCCTAACGCGTTTGATGAGGATAATCCAATTGATCCTGGGAATCTGATAGAGATTTTCCTTTGACAAGAATTTTGCCACCACTTCCAAGCTTCCTCAGTTCCAGGGCCATGACTGAGGATGAAAAAAAAAAGAAACCGAAACACCAAAAAAATAAAGACAACCCTCCATTGGTATTTTAATTAATTATCTATTGTAAGCTGAAAATTAGTTGATAAAGATGATGTGTACCTTGTACAACAAGAACAATACTGAAATAAGTCCTCAAAATGAACAATATATCTTGGTTAATGCAAAAGATTTCCTCCTCTTTGGACAACAATTTCTCTTAAGATGAGGATTGCCCATCTCTTTGGGCACGTTCTTCTCTTGTTTCAAGGAATGGGTTACCTGAGAAGTGATGCCAGATTTCACAGGCAAACTGCAGGTTTCACAGGAAAAAATGCCCTGTGATTCCTGTTGGGATTGTCTCCTCCAAATCCAATGTTTCTGAAGCCAAACAAAAAATCAGTTCACTGAAAATAATTTTAAATTGTTAGGGAGTATTGCTGTTCATAACTCCTGTTCCTTTTTAAATGACCTGTTTCTTTTTGCCCACCTCTGCATCTAAAGATGTGATTTTGAAATTTAGGATATTTTTCAGCTTACGAGCTGTGATTCTGTGATTCTAAGTGTGAGAGTCAGAGCTTACAACTTGCATTTAGTTGCAGCGGGACCACGTAGCTCTCAGGGAGGTCAGGGATAACACAGATGGAAAGCACTTACAATAAAAAAATAGACTTTCACAGGAGTAACTGTCTGTAAACCTATTTCAAATCCACCCCTCCATCGGCAATGGGAACTTAGGTCCTTCCTAATGGCCATGGGGCAAACCATCCCGAAGTGGCCACAGTTGGCACAAAGGCTGCCCCAAACTGGTTCCTTGGTGGCTATTTGGTAGGTGGGAACACCAAGACTCCTGCTATCATCATGTAGATGTTGATCCAAAGGGATTTATAGAATCATAGAATGGTCAGAGTTGGAAGGGACCTTGAAGATCATCCAGTTCCAACCCCCCTGCCCTGGGCAGGGACACCTCCCACCACACCAGGTTGCTCCAAGCCCCATCCAGCCTGGCCTTGAACCCCTCCAGGGATGGGGCAGCCACAGCTTCTCTGGGCAACCTGTTCCAGGGTCTCACCACCCTCACAGCAAAGAAGTTCTTCCTGAGATCTCATCTCAATCTCTCCTCATTTAGTTTTTAATGATGTGAGCACTGTGTAAGAAATAATAGCCAAATACAGGCACGTATGCGCGGCGATGTGCACATAGAGAGAAATAACTGTGTGTATTTGTGTTTATACAGACACAACACGGAGCTCTCTCAGTCCTATTCTGCATTCCCCCAGTGCAGTCCAGTCCAATGCCAAACGCTTGTGGAAGCCTCAATTTTCAGGAGTTATTTTCAGGCTAAGGACGGCAAACTAACCACACTCCACCACATATTCAGAAACGTTATGGGTTTCCAAGGAGTTTTAATTTTTATTTTTTTTTCCCCGACAGAGATACAGATAAGAATTTCGCTTCTCTCGCGCCAACTGTATTTGTTTTTCACTAAGTCTGAATGTTTTCTTTTCCCCTTTCCTCTCGTGATGGTTGAATAAGAAAGAAGATTAATGCAAAAAAAAAAGAAAATGAGATTGCTGCTGTTTCACATTTTGTGCCTTATTTATATTAATAATTGAATACATCTCAGATTACTTTTATTGAGGAAACAATAAATGTTTAATAAGTGAATGAGCAGTCCATCATAAAAAATAAGTGCTAGTTATAAGGCTTTTTCAGGGGGAGAAATGTTTTTGCTCTAAATCATCGCAGGGACGCTTTATTACCATTGCTGCGTCATTAACACCACACATTATCCCGCAGCGGGATGAGGTAACTACAAAGATATAATGAGATTTTAGAGGAGACAATATGCAGTATCATAAAATGTATGAGTTTTGGTGCCCAAATTGAGCTCAGAGGCTGATATGTAGTAATAAAGCTTTTTTTTTTTTTTTAAGTTTTTGTGCACGGATGGGTGGTGCCCCTGGTCTTTGCTCGAGCTGCTTTTCAGGCAAGAATTAAGCAGATGGTTCTTGTCATGGCATCGCCTGAAAGGTCAGAGACCTTGAATTCAGCACAACAGCGATGGGGGTTAATAATTGAAGAGGCGAGGAAGACGTCGATACGGCACCGAGCCCCAGAGTTTGAACCTGCCTCATCATCAGGGAACAAAAGGATGAGCCATGGCCCAGCAGAGCCAGGAAAAGAAATTAAAATCATAGAATCATAGAATGGTTAGACTTGGAAAGGACCTTGAAGATCATCGTGTTCCACCCCCCCTGCCCAGGGCAGGGACACCTCCCACCACACCAGGTTGCTCCAAGCCCCATCCAGCCTGGCCTTAAATACTTCCAGGGATGGGGCAGCCACAGTTTCCATGGGCAACCTGTTCCAGTGCCTCACCACCCTCACAGCAAAGAAGTTCTTCCTAATATCCAGTCTAAATCTCCCCTCTTCCAGTTTAAAACCATTACCCCTTGTCCTATCACTCCACTCCCTGACCAAGAGTCCCTCTCCAGCTCTCCTGGAGCTCCCTTCAGGTCCTGGAAGGCTGCTCCAAGGTCTCCCCGGAGCCTTCTCTTCTCCAGGCTGAACAGCCCCAGCTCCCTCAGCCTGTCCTCACAGCAGAGGGGCTCCAGCCCTCTAATCATCTGTGTGGCCCTCATCTCCCTCAACCTGTTGATCACACCTCTTTTAATGCAGCCCAGGATACAGACCGAGGAGCACAAACACTTATTTAAAAGCCCATCTTCACGCATGCTTCCTTGGATGCGCCTTGCTTCCTGGACGCTAATGCCAGATCAGGTTGGGAGGGCTGAAATTTGTGACAGATGCCTGCTGATGCTGTGCACATGAGCCCACATATGCTACTTCAGAGGGACTTCTCCAATCTCCTCTCATCCCTTATGCCAGGTTCCAGATTTAGCTACCAATATGGAGCTTTTAATGGATCCCATAAATATGATTTCACGGCCATCAAATGTTACTGTTGGTTTCTGTAGCTTTGGGAAGTAATGTAAGAGTGTTATGAAGATGATAAATCTCTAAATCTGCTGAGCCATCTAAAAATACTGGAAAAATAACTAGATGTGATATATGCTGCCTCTTGCGCGGGAATTTGCTGCCCAGAATAGATGCTGGTGGTTCCTCTTATTACTGCAGACTATGTGCTGCTGGTGGTTCCTCTTATTACTGCAGACTATGGGAATCATATGGAGAAGGTCCTAAAAGGAGCAGGCACCTGGCATCTTCTGGCTTTTCCAAGGCTGAGCTGCCCTGCTCTAAGTATTCCTCTCTTTTGCTCTGGAAGAGAAAGGGAGATTTTACCTTCAAAAAGTCTTATTTCCACCCCATTCTTCGTCTCCAGAGCACTCCTGAGCCACACTGCAGAGGAGTTCTGCTATCCCGTTTTTAATGTATCATCAAATTAATGATTTTCCAAGATAAGCAACACCACAGAAGGACCCCAGCCTTCATCCTCTGCCATCCTTTATTCTGAGCAATTGCTGTCAGGAAACATTTGGGGAGAGGAGTGGGCAAATATCAGGAATCACACCTCACAGGAATTGTGAGGAATGGCAATTTTACTGATGCATAGTTCATTTTTTTCCTAAAATAGTATTAATTGCCACAGCTTCCTAGACCCACCAGGGCTGGGAGAACCAGCTCCCCATCGCAAGCTGTCCCCCACCACTGTCCCTCCAGAAAGGGCCATAAGCTGTCGCATTTGGAACGTGTCCACACAACTTGTAGAATCATAGAATGTTTAGAGTTGGAAAGGACCTCAGAGATCATCGAGTTCCAACCCCCCTGCCCTGGGCAGGGACACCTCCCACCACCCCAGGTTGCTCCAAGCCCCATCCAGCCTGGCCTTGAACCCCTCCAGGGATGGGGCAGCCACAGCTTCTCGGGGCAACCTGGGCCAGGGTCTCACCACCCTCACAGCAAAGAAGTTCTTCCCAATATCCAATCTAAATCTCCTCTCTTCTAGTTTAAAACCATTCCCCCTTGTCCTGTCCCTCCACTCCCTGACCAAGAGTCCCTCTCCAGCTCTCCTGGAGCTCCCTTCAGATCCTGGAAGGCTGCTCCAAGGTCTCCCTGGAGCCTTCTCTTCTCCAGGCTGAACAGCCCCAGCTCCCTCAGCCTGTCCTCATAGGAGAGCTGCTCCATCCCTCTAATCATCTTGGTGGTCCTCCGCTGGGCCTGTTCCAAGGGTTCTCCAGGTACCTCACAACTTCACGTGTTGACAAAAGGCAGCTTCTGGCTGTGACACAGGAGTGTCCCCCTCTGCCTTGTGACTCTGCAGTGATGGTTTTCACTCTTGCTGTGTCTTCCTCCTCAGTCACTGGTGCTGCCGTTAGAGAAAAGGCGTTGGGCTACAGCCCCCATTCAGTCAAATTCCCTCCCAGGGGAGACGTTGCTTTTTCAATGAATTAAGTCAGTGCTTCTTTCCAGAATTTGTGTTTTGCAAATTGCTTTCAGTCATTCTCAATTAACAGAGTTTATTTGTGTTTCACAAATGGCTTTCAGTCATTCTCAATTAACAGATTCACGTGTGCAGAACTCTGCCGGGTTTCACTGCCTCCTGCAGCTGATTGCTGGATGTGCTTAATTCCTGTATTCAGAATCTTCAGCTCAATGCAGGTGCTGCCTTGGCCACCTCAATTGCTTGATAACATTTCGATCTTTGCTTTAAAAGACATCCTTAACGCAGGATGGCTTTGGCTATCAGGGATGCTGTAGGAGCACAGGTCACCGTGGATGCAGGATGAAGTCTCTGCGGTCATCGGAATGTCTACGGTTCTATGAACATCTCCTTCACCCACAGGGATCTTTCATCGAGACTGGGGGGGGGAAATATTTTTCTTTTCTGCCAATATTCAGAACTTCCCAGCAATCCAGAGGGTGCCTGGTCTTGAGTGTTTGTGGACTCAAAGCCGGCAAATATTTGCGGATGCTTTGATATTTGCGTTCGGCTTCGGTTGCTAAACACGAGCGGTAGACACATTGCAGAAGGGTCCATCGGGATGGATGCTGGGTACCTGCGGGGAGGGCTTAACGATGGATGCAACCCCAAAGGAAGAGCTGGAAAGGAGTTTGAAAGATAATGAATTAAGATGAAAGTAATAATGCACAGGTGGAAGTAGGGTTTGTGGTGGGAGGAGACAGTGAATGTATATAATTAAGGGCAGGATGACCTAATTGTATCCTTCNCCCTCTAATCATCTGTGTGGCCCTCATCTCCCTCAACCTGTTGATCACACCTCTTTTAATGCAGCCCAGGATACAGACCGAGGAGCACAAACACTTATTTAAAAGCCCATCTTCACGCATGCTTCCTTGGATGCGCCTTGCTTCCTGGACGCTAATGCCAGATCAGGTTGGGAGGGCTGAAATTTGTGACAGATGCCTGCTGATGCTGTGCACATGAGCCCACATATGCTACTTCAGAGGGACTTCTCCAATCTCCTCTCATCCCTTATGCCAGGTTCCAGATTTAGCTACCAATATGGAGCTTTTAATGGATCCCATAAATATGATTTCACGGCCATCAAATGTTACTGTTGGTTTCTGTAGCTTTGGGAAGTAATGTAAGAGTGTTATGAAGATGATAAATCTCTAAATCTGCTGAGCCATCTAAAAATACTGGAAAAATAACTAGATGTGATATATGCTGCCTCTTGCGCGGGAATTTGCTGCCCAGAATAGATGCTGGTGGTTCCTCTTATTACTGCAGACTATGTGCTGCTGGTGGTTCCTCTTATTACTGCAGACTATGGGAATCATATGGAGAAGGTCCTAAAAGGAGCAGGCACCTGGCATCTTCTGGCTTTTCCAAGGCTGAGCTGCCCTGCTCTAAGTATTCCTCTCTTTTGCTCTGGAAGAGAAAGGGAGATTTTACTTCAAAAAGTCTTATTTCCACCCCATTCTTCGTCGCCAGAGCACTCCTGAGCCACACTGCAGAGGAGTTCTGCTATCCCGTTTTTAATGTATCATCAAATTAATGATTTTCCAAGATAAGCAACACCACAGAGGGACCCCAGCCTTCATCCCCTGCCATCCTTTATTCTGAGCAATTGCTGNACTCAGGAGTGTCCCCCTCTGCCTTGTGACTCTGCAGTGATGGTTTTCACTCTTGCTGTGTCTTCCTCCTCAGTCACTGGTGCTGACGTTAGAGAAAAGGCGTTGGGCTACAGCCCCCATTCAGTCAAATTCCCTCCCAGGGGAGACGTTGCTTTTTCAATGAATTAAGTCAGTGCTTCTTTCCAGAATTTGTGTTTTGCAAATTGCTTTCAGTCATTCTCAATTAACAGAGTTTATTTGTGTTTCACAAATGGCTTTCAGTCATTCTCAATTAACAGATTCACGTGTGCAGAACTCTGCCGGGTTTCACTGCCTCCTGCAGCTGATTGCTGGATGTGCTTAATTCCTGTATTCAGAATCTTCAGCTCAATGCAGGTGCTGCCTTGGCCACCTCAATTGCTTGATAACATTTCGATCTTTGCTTTAAAAGACATCCTTAACGCAGGATGGCTTTGGCTATCAGGGATGCTGTAGGAGCACAGGTCACCATGGATGCAGGATGAAGTCTCTGCGGTCATCGGAATGTCTACGGTTCTATGAACATCTCCTTCACCCACAGGGATCTTTCATCGAGACTGGGGGGGGGAAATATTTTTCTTTTCTGCCAATATTCAGAACTTCCCAGCAATCCAGAGGGTGCCTGGTCTTGAGTGTTTGTGGACTCAAAGCCGGCAAATATTTGCGGATGCTTTGATATTTGCGTTCGGCTTCGGTTGCTAAACACGAGCGGTAGACACATTGCAGAAGGGTCCATCGGGATGGATGCTGGGTACCTGCGGGGAGGGCTTAATGATGGATGCAACCCCAAAGGAAGAGCTGGAAAGGAGTTTGAAAGATAATGAATTAAGATGAAAGTAATAATGCACAGGTGGAAGTAGGGTTTGTGGTGGGAGGAGACAGTGAATGTATATAATTAAGGGCAGGATGACCTAATTGTATCCTTCCTGCCTGTTTTCTGAGAGTGGGGATGGGAGGATGAAGTTTTTGCTGGTCCTGTATCTAGTAAGTACATTATGTAGCTATACAAAATCAAAGTGATGGCTTTCTGTCATGATGTTCTGACCTGCAGTATCTTTTTCCTGTATTGGGAAAATCTGTGATGTTATGGAGAGTCCACGTGAAAGAAAAAAATTAGTTCCTAGAGAAGAAATGAGTTTACTGGACCATGCCCTAAAAGCCATGTAGTTCTGTATTATACATAGTTTCTGCTCTTCCCACTTAGTAAGGATTTATTGCCAGATATATCTCACTTCAGCCTGTAGGTTTCTGACTCTGAAAGATGGCAATAAATCTGGTGTTTCTCTCTTCGTACATATCCATAGCAAACTGTACCCCTGCTTTGGAGATTGGAGACCGAGGCTGCAGGATTAATACTTAAGAAAGCTTTACAGGCACGGGTGGGCAGCTGGCTTTAGTTTGAAGGGCTGCCAAAAAGCTGAAGAAAGTTCTTTCAAAACTCAGCTCTTCCCAACCCCATATATCCTTCGTAAGCTTTGCCTTTACTGCAGGAGTAAACAAAAAAGCTTTGATGAATTCAGTAACTTGAGGGATTATTTTGGGGAGGAGAAAGTGGTATAATCCTCTCATGTGAATGCTATTAAGAGCTCAAGCAGGGCACTTATTTGTAATGTCTGATCTGACCATTATTTACCCGAATTTTACCTCTGGGTACTTAATACAAAAAGCCATAATTCTGTCAAGTGGAGAAGAGAAAATTCCTGAGAATTCGCTCTGCTAGGTGAAGGATTTTGCCTGTCTCCTAGAGCATGCATAGCTCATCACCCTAATTTTGAATGGGAAATGTATACATCCTGACCCAATTTTTGAATGTGGGACTGCTGATTCGATGGGAAAGTGCTGGAGATGCGCTTTCCCCCAGGACGTGCTCATTTATCTCATTTCACGTACCTTAGTTCGGTTGCATCTGTGCATTATCTCTTCTGCCACAGTGCTCTGAATTTTCTGTCTGTGCCTAGAACTGGTCAATTGCTGTGATTTATTAATTTGTCCTGGGCTATCCCAGGCCTCTGTTCTGTGGTGGGTCAGCCGCAGCTGGCTTGGGCCAAGAAATTAAGATAGTGTTTTCCTAATCTTAGTGTGGTTTTAATGGAAATCTTATGCTCACGTATGAGGACAGGCTGAGAGAGTTGGGGTTCTTCAGCCTGGAGACATCAGAGGCTCCAGGGAGACATCAGAGCCCCTTCCAGTCCCTAAAGGGGCTCCAGGAGAGATGGGGAGGGGCTCTGGATCAGGGAGGGGAGCTGTAGGACAGGATTTTCGGCACACGGGATAAACCAAAGTTAGTGTCGCTTCAGTGATATGCGCTCTAGGCTTCATTCAATTCACGTCCCGGCAAGGTTTTCTCTTTAAAAAGCACTGGTTGTTTTGGGGAGGTGTG
>VZRU01013805.1:237609-266217 GCA_013398155.1 Pedionomus torquatus | reverse complement strand
CCTTTAGGTACTGAAAGGCTGCTCCAAGGTCTCCCCGGAGCCTCCTCTTCTCCAGCCCCAGCTCCCTCAGCCTGTCCTCATAGCAGAGGGGCTCCAGCCCTTTGATCATCTTGATGTCCCTCCTCTGGACCCGCTCCATCAGGTCCATGTCCTTCCTCTCTTGAGGGCTCCAGCCCTGCACCCAGTGCTCCAGGTGGGGTCTCACCAGAGCAAAGTGGCACGGGTTAGCTCCAAAAACAGGCTGCAAGGGCCACTACACCACCACAAGCCTCCTCATTAAGTGCAATGAGGACCGAGTGTGGGGGAATGTGTATCTCGTGGCAGCATCTTTAATCTATTTTGGGGGCATCCAACCAACTTTCATTGAGTTCATCCAATTGAACTGGGAGCGTTTGCTCCCAGCGACTGTCCCGTGCAGTTCAATTTCTCAGTTACGAAAGGGGAATGGTGTGAATGTTCCCTTGGCTGATCTCCATCCCAAAGGGGCAGCTTTTCTTTGTGTACTGCTGGGATACGGAATTTTGGCGATTATGATGAATGGGGGGGGAAGGAGAGATTGCTCTATCCTGTCAATCTATTTGGCAAATAAGGCTGTAGCGACTTGTACACGGCAAACAATCGATTGTTGTCTAATTAGTTGCATTTTGCACCATTGGCATTAAAGTTCATCTGGTCTGAACTTCTTCCCTGTCCTTCCCTGTTCATTAGAGCTTCATTCACATTCCTCGCGGAACAGCTTAGTTTGCTTTTTACTTTTAATTAAAAAGGCAAACTTTTGGCATCTGCATGCTCTGAAAATGCAAACAGTTCTTAATTAAAGCGCAATATAGTGCCAAAAATAAGCATAATTAGTTGGGCAGTGCAGCCGTTAACAACGCGGTTCATTCTGTGTGTACAAAACCGCAAGAAACTGCAAAAACAGGAGCAGAGTTTATCAAAGGCAATAAAATAACAGTAATAAATCAGTGCTGCACAGTTTTTTAAACCCTTTATTTCCCTCATTACAGTTACTCCTGCGAGAATCGTACCCATTCTCCCAGTATTGCATTAAAATCTTGATAGTGTGGCTTCATATTCGGTGTTATTAATAATGATGTAACTGTGTGTTTATCACTGCTTATTCGCTCATGTCTAATAGAAAACCTGGGTGCTGGCTGTAAGAGGGCGCTTTATGACATTGCACGGCGGCAATAACCGTGTCTGTAATTTCTGCTGTGGAAGATGGAGCCAAGTTGCAAAACTGAGACCTGGGAACTGAATTTCCAAAGCCCCTGGTAGATGGATCCAGGGCTTTGCTTGGACTTACCGGGGCAATTTAAACACCTTCTTTATGTGTTAAAGATTGATTTGAACTTGGTTATCAAAAGTCTGGGGATAATTGTTCATCTCCTCAAATGGCAAAATTCTGCCAGAAACTACATTTTCTGTGAGCCTCTAAATATGCAATTTCACTGCTAAGTTCTTCCAGCTCTGAATTCAAACAGCAGTAAAAATACGGAGAGTCTTCAAGTGCAGTTATGCTGAGGAGTTCCTGCTTCTTTGCACGTCCTCCTTCCTCGGTAGTATGTCTTTCTGAGAGTATCTGGTGTTTAGAGAAGCTTTTGATCTCTTTGCAACAAAACCCATACAAGAGGGGGAGGGAAAAAATAATCACTGTTCAGTATTGTTTGGGCGCATCCATATATATCAGGTTATGTCTCTCTCCCATGACTGCTTTTTGCTTATCAAAAAGGCAAATACATCCTAAATCCAGGTTCTCCTTCTTCCAGGTCAGTTGGTGCACGGGAACATAACCCCACAAACCCAAACAAGGGATGCATTTCCTTTCAAAACCTTATAGTTCTTTTTTTTTTTTTTTTTTTTTTGTAAGCCCTGAGTTCAAAACTTTAAGGTTTCCAAACAGCCTTCAAGGTAAAAAAATAATACATTCATGCTCTTCTGGAGCTTACTGCGGGATAGATATGCCTTCTGTGGCCTCCATCTTCAAGTTGGCCTCCTGCTGATGTCCAGAGGAGCTCTGTACATGGATTCCACATGAGGTCAACGTGCTCCAGATCTCCTTAATGCTCTTCAAAACATACTCGTGGTTCTCCTGCTTTCCCATTTTTCTTAAAGCAAAAAGACACAGCTCACTTCAAAAACCTTTTTTCCTTATTTTCCCTCGGAGATAATTACACATAGAATCATAGAATGGTTAGAGTTGGAAGGGACCTTGAAGATCATGGAGTTCCAACCCCCCTGCCATGGGCAGGGCCGTGTGACCTACTGTCTCCTGAGGATAATGGCAAAGCTTTTACTGAGGGATGGACCCAGGCTCACAAATAGCCCATGGAAAAACATCTTGCCTGTTTCCATCCATCTTTCATTGGGATATGGGGGGGGGAAAAATAGAGGAGTGCCTGAAAAATTCCTGCTGGAATGAGGATACACTTTCCCTGACCCGTGCAGTTTGCATCCTTCCCCATGATGAAGGGATTTCTTTTTGTTTTTTTTTTGCATCATCACCCCTGCCCCAAAAATGAACAAACTCACGAAGCAGCAATCTGCTACTGGATCCCGCGCTTCAGAAGCAGCAGCAGCAATATGTTTGGAATTCCATGGTTTATTTGGTTCATTATTAGACTTTAATTAGATGTCTGCTCCTTTTGAAGTTAATAGGCTTGTCCAGTTCACGTTCTGGTGAAAAATATTTCTAATAGGTGTACTGATGGAAGCCTGTAGATCTTACTCTCAAGCTCTTCATGAGACTGCCCATAGAAAAGGCAGAAGCCTAAAGACCAAATTAATTCTTGTGCCTGTATTTTAGCACCTGAAATTTCCTGTTTGCTGGTAAGGATGAGGTTGCTTCTGCATTCAAGGGTGCTGTTTGGCCTTTTGAATTAAGAACTGCCTGATTTTAGGCATGCGGGTGTAGATGTACAGAAGCAGTATCAGCTTTGAGCAGGTCTGAGGCCAGTCCAGCAGTAGTTAATTACTTAATTGATCAAGACATAAAAAGTCATAGCCTGGCTGTGATTTAAAAAAAAAAAATAAATTAATAATACTTATGGTGCTGAAGGAGGCAAAATGGAGTCAACAACCTATAGCTTACACGGTCCTATTTATATCCAACTTCTTGTTTTTTAACTCAGATGACTCCATAGGCCGTGCCAGTTTTTTGTCTGCTGATTTTAAAGCAAATATAAAAGAATAGTAAAGTTTCCTGCATGAATATTGCCATAACCCCCTGGCAGCTTTGGAGTGTGGGGGGAAAAAAAAATAATTAATGTACAAGGGCAAACTAAGTACCTGTGTCTGGTACGAACCAAAGTAACCCTCAGTGAGAACATTTAAAATATACTTTGTGAATCTATTGGTACGTGCTGCTTAGCCAAGCTTCTTAATACAAACATTTCAGCGTTATGGGAGGCTGGTGTGCAGTTTAGCAGAACACAGAAATTGTTGTCGCAACCAGTAAAAAATGCAAGGTAAAATAACAACCCAAACGTATATTACCACTTAGAATAAGACAGCCTAAAATATAAAAGCACTCTCTGGCAGCACTGCATTCCCTGCTTTTAAAAGAGTCTCTAAAAATGTAATAAAGTATTTCAGATGGGAGACAGATTAAAAATAACTGCGGCACACGCGCTCCAGTCATATTGTGTATATCTCTATGGGGATATTGCTGAGTTCCTTGGGTATCTTCCCCTGGATGACTGGCACTTTCATTAGAGGATCCAGAAATGCCCATGATTTCCTTCCTTCCAATATTTCTACAGCTCTAGAGAAACCATGGGTTAGATTTGGAGATGACAACACCTCTTCTTCATCCTGCCTTCCCCTTCGCAATTTCACTTTTCCCTTGGCCCCAAGGAGAGGAGATGTGATTTTTTTGTTTTTTGAGCTGTCCCATCTGTTTCTCCTCGCCTTCAGCCCCCAGTGCTGGGATCTCCGGGGCAAGGATTGATACAGGACACCTTGCCTGCTCTGTGGGGTTCACAGACAGAGGAAAAGCTGCTGATTAACCTGGTTGCTTAATGCAGGTTTATAAGTCTTGTGTCTTTTGACGTGTCCTGCTCTGGCTGGGCTGGGAAAATGCTCAGGTTATCATCAGTTGCAAACGTAGGGCAAGCAGGGAAGAAAAACGGAACTAGCTGGACTGGAAGCAGGAGAAGATCCTAGTAGAAAGGAGGTAGAAAAAAAAATATCTTGAAGAGCATTGATCTGTCTGCACATTTTCTATGGTCCTTCTTTCTTTTTCACTGCAAAAAACATCAGCTTTACCCACCCATGTCTATATCTGCCAGGTGACACAGGACAACCAGGGTCTGATTCTGCATCCTCTTAGTGGAAAAACCCATCAAACGGTGGTTTCCTCATGGCAGAGGGCAAAATCTGACCCTTAGCACTTTGAAAATGCGAGGATCTTGGCCATTTCATTGCCAGAAATTGCCACCGTAACGCGGAGCTGTGAAGACTGTTGTGAAATTTTGACCCTCTCTGGATCGAATGAATTGGGCTGAAGGGGACATGTAACTTCTCATTGCAATAAATCACAGGCTTCTTATCACTCAGCACCTTGCTAAAATCCACTCCTCTGTCTCTCTCGCCTCTGAAATTTTTTTTCCTTCTCATTAATTATGTGGTTGTGCCGGGAAGGGGCACATCTGATTTTTAGCCAGCTGACAGGTAGCAGTCTAGTATAAACTAGATATCTGCTCTCCTCCTGCACTCAGTGGAGAAATACCAAAGATCACTCAGCCAGCAAAACCATTCAAGTATCT
Organism: Pedionomus torquatus; assembly: GCA_013398155.1. Classification (NCBI taxonomy): domain Eukaryota; kingdom Metazoa; phylum Chordata; class Aves; order Charadriiformes; family Pedionomidae; genus Pedionomus; species Pedionomus torquatus. The sequence goes on along the minus strand of VZRU01013805.1, from coordinate 261,451 downwards.
CATACTCCATCCTCTTGCTTTTTTTTCCTCCCATCCTCCTGAATTAGTTAACCCCAAGCCCAAAACCCTACAGTGCAGTCCGAACCTTCTCACCACACCTCTGCTTCCAAACCCCCCACTACGTTCTTAACCTCACAAGGTGATTTTATTTCATTTTCTTCTTCAATAATGATAGAAAAATGACTTTTTTGGGGTGACTACTTGTCGTTAGCTACTGGATAAGCCATTTGGCATAATTCTGCTCTCCAAGAGTGATACGTGAGCCGAGATGAATGTTCTTGGGTTTTGTCACCCCCGTCACAGCGTGGCCAAGTACCTGCAGTGCTTCAAATCCCATCGTTTTTTGCAAGGGATTGCATGGCCAGAGTCGAAACGTACTCCCTGCAGGTATTATTGCAGGGACTTAGAGGCTGCTGAACCCCTTGGCATCACGCTGGACTTCCAAGGAAAGGGTTCCTCTTCTCTATTTGCTATTTCCATAGGTTTTTCTACAGGTAAACCTCTTCCCCAAGCTGCCTCTGGAATGTGACCCTAAAGGCTAAGCTGATTCTTGTCGGTGCATAATATTCATGTAGATGTCTGTCTGGGTGTGTTTTCATAGAATTTGCCCTACTTAGCTCTAATACTCTGAACCTAGCATCTCCTCTGAGGCATGCCAGGTGTAATATTTAGTAGGTAAGGCAATATTCCCCTGGGCCTGGAGTTAATGATGGAACGTCACTGGGCTGGATCACAGCCACTTGCTTCTAGGGCTGCTGAAAGGCTTTTCGAAAGGAAATAAAGAAATAAATAAAATCTGCTAGCACAAGAGATGGAGAATACAGACCAGGGATTTTTAGATCTTATATTTCTCGGTTGCTTGGCCCTTGTTTTTGTGGGTGAGGCTTGTGGAATCTCAATCTACATGATGCCAGAGTACTTCATGATATGCCTCTATCTCCGGTTTGAATTTCCTGCAAATCATGATAACATTATAAAAGTAATAAAAAGCCACAACCATTTAATTCTGCTACTTGTCAGGCCGCTCTCTGGAGCGGAACACCCACCAAAAAATTCCCCTGAAGGCTAAGCCCTGCGCCAAAGCCTGATGCCGTTATCTACAAACTTAAGATAGCTTATTCTTAAAAATAATTTGACTTCTGAATAAAAAAAAAATATCAAAACCCCAAACAACCACAAGGCAGATAATGACGGGGAGAAAATATCTTACATACGTCTTATAGATGTAATCCACTGTCTAATTTGGTGGACTATCCTACGTGGGGTAATTATCTGGCCCACGAAACAAGTAACAGCGGTCTTAAACCTCACAAATGATGTAGCAGTGGTTCTGATGTGTCTCTATTCTGAGACAAAACGCCTGTGGGAAGTGAGTGTTTAGGTAAAAGCTTTGCAAGGGAAAAACCCTTCTGGGAGCGAGATGCTGCTTCTCGGCAGAAAAACTCCTTCGAGCAAACCGGGATTTAGTGAAATGGATTTTGCCGGTTACGTGAACAGTAAGATTTGCAAGCCCTGATTCTTTTTTTTTTTTTTTTTTTTGACTTCTTGGGGATTTTAGCGGGGAAATTTTCCGAGGCTCTGAGTGATCCGGGGGAGAGCACTGTTGAGACATCAGGCTGCTGAAAATGGGTCACAGAGATAAATGTTAATAGAGGCTTCCCCCGTGGGAGCCTGTATCTATAGCTGCGGCGCTGGAGGAGCTGCATCACGGGAACGAGGCCGTAAAATAGGGATGCTTGAAGGAAAGAGCGGGCCCTTGGTTCATCAAAAACAAAAAAACCCAAAAAACCAAAACAAACAAAAAACCCAACAAACCTCAGTGTCATCCAATCCCTGCGCAAAGTCAAACGGAACTGGCGATTTGTTTCGTTTTGGAAAGCGATTTGGCAAGCTGGTTGTCCTGGTTGCGTGTGGTCCTCCCAAACCATCCTTGCCAGGGTTGGTGCTAATCATCATAGGTGTTATTTTACAGCAATTTCACAAAGAGAAAAGGAATGTTTGAGAAGTTATCCAATGAAGTCAGTCTCAGCCTGTTCCTCTCCTTTTTATATGCTCCCACACTCCCTCCTCTCCTGTGTGCCTTCTTCCTTTCTAGACATCTGCTGAAGGAAGGAAGAAAAACCGCGACCAAACCAACAACCCTGTTAGGTTATTAATTCAGAAGCATCCTAGAAGAAGCAAACTAAAACTGAAAAATATCCAGGATGCTTTGGCGCAGCTCCCAAGCTCTTATTCCACTCGCAGCTGATGATAGGATGACACTTTGTTGAAATGATTAATCAGTGGCAAAAGGGCTCTTACCATCTAACCCTCAGTGAGACTCTCCACAGCCCACTCGAAGGAGTTTGATCAGCCTCTGATTCTTCTCTTCTCCCCCCAAGGGATGATAACTCCTGCTTGAGAAGCTCACAGCTCTGACTTCTCTTTCCAGTACACAATGCAGTACTAAGCCCTGTGGACCAGGAGTAAGCTGTGAGAGCTCATTGTTCCTGCAATCTATTAAATAATAGATTTATTTTAATTATGACCTCCGGATGATGCAAGACTGGCACAAAAATGCTGTAGAACCCAAAGGAAAAATTTCTTCCTGATCCTCAAATCCAGTCCATCATTCATTTTCAAAGCCTCCTAAAAATGCAGCTGGCCAGAATTATAGAACGGTGAGAGTTGGAAGGGACCTTAAAGATCATCTGGTTCCAACCCCCCTGCCCTGGGCAGGGACACCTCCCACCACCCCAGGTTGCTCCAAGCCCCATCCAGCCTGGCCTTGAACCCCTCCAGGGATGGGGCAGCCACAGCTTCTCTGGGCAACCTGGGCTCTGCTTTCCCTCTTGCTCCCATGGCACAAACAGAGAAGCCTTTTCTTCATTCACAAAGCAGCAAATGTTCCTGGTTCTCGGTGAATTATGAGGAAACTATTTATTCCACCTGGCTCTTCCTCCAGAAGAGTTGGCTTTATCTCTCAGATTATAATAAGGATTTATTTTTAAATCCTTTGTTTATTCTTACCCCGCAGGACAAAGCTGTAATCTCTCCCAGTCTCCTGTTCAGCGTGTGGGGCAGTAACACAAAAAGACCTCCAGGACTCTAAAACTAAACTGCTTTTTTTTTTATTAGGCAAATTATTTACCAAAATGCTTCGGTGGGATTTGCATTCTGAGCGCGTTCCTGCAGTCTCCTGCAAGCCCTTCTCTGCCATCTGTGCTTCTCCCTCCATGCTCCACCTGGGCTGCTCCATCTTGTCATTTAGCAACTGCTGCTGTGTCTTCTGTGCCAGCTTCTGTTACCTTTACGGGGCAGGAGTTGGTAATAAATTGCTGAACCAGTTCTCAACCTCCTCTCCAAGAATGCCTGCTCTGGGTGGCTTTGGGCAATATAGTTAAGGGGAAGCAGCGTGAACGGGTTCCTCCACAATCTGTGCTGGAGGACTCAAGCCTCCACCAGAAGCCTCTTGGTCATTCAACCCAGTAAGAAAAAGGTTAAAAGTTGCTGCTGGGGAAAATGAGCCTTTACTTTATCTTTTGTACCCCTGAAGACCCCCAGTGCAAGCCTTTCATCGTGCTCCATGGTGGACATGGATGCGTCAGTCTGAGTTAATAATCCCACCAGAGCTCCCAAGTTCTTGTGCAGCCCATGGGGAAGCCAGTTTCTGTCTTGCGGGTTCTCAGGCTGCTTTGCATTATAGTTGACCTTGGCAAAGAAGGCATTTTCCCTTCCGTTCCGTGATCCAAGATGGAAAAAGTGTTCCTTGCCCCAGCATCCTGTGACCCAGGAGCTACCGTTTATCACACGTAACTAGAATATTATGGAATATTTGACCCAAATCCCTGTATGACAGAAACATGCAGGTGGCATGGCTCTTCCCAGAGCACACCACCTGGATGTTTTTCCAGATGCCCAGCAATCCTTGGCTGCCAGATGGCTGGAAAAATTACTAATGTGCCCGTAATGGTACTTCATGTACTCACCGTGGATCCAAACCTGAGTTCATCTGCCTGCTGTGTGTGCGTGGAGCCACACCATCACTTGGACAGCAGGTTTCCCACATCTCACTCGGTGCATGTATCAGTTTATCTTTCTGAGACCGTCACCAGTTTCGGCATTTAAAAGCTGGCAGCCCGACGTGACCCTCTGTATAATCATAATGTCAAGGCATTAAGCAGAATCTACCTTCAGCTTCTGGCTGGTGGGTCCTGCCAAGAATATGGAGCATCACTCTGCCACGAGGGGGTGGTGCCAGCCATAAAAAATGGACAGATCACAAGACCAAGAGGGATGTTTAAATGTGAGATGTCTCTTCTAGTGTGTTCTTCGTACCCTTATCTTGCTCTCATCCATGTGCATTAGGGCCATGATGCTGATCTGAGGGTTAGAGCACTACTCCTATGAGAACAGGCTGAGAGAGTTTGGGTTCTTCAGCCTGGAGAAGACTCGACTCCAGGGAGAACTTAGAGCCCCTTCCAGTCCCTAAAGGGGCTCCAGGAGAGATGGGGAGGGACTCTTGATCAGGGAAGAGAGCCATAGGACAAACAGGGAACAGCTTTAAACTGAAAGAGGGGAGATTGAGATGAGATGTGGGGGAGAACTTCTTTGCTGTGAGGGTGGTGAGGCACTAGAACAGGTTGCCCCGAGAAGCTGTGGCTGCCCCATCCCTGGAAGTATTTAAGGCCAGGTTTGATAGGGCTTTGAGCAACCTGGTTTAGTGGGAGGTGTCCCTGCCCAGGGCAGGGGGGTTGGTGATCTTCAAGGTCCTTTCCAACTCTAACCATTCTATGATTCTATTTCCTCTTCGAAGCTTCACATTTTTATTTTAGACAATGTCCACAACCACCTTCAGACCCTTCCACTGGCCCTTTCCAGTCACTAGCCTTCAGCCAAGTGCAATCAAGATCAAAATAACCTTTGCTGGTTCGATTTTATTCCACTGTAAAACAAAATCTGTATGAATCGTAGGCTCAGTAGACAGATCATCATCAGGTTGGCCATTCCCTAATGTAGCGATTGCATTCCTGCTATTTAAATCCCTCTTCTCCTTGTCTCAGAAATGTTCTCCTTACCTTCCTAGGTGGGTCTGTGATCCTTGTTTCTTTTTTACTATGGTACGTGTTTTTCCAGGGGATTGTCCTTGGATCTTTTGACGATGGTACGTGTTAATTGAGAGGATTGCAATTGTGTGATATGGCAGCTGATAGCTGGTAGCAGAATAGAGGTTATCTCCTTTTGCATGGGCACGGTAAGTGAAAAGAAATTAGCAGAGGTGCAAAATCTGGGCCTTATCTTGCACTGCCTTAATAGGGAGAGAACTGGGGATTCCACACACAGCAGCTAATCCCCAAGTACATAACCCACAACCATCTCAGTATCTTATCTTTCTCTGATTGTTGTTTGGGTAACGGGGAGCCCGGCGTAGTTTGCTGGAAGAGCTGTGCAGGCTTTGCTAACGTGCTAGAAGTCCTTGAAATGCATCACCTAGGATGCAGAATCGAGAAGGCAACATTAGAGGGGTATTTGGCGTCGCAGAAGTAGTGAGCTTGTGTGGCAAAAAGGATTTGTGAGCCTTAAGTGGGGGAGAAAGGATTTGTGAGCCTTAGAAATGAAGAGCAATTTAGGCTAATAAATGCCAGCTGTTCTTGTGCCATGAACAATTTAGGGCAAAAACTTGCATTATTACTATTTTGTACTAAGGTCATGACGATGAGGTTCTGCTCTACGATTAGAGCCCATAAATACCACCACAAGTTTTTTGTCTTGAGTTGACTGAAGAGCCATGGTTTTTTTTTTCTCACAAATCTGGTATCAGATCCCAAATCCGTTTGTGTTTCTCTTCCCTGATTCTGGTTGGAGACATATCCCTGTAAGACTCTTTACGGTTCACTGGTTGTGACAACTGTCACCATCTCCCAGGGACATTGTGGCATCTCTGATGTCCATTTATCAAATATTTTTTATATCTCTTGTTGGAGATACCTCCACTCTAGGTCTCATTTCCCTTCTGAAACTACATTCTGTAAGTAATGGAATAGCAAATTAAGGCCAATGGTGGGATTTTTTGTTGCACCTGTATTGGCAATGTCTTGTTAGTGTTTCACTTTCTAGTCACAGAGATAATTTACTGCATATATAAAATGCATGTGGTTTGCAAAAATATCCTCAGCTGAGGAAAACACGCTGGCATGAGACAGTCAGTTCTGTTGGGTTTGTAGTCCCACCTTCCAAACAGCCTCTGGAATCTGGATTCACACCTTCATTCTGGGCCAGTTGGGTTTTGTTGGGAGCTCACCCTGTGCCAGATCTTCTGACAATTTATGTTACCAGCTGGTCAGATGATGAAGATTAGGTGAACACCAGTCAAACCTTGTTTTTTTGATGTCTACAAGGACTTGAGTGTGTTGTCCAAGTGCTGGGGCACTTCCCGTGTGGTTTCTCTTTCCAGTTGTAGCACTCATTTTTTTTTTTTCTTTTCCACCATCCTTCACGTGGTGGGATATAATCACCAAGGACTACGTACTAGAGCAGCACACCAGAAACTGTTTCTGTACGTGTGCCCTGTCACCCAGCTTTGTCCTCAACCTCGAGTTTATCCCTCTTTAATACAAAGTACAGAGCCGAAAACTAAACCCCCAAAGAAGAAATAAAGATAGATAGCAAAGGCTACCAGTTCTGCCAGGCCCTCTGTATTTTGTAAGGTCTTTTCCAATTATGTTGACCTTTTGATTTTCCCATCTTTCTTCCAACTTGTCAAAAAAAAAACCCCAACAGAGGTCATGGCAGGTTGGAGAACCAAACCAAGTGAATGAGGCCAATTTGATCTGTAAATTAAATGAAAGTGTAACACTGGTTTGTGTAGAATTTCAGATTCAATACAAATCATATCCACATCTGGTGCAATCCCAGTCCACCAAAACAGATGGCCCACGGGGATTCCATCAAGAAGAATGTAAGTAATTAGTTTAGAGTTGGCTTCTGGTACAGAAAGTCAAGTTAACTGGAGAAATTGGATGGGTGAAATGGAAAAGACCTTCTCTTCCTCCTGCTGTGTGGACAACACAGGGGTGCTGACTCCGAAACTGAGTTCTTATTCCTAACTCTCCTTCATTTACACATTTTATATTAAATAATCCTTTCAGGAGTGCTGGATGAGGTAGGATCCAGAATCCAGGTGTTCCTCTCTCTAGACCTATACCTGCAGCATGACGCTTGCTGCTCTTTGGCTTCTCCTCTCCCATGAATCCTGATTTGTTTTCTCAACTGTGGGACTATCTCAACCCATGAGATTTTGGCCACTGTGATGTGTTTCTGGGTCTCGCAGGCTCAGGCTGGGGCCACCTGGGTATTGCCCTGGAGCAGATTTGCTGTAGCTGGAGTGTTTCCCAATGCAAACAGGATTCCCAGGTGAATTTAAGATGTTTTTTTTTTTTTTAGACTGTACGTTTGAGTTAAGAAACCAAAATTGATTTAAATCATAGAATCATCCAGGCCAGAAGGGACCTCCAAAGGTCATCTACTCCAACCTCCCCGCAGTCACAGGGACACCCCCAACTAGACCAGGTTGCCCAGGGCCTCATCCAGCCTTGAGTATCTCCAGGGAAGGGGCCTCAGCCACCTCCCTGGGCAACCTGGTCCAGTGTTCCACCACCCTCAGAGGAAAGAAATTTTTTTCTAATATTCAACTTAAATCTACCCTTCTCCAACTTAATCATTTTGTAGGAAACTGTGACCCGTGGTCTGGTCTCAGCCGTGATTCGTGAGGGTCTTACTGGAAGCAGCCTCCGTAGAAGGACAGCAATTCCTAGTCCTCCCTTGCAGCCACTACTGCTCTACAGAGACAGTCAGAGCAAAGATTTGACATTATCTTCTGTCTCCTGGGGTAGAGGAAGAGGGGAAAGGAAGAAGCTGTAAATGCATATCCCCAAAACAGATGTTTAGGTGTGAACCTGCCATACTCCAGAGGCAGGAGGCTTTATTTGTGTTTGCTGTTCCCCATACCCACTATCTTTCACATACCTTTTTGGTCTAAGACCAGTAGCTTCCTCGTTAGTATCTTAACCCGCAACATTTAATTAGGGGAGCGAGTCACTGGTGGTTTCTGGTAAATCTGGACTTTACAGAATGAGACTTCTTCCTTAAATATGCTGGTAGTGAAGAAGGGTGCCTCGTTGCTCAGGTGGAAGTTTTCCTTTGCCTTTGGCTGCAGGGAGGTGAGCTCAGCCAAGCTTTTCTTGCAGCACTTCTGCATCTGTCAGGGGAGGTTTCTGGGGCTGATGGAGTTACACGCAACGCAGAGCGTTCTTCTGTGGTTGCTTGGCTCCTACACGAAAAGCAGGCAAAGTACAACCGACTGAGCAGTTTCCATCACCTCCTGGGTATCCCAGTTGAAGCAGTGTGTGTCCCTTCAATTCTTCTTTTTCTCCTTCTCTCTCCTTCTCTCTCCTTCTCTCTCCTTCTCTCTCCTTCTCTCTCCTTCTCTCTCCTTCTCTCTCCTTCTCTCTCCTTCTCTCTCCTTCTCTCTCCTTCTCTCTCCTTCTCTCTCCTTCTCTCATTCCCTCAACATTTAGATGGAAGGATCTTGCTCTCGTCCTCTTAGAGATATGACAAATCTGACTGACAGAACACTTTGATTTCTTCTCGCCATGTACAGGGAGAAAAGCCAGACCTCAAATTAAGTTATGCAGCAGTTCTCTATCCTTAGATGTCTAATTCTATTCCTTTGAAACAAAAGTTGTGTTGTTACAAAAGCCCCAAATATGATGAAAAATAAAGAAATGATGCCGTTGGTTAAATAATTTTTAGCACAGGAGTATATTCCTTTGGCAGGAGCAAGGGAAGGAGAGGCTCTGCTAAATAAAGCTGGAAGGTGTAGCCCTGGGACAAAGAGAAAGATGTGAGATGTCACCCCACCTCCGTGTTCAGCTTCCCACAGGTCACTGACCCAGAGCCAAAGGGCCCACCCGGGACCGTGCGGTCTCGGTTTCGGTGCCGCACAGACCGCAGGACATCCCTGCAGTAATTCCATTTTGAATTAAAGCACAGCATTTACGAAATAATTAGCCAGTCCTGATTTAAAATTGCCAACGACGGAGGAACCGTGACATCCTCTGAGGGGCTGCTCCGGTGGTTAATTACCTTCATTATTAACAATGTTAGCCTTATTTCTAGCCTGAAATTTTCTCTAGCTCTGAGCTGTATCCACTGGAGAGGCTCACACCTTTAGGTTTTGGATTGAGTAGCCCATTAGTACCTTTTGTTTCACTTGCAGAGGACCCGTTTCTTTTACCATTTTTCACCGAAACAGCTTTTACTCCCTGAGTTTTCAGACGGAGATACATATTCAAGCCTCCTGGAGGGCTCTTTCCCATTTATCAATGTTGTGAATTTGCAGACTGTAGAGCAGGATGCAGCAATCTGGAAAAGCCTCTGTTGCTGCACGCTTATATTTCCAGACATATTCTGCTGACACCACGGTTTGATTATTATTTTTTTTAATTATTATTTGTTTGGGGTTTTTTTTATTATTCGCAGTTTTTCCCTCTGTGGAACTCAGTTTCTTTGCTCTGGAACGAAATGCTGGACCGACTGAGGAAATGTGACTTTCCTCTGATTTCAACAGCTTGCAATTTCCCCGCTTTCAGGCAATGGGGGAGGGACTGAAGGCAGCGAATTGGGCTCAGTTTGGTCCTTACACCCAACGTAATCGCCTCTTCCTCTTGGAGCTCTGTGTAAAACACCTTTCAGGCCAACCAGATGGCAAAGACAGAGAGAGAACAGGCAAATCTACGTGGTATCTATTATGATTATGGACCGTCGGAGAAGTGTCTTTAATTCTTTATATCTACATCTGATTGCTGAAAGTCATGCCAGGAAGATTTAAAAAATCGTTTGCCAATGAATGCTGGGAGTCCAAAATGTTTTTAAATACCTTTTTGAGAGCCTATGCATATGTTATCAGACCTGCAAGGCAAATTTGTACATTATTTAAAACTCAACATCTTCTGAGAGCTAATAAATTACTAATATAAGAGACGATCCTTCCAGGCAGCCTTGTGCCCCTCGTTAGAAGAGGCATCTCCCTTGCCAGAAGAGACCTCGAGCAGGAAGGACATGTCACACTGCTGGCGTTTTTCAAGTGACAGAACATCTTTTCATGCCTGATAATGTGGGAGAAGCACCTGAAACTCTGTTAAATATTTGATATTCCTTTTTTGCCGCAGCATGGTGCAGAGCACCAAGCTTGACTCTAAAACATTCCAGTTTGGGAGAGTGGGGAGGAAGGAGAGGAAATGGAGAGGAACGTAATGAGCCAAAGAGTGGCTCTTTCTTCAGCAGTCCCACACATGGAAACACCTGTGTGACTGCACACACGTGTGAGAAACCTCTCTATCAGGGCAAGGATGTCCTGCCAGAGCACTTCACACTGCTCACAGCCAAGTGAAAAAAAGCAAAAGCTACAAGATCCTCCCTTCCTATCGTGCCTCGGATGTTGGGCTGTCCATAACCCCTTCCCCTTCCTCCTCTGCGTATGCAGATGCTTCTGCTGGACACCTCCACCAACATCCCATCCCATCCCATCCCTGTCCTCAGCATCCCAGTATCCGCACAGCAGGCCATGGACCCCTCCAAGGCTTGGGATCTGCTGGATTGCCATGAGAAGGTCAATGTGTACAGTGCTTTTTCCACGGCCAACAGCCACCCAGCTGGTTCCTCAGGAGGGCCCCCAACTCATGCTAGACTCTGGTGTGAGCTGTGCCAAAGAGGTGTCCGATACCCTTCCCCAAGCACAGGCTGCAGAGGATGCATATTCTGGTTCTTGAGAAGAATGTTCTATGTTTTTCAACAATGTCTATGAGATCCCACCACAGCTGCGAGGTCAGATGTAGATGGGTGGCCTGGTGCCTCCCACAACCCCATCTGGGTGCCAGGCACCACAAAACAGCCACAGGGCATGGAGATTGCAGTGAGCAAGAGCCCTAAAAAGGCAATACTGAACAGAAAGAAAAGGAGCTCCACTTCATGGAGGTCAAATGACTTTGAAAATTCAGACTTCAGACTATACTAAATCCATTCTAATGTCAGAGCCAATAATTTGGAGACAGAAGGATCAGCGGGGGGAAAAAAAAATCTACCTGAATCTCAAGCTGAGAGAGCTGGTCAAGCAAACATCAAAGAACAGGGATATCACGCGGTGCCTCCGCTCCAGGGAAAAGTCATTGTTTAACCAGTGTGGAAGGATAAACTCCTGGACGAACGAAGAGAGAGACCAGCAGCTTCTGCTGACTTTATTACAGTCCTTGGTAGACTGGAAGCAGTTTGCTCTGGCCCAACAATTGGGATTATCACATCAAAAATTGCACCCGACCCTGCCTTTTGGTGTCATTTTATTCCAGGTTAAATGGATTTCTGCCCTGTCCCCCCGGTGGCTGGTGACCTGGTTATGTATGGCCACTTCACGCTGAAGAGACCCTGGGATTTCACGAAGGTCTTTCAAAATCTCCTTTCAGATTCCACGTTTAACACTCCAAGAGTTAATTGTGGCTTCCAGAAGAACTCATCTCAATAACGTTTAGTAAGAAGTCGCAGTTTGTGGGAAGAATAGTTGGGGCGTTTGGTTGTTTTATTTATTTTTTTTAACCTTATGATAAGGAGGAGGTGGGGGGGAAGGGAAAAAAAAAGAAAGAAGATAAGCTTTGAGGCATACAAGCCCTTCTTCAGGTCTGAACTAAAAGCATGATTTTCAAAGCTCAATGCAGGTTGAGAGCAACTGTTCTGAATTAGACAAGATACGTTGGCATCAGCCTTGACTTCAGGTGGGCAGAGTGACAAGCTCCTGGATGGGGAGGTGTTAACAGAGTCAGCCTCACGGGGAGGCTGAGAGCAGAGGCAAGTGCTGTGTGCCATTAATTGGTTGGACTACATGATCTTAAAAGGTCCCTTCCAACCTAGGTGATTCTGTGATTAATTAAATGAACTCCGTCTCGATTCAGTCTGTGGTTTACCTCGAAAGGACTTCAGTGGGACTCTTGCCGTACCCAAGCCCAGGCAGACCCCTACGTGTGCCTGTTGACAAAAACAAAGATTTAGGCACCGGTGTAAAAGGATTCATTTCTTTATTTATTAAGAAAAAAATCAAAGTACTTAAGCACAAGTTCAATTCCCCGATCAGACCTTGACATTTACTAGTCAGCGCCTAGGACATAATCAGCGCTCGGTTTCTAATTGCAAATATCAAAATAGTCATAAAGGCAGAGAAGTGAGAGTGATAACCTTTTCCAGGGCAAGTGTAGGTGCTCTGCTTGCCTTCGCTCTCCCAGCGCCCCGTTATGCAGTGTAATTTAGAGGATTATGGGATAATTATTGTGGGACCTTCTTCTGACAAAATTAAAAAAACAAAGGCAAAACTGGCTCTCGCCTCAACAACCTTAATTTTGCATGAATACACGGGCGTGTGGTTGAGGCACCATCCCTGGAGGGATTCAAGAGAGAAGTTGACTTGGTGCTCAAGGATGTGGCTTAGTGTTGGGTGGTGTGGGGTGGGGTTTATGGTTGTTGGTTTTTTGGTTTTTTTTAATTTTTTTTTTCCCCATTGGTTGGACTAGATGATCTTAAAAGGTCCCTTCCAACCCAGGTGATTCTGTGATTCTGTGTGACTATTTGCCTTTTCCCAATATCTATTTTTCCATCAACTGTTTTGCTTTCGGGTCACAAAACATGTTTGATCCTTCGGCCATTCCGGGGTCATAAGAGAAGCTACATCTGGTATTAAATGATGGAAAAGCTTCTTCTACTTCTTCTTCTTCTACTTATTCCTCTTGCTTAAATGGCTCTTTCTGAGACCTGGGGATGGCTATAATTTCAGGGTTGGTGTTTTAATGGCCTTTTCAAGAGAAGGCTCCAGGGAGACCTTCTAGGAGCCTTCCAGGATCTGAAGGGAGCTCCAGGAGAGCTGGAGAGGGACTCTTGGTCAGGGAGTGGAGTGACAGGACAAGGGGGAATGGTTTTGAACTGGAAGAGGGGAGATTTAGATTGGATATTAGGAAGAAATTCTTCCCTGTGAGGGTGGTGAGGCACTGGAACAGGCTGCCCAGGGAAGTTGTGGCTGCCCCATGCCTGGAAGTATTTAAGGCCAGGCTGGATGGGGCTTGGAGCAACCTGGTGTGGTGGGAGGTGTCCCTGCCCATGGCAGGGGGCTTGGAACATGATGATCTTGAAGGTCTTTTCCAACTCTAACCATTCTATGATTCTATCTTAATAGTAGAAGACTGTGTCTACCTTTCTCATATCACCCACCCGTAGTGTTAGCACCATTATGCAGGGACAGGGACATGGACCCCCGAACCCCTGGAAGGAAAGGCTGGCAAACATTTAACAAGGTAAAAAGACATCCTAGGGGCAGGTCAGCATTTCAGATGGAGGATTAAGGAGAAAGTTATGTCGATGACTTTAATCCAGGCTTTGTGTGTTGTCTCTGTGGTCCCAGACTTCCCCCCTTACATATATTTTATAAGTGTTTCTGCTCAGGGATAAGCTATTGCACACTCAGTAATGTTAAAAAAAATCTTGACTGTGAGGGTGGTGAGGCACTGGAAGAGGTTGCCCCGTGAAGCTGTGGCTGCCCCATCCCTGGAGGGGTTCAAGGCCAGGCTGGATGGGGCTTGGAGCAACCTGGTGTGGTGGGAGGTGTCCCTGCCCAGGGCAGGGACAACTGGAACATCAGGGGGAACTGGAACTGAATGAACTTTAAGTTTCCTTCTGATGATTCTATGACACTATGAATTCTGCATGGACAGATACTGCCAAGCAGCTGGCACAGGGTACTTTTTTTTCTCAAAACCCCCTATGTCTTGTGGTATTCACACTAATTTTTATTGCTGTCTCCTTTAATGAGGGCAGAACAGCAGAGGGGCAAAATTCAGCTGTCTCACCCAGTGCTGGTGCATTGATGCAGCAAAAGGAGTCAAGATCTCCCAAATCAGCTTTCAGTTCATCCTCGGATCCATGAGGATTTGCTCCCTTATACCTGTGTACATCAAACCATCCTCCACGAAAGACAGATCCCCCCAACTGAGGCAGTCTGTGCTCTATGCAGAAAATTATGTTACAGAACACAGCCGTTCACCAAGATCCCTCTATCCCTCTTTTTTTTTTTTTTTTTTATTTTTTTTTTTTTCCAAATGTTTCCATAGCTACCCTAAGAAGGAGCCCCATAAAAGTGACGGTGCCTTTAATCAATCAAAATCAGAAGATCCCTTGAGGACTTAATTATATATCTAGGCTGAACAAACCTGTCCTTTTTTAGATTATCTTCCCTCGTGCTGTCGCTGGGAATAAGCTGCATCTCTGAAGGTCATTCTCAGACTGAAGTGATGCTCAGGAGGCAAATAGAGATGTTCTTCAGCAAAGCCTTGGCTGTAGGGCATCCTCCAGCCCCACAAGTTGGTCTGACAATAGAAGAACCAGCCCAGGCACACCCGAAGGGTGAGATAATATAAAGTCTTTGCGTAGTCTGGAACTGGATGATCATTGAGTTCCCTTCCAACTCTAACCATTCCATGACTCCATGATCTTTGAGCAGCGTCTGTTTTGTTCCATTCTCTACAAAAGAAAAGTAAACGACAATTTAAAGTAGATGTCTAGCTTGTTGGTAACTAAAATCTAAGAAGCATCTTCTGTTTTTGTTGTTTGGGGTGGGAGGGAATGATTTGGTTTAGCTGATCTTAAATAAGACCAAAATTATCACAATAATTTATTTAGGAAAAAAAAAAGATTAGATTTTATGGGAAGGTACATCCTTAGGATGTCCCAGGATCTGGGAGGTCTCGGTGCAAATCCTTGCCTTCTTGTAAGTAGAGACTAGATTTGAAAATGAGCTTAGCTCTAATTAGAGAGTTAATTATTAGCTGGAGGGACTTTTTAAGAAAAACAGTCACTTTTGTCGAGATTGCCTCAGACTGTGTGAAATATTAAATAAGTGGTCACTGGAACAAAGAAAATGAGCAGGACAGTACTGCAGGCTGAGGGTTTGAGTGTCGCTCTGTGAAGGGAATTCCACTGCTTATTTGCTGATTTTAATGGATTAGAAGGATTTCATATTAACCAAACAGAAGTATTCCTGTATACCTTGGATATGAAGGATGGTTCATACACTTCCCTGGGAAATATGAGGTCAACTTCTGATAGACATAGACAGGAGAGGAACCATCCAGGATCTCCAGTGCTGGGCTGTGGATGAAGCCAATGCCTTTGCCACCAAATCCTTTCTGACCATGGCGCTGTATTTCTTCTCTTCTTATGTTTTGGGGCAAATGAAGCACAATGTTTTTAGGTTCCACTTCAAAACCTGAAATGGAAAAAGCTGTTTGGTCAAAAAAAGCCTTTTGATTCTTGTTTCTCAGTTTCATTGCTACAAGTAGAAATTCCAGAAATGGAGTGGAGACAGCAGCAATGTCCCAATCAACGTGCCCATGGACCAGCAGGAGCCATGAGTGCAGACATACCAGCTTCTGACGTGGAAATCCATCTTCTCTCCAGCCCTCTTGGGGTGACCCTGGCAAGGGGAGACCCTGTTGGTGACAAACCTTCTCCATCAGAGGAACTCAACTGCACAATATCTTTCTGTGCAGCAACCACTCGTCTGTGCCCTGAGATGACAGTGGGAATGGGAAGGAGTTCACAGCTCTTGACCTTGACTTTGAGTTTGGTGCCTTTGGGGTTTCCATGGCCTGGGGCTCTCCTCACATTTGACACGTGTGAGTGTCCCCAGAGCCTCTGTGATCTGCTCCCTCCTGCCTTCTCCTGCTGCAGCTCAAATCCAGTAGATGGCGACAGGATATAAAGCATTTTGTTAACTCTTCCACAAGTTGGCGGGGTTTTATGTTTCGTTCATTTTAGCGTTCCCCCTTTAAAGTAAATTTATTTTCATATTTCAGATGGAAACTTGAAAGTCATGGCTGCTTTTGAGTTCATTTATCTTCTGGTATTCTCTTTTGCTTCTCATGCCATACAATTCATTTCACCGTGGGAGTCGCAGCCAGCCTCTTGCCACTCTTGCAAGTTTGGAGGAACTTCTCTGGTTGTTCCTTGATGCTGCAGTCATCTCATTCCGCAGGACAAGGGATGCCATCCCTACCATCACTTTGGGATTTTTGATCCATCTGCCTTCACTTCTAAGTCTGTGACCTGACATCTGAGATCTGCAACCGATTTTCATGCCCTCCTGTCAGATTGCTACAGCCACCTGGAAGGTCAGCCACCGCATTGCTACGGCTCAGAACAGGAGGCAAGAATTTCTCTTGAAGGTAATTTTTTTTCACCTTAGACACGTAAGAAGTATTATTTGCCTGTGAGCGTTTGGATTTTTCAATTCTGAAAGCCAACTGCCTGTAGAATGGGAAAATAGGCAAAATCTACCAAACCTGGATTTTGTAGGTCATGTGGATCTTTCCACTCCGGAATGAAAACATATTAAAATAGCGATGCAGTTCTGCACCTGCGATCCTTGATTCCCTTCAAAGATATCTATCCAAGTGCAAGTCAGGGGCATCCCAGCCTGAGTTATGGGGAAGGCACTCTCAGGAAACGCATTTTCCATCCAGCTCGCTCAAGTCTCTTTAGTCAATGTGCCTCTTGAGTTGGGTTATGCACATTTTCTGCCGTTGTCTCTATCCTGTTCGGGATGAAGCATCATCTGAAACAGGCACTGAGGTGATTTCTAAAATCCTGGTTGTCATGGAGACAGGAAGAGGCTGACCGCCTCCTGGTTGCCGAAGGAGAGGGTGGGCTACAAGCAACTTCTCAACAGGTATTCCAAAGACTTTGGACACCCCTAAGGCTGACACAGAAACACCTCTTCATTGTGGAGGGCAGTTAAACCTGAACTCTCTGAGACACTTGCTGTAGCAACGAAAAAGCACTGGAAGAATGGAGGAATTTGTCTTATATTTTATTCAGCACCCTTGACCAGCTTGATTCCTTCAGAGGGAAGAGATACCTGCACACATATTCATCCTCTTAACGAGAAAAGTTTAGCCAAGGTAGTAGTAACGACCTTCGTTAGGTACTCTGTGTTCCTCGGGCTAACAGAAAGAACCAGAGGGGATGTCCATGTAAAATCCCAACTCCTCCCTTTATGGGAAAGGCCACCTGACACGTTGCAGAAAATCTAATGAAAGTAGCCCGTAGCCAAATCTCCTGAGCCCAGAGAGGTATCTCAGGCCATTAGCCAGTTAATTGTGGTAATTGATACACCAATACGTACAACTTTTCCCACCGTTAATATAGACACCAGCCAGAAAGATTTATCAATTTCTTTTTTTTTCATCCAAAGCAGGTGAAAGCCCTTATGGAAAGCTTTTTTGAAAACTTATTCACCATCTGGAAACAGAGGAGCCATTTAACTTTCCCCGAAGTAGAAAAGAATAATCTTTATTTCTCCTTTTTTTTTATCATTGCTTTGCAATGCATGGCCTGGGGTGTCACACACCTCTGCATGGTAGAGACATAATGGAGACATCTGGCAGCTCCCGTGGTGGGATCGGTGCCCCTCTCAGGTGCTGCATGACTCAGGATTTGGGGGAATACGGCCTTGAGCAAAAATTAGCACTTCAAATGGGCCCGGAACGCTAAAGATCCAGCTTTATCTGGTAGAAACCTTGCACTGCATTTGAACCTGTGCCAAGCTGGCAGAGCCAGTGGTGGCCGTGGACCAGTGCCCTGTGCCAGTCCTAGTAGACGACGCTGCCTATGCGGGTGCAAGCCCTTGGATGCTGCCTCGGAGGATTTGGTGCTACTGTGACTGCTCTTTTGATCACTTGCCGAAGAAACTGCTCAGGCTTCCCACTGCAGCCATACACTGACAACTCAAAGCAACCTACTCTTTGCGGGCTGAAAGCAAGCCCTACTTTAACGAATCAAAGCAACCCGTAGTTTAAGGAAGCAAACCCTGAACAAACGCGCAGTTATTCCATATGGATGAAGAGATGTGCAGTGAATACCAGGCACCTACTGACAAATTACTGTGCTAGTTACAGCACAGCAGCAGCCTCTTTGCCATAATGGGTGTGCTGAGCCAGCTGCTGAACCACTTGAGCCTTAACTGCGCTCAGTTATTATCCCCAAGCCTTCATTTTCCAGCTGAGACCCCACTCTCCTCTCCCTCCTACCATCATTATTATTGGAGACTCAACCCAGCAAAGGCTGAACCTCCCTGGCTGATGTTGAGAGCCTCAGCTGCAAGGACCAAGTGAACTTAAGCACTAGAAGGACTCAAGGCAGGTTAGGAATTTCACCTAAGTGAAGCCAACCAAAGATGGGCAAGAGGAGAAAAAAGGAGAGAGAGAGAGGAGAGTTTCAGTGTGCTGCGTTTTGGAATACAGACCAACTAATTCTCTGGATAGTCCACAGATGAGAAATCTCGGAGCTGTAGCGTCGGCCTGGCAGGTGCAGGCTGAGATTTAAGTGACATTTTTCTGATGCAGACAGCTTTTCTGACTTTGAATGGTAATTGCATGTCGCATTTGGCATGAAGCCACCTCCGTCGCCTGGGCTGAAGCATCTCTGCTTGATCACCTCTGCTACCGCACCAGTCTCCTTTGGGAAGCTCCCTGACCTAGGGAGAGGAGAGGACTTTATCTGCTAAGCTCGGAGAAAAAGCTTCTCCTGGAGAAATAGAATCTCGCATTTCCAAAAGTTTGGGATTTGTAGTGGAAAAGAGAGGTTTTCTGTTTACAAGACTGAGTAAATGCAACCATCTCCCTGCAGAAAAGTGCAGATTGATATACTAGAGAAATGAAAGGAACAATAAAAGTGGAACAAAAGCAGATGGAGAAACGGTTGAAGTGATTAATTGTGAATCAAGGAGTGGCAATTCATTTGCCTGTGTAATCTGCAATTTGCATAATCCTATAGTGAAAGCCAAATCGTACCACCAGTATGCATATTCATGCTCAATTCGGGCAAAGACTCAACTTCTTCAGGATCTGAGCACCTGCTAATGGGATTTGGCCAAGCAGGAGTGGGATAATTCATGTGCCTAAAGTTAAGCATGTCATTTGCTGAAAGCACAGTCATTTGTGATGGTGCTCAGAGGACGATCGCATCTGATCTGACTCTCTCAGTGGTACATCAGGTAAGTCCCTCTTTCACCCTTCTAGTAGCAGAACCTTCCCCAAGGAGAGGATGAGGTTGGGATGATGGGGCAAGAAACTCTTCACTCTTTTCCATAGAGCACAGTCAAGCAGTGCTGTGCTTTATGGGGAAAAAAACACCAAAACACCCCCAACCAACCAAGAAAACCAAAACAAACCCCAAAACCTCTGCAGACTGGTGTGGGATAGAAATATATTTCATGAACCAAAGCCTCAATCCATCCTGAAAGCCCACTCTTAGACATGAAGCATCAGCCTTTGTGCAGAAACGCTGTGATAGATCTTGACGTAGTTCAGGCTTAAAAAAGCACCTTGGACTTTAAAGAAGAATTGAGCGGAAACAGAACCCAGATTTGAGCTTAAAAATGGGCTTCATCGAGAAACCAAGGTGTATTCCCTGGTTCTACCACATCTGTTCAATGCAATTAGGGAAAAAAAAATGATGCAGAACAGTTCAGTTACCGTGCTGGAAAGCAGGAGGTTGTGGGAATGGTGGAACTTATCAATGGCAGGTTCCTACTCAGACTGGGGTAGAAAGAAATCCTCTTTTTTATCCCTTGAAGGACTATTGCAACACACTATACTCAATTAAAATATAACAGCAAAACAAAAAAAATCCACTTATTTTTCAAGAAGATGATCATTTCCTGAGCAGTTTTTAGAAAGAACAGACACCATTGCTGGGGAGAAATGTGCTGCAGTGCCTCTGCTGCTTTCCTTGATGGATTATTTTTTTAAAGAGAATTAGGATGCTGGAAGACAGCTGGAGCAGCAACAGAGATTTTGTTAGGTTCTAATAATAATATTAGATAAAAGCTGGACATTGTGCTGTTGTCCACGTGCACGTACAAGGGTGGTGTCGACGTGGGGCTGTTGTTGTGTGTGATTGAGTCTTGTATTTAACATAGTCCTACATAGCTGTCGTATCTTTTTCTTCCCATTGGTCTTTGGCATCTTCTCACCATTTCTCCTCAGCATCTTTTCCAGAGCCTGCTTATCAGAAAGCAGTTTCTGTCCATCGTGATGGTTCCCAGTACAGTCTCTTGTTGCTTAAATCTGTTCAGAGTAGGTTTCTACTTCTGCTCTTTACAGCCCACCTTCACATGTCAGCAGCTACAACTGTGCTTTTTTTACATCCCGCCCCCCCCCCCCATCCTGAAAAAAAGATCCACAAAGCTATTTCTCTTTTCACTGGAAAATAATGTAGGAAGTCATGTATTGCCTGCGCTTGTATAAGAACTTTGACAAAGCACCCTGGTGACAGAGTGATAAAACCTCTTCTCGGTTTCATATTTTCTTAAAGCCTTCTAAAACCAGATTGCTAATGGAAAAGTTTCCTAGGAAAGAGCCCAACAGAAGTCCAAAGAATGTTTTCTTTGATGTAGACTTTGACCCAGTGAATACTTAGCCCTTCAGAGGGCTACTTCTGGGAGTGGGTAACCCCCTGTGCAAAGAATCACAGAATCACCTAGGTTGGAAGGGACCTTTTAAGATCATCTAGTCCAACCAATCGGAAAAAAAAAAACCAAACAAAACAAAACCAAACCAACAAAAAAAACCCACACAAAAACCCCAACAACCATAAACACCACACCACCCAACACTAAGCCATGTCCTTGAGCACCAAGTCAACTTCTCTCAGTTGTCACAATGTCCGCGGGGGAAGAGAGCTTACCTGGATGTCATGGAAGCAGGGAAACAGAGGGTTACTTTGCAGAGTAAAGGCAACAGCTCCTGTGGTTGCACATCATAGAATCATAGAATGGTTAGAGTTGGAAAGGACCTTGAAGATCATCGTGTTCCAACCCCCCTGCCATGGGCAGGGACACCTCCCACTAGACCAGGTTGCTCAAAGCCCCATCCAGCCTGGCCTTAAATACTTCCAGGGATGGGGCAGCCACAGTTTCCCTTGGCAGCCTGTTCCAGTGCCTCACCACCCTCACAGCAAAGAAGTTCTTCCTAAGATCCAATCTAAATCTCCCCTCTTCCAGTTTAAAACCCTTCCCCCTTGTCCTGTCCCTCCCCTCCCTGACCAAGAGTCCCTCTCCAGCTCTCCTGGAGCTCCCTTCAGATCCTGGAAGGCTGCTCCAAGGTCTCCCCGGAGCCTTCTCTTCTCCAGGCTGAACAACCCAAACTCACTCAGCCTGTCCTCACAGCAGTGGTGCTCCAGCCCTCTGAGCATCTTGGTGGCCCTCCGCTGGACCCGTTCTAACAGTTCTATGTCCTTTTTCAATGTTGCCTGTTTCCCACGCTCATTCAAGTAGTTTGATCCAGCTGAAAGGAACAAAGTTCACGTTACAGCTTCTAACAGGCTCGTTAGGCCAATCAGTTTTGCTGAACACATGTCTGTTTGTCTGAAGTGCTTGCAGATTAGGTAATGGAGATTTTTCTAGCATCATCTCTATTTATACGACATTAGCAACGCCGGACTGCGATGTTTCCAAAGTTATCTTTAGCAACGCCGTGGTTCTGGTGATGTTATAATGTCACTGCAATGATAATCAATAGGAGAAGTCATACACTAAGCACAGCATGAAGTTACTAATCAATTACTGTAGCCTGAAATGCACACACGCATTATGTAGTTTATGGATTAAAATATCATGTTCACAGAGAAAAGGTAATGCTTCTTGGATAAGAGATCCTTGACATCCGTGCTTTATCTTGTTTCCAAAGCCAGAAAGTTCAGCTGTAAATAAAGGAAGAGCATAGGATTTGGCTTTTGTTATAAAATGTAATCCGTGATTCCTAATAAAGGATTCTGAGCAGCCATTCTGCCAATGAACAGCATTTTCTCTCACGTTAATATTTCTGTGAGGCTGTTGAAAGGATGAATGCAGTTAAAGAATTTGTATTTAACTGGTTTTATTTGGATTTGTCTAAATCTAGCTGTTGATAAGCCTGGCTGTTAAAACCAAAGGGAGTTCGGAAGCGTTGCATTTAAAGCCCATCAGGCTGCCAGGAGACTCCAACAGGTCTGTGGCGTGTCCCCACGCTGGGCTGCTGCAATCTCAGCAACCCTCTGCCTCCTTCTCTCCTGGACAGGCTGGCACGCGCTCTCAGGGCACATTTAGGCAGAAAACAGCAAATTGGGAGGACTTAGAGATGCAAATTGATGAATTCATGAGTAAGCCTGAAGGGAGGTGGGATTCAGGAGATCTGTCTCCATCTCTGTTTCCTTTTTTCCCCTTGGCTGCGCTGTGAATAAGGCTGCTCTGCTGAGATTTAAGGTGCTTAAGAGAAGATGTAGGTTCCTAGTTTTCTGGTTTAGCTTTCTCTCCTCACACCGGGTACCTAAAATTAGGCTCTGCACTTGGGAGCATGTGCTTTTTCATCAAATTAGCNGGTGTGTGTGCATCTGTGTGTCACTTTTTCCACCTCCTTTTCCAGGTACCAGAGTGAGACCCTGGCGATAGTGATAGGACAAGGGGTAATGGTTTTAAACTGGAAGAGGGGAGATTTAGATGGGATATTAGGAAGAACTTCTTTGCTGTGAGGGTGGTGAGACCCTGGAACAGGCTGCCCAGAGAAGCTGTGGCTGCCCCATCCCTGGAGGGGTTCAAGGCCAGGCTGGATGGGGCTTGGAGCAACCTGGTGTGGTGGGAGGTGTCCCTGCCCAGGGCAGGGGGCTGGAACTGGATGATCCTTGAGGTCCCTTCCAACTCTAACCATTCTGTGATTCTATGATATCTGCATCTGTCTTCTTTAGGATAAAAAAGGGAGAGGGGCTTTGTCCTGGGCTGATTTGTGTTGTTCTGAGATCATTGTCATAAAGATGGATAATTCCTCCTCCAGAGGTCCCTGACTCTCCTGCTCATTATCAAGCAAGGTCAGATGATTACCTGGGGAAAGATATCTAAGTTTTTTCAGCCAAAGGTATGGGAGATGAACCACAACCCTTGTGGTTTTATAAATCAGTTTTAATTTTCTGTGTGTCATCGTTCGGGGAGTATTTCAAGTAGCCCAACAATGAGCATTCTTATTCATATGTATAAAAATATACTCTTACTAGCAAGATGAAAGTTTTGACCTCTAGACAGATATAAAACAAGGTTTGGTGGATGATTTGTGTGGTTTATAATAATGACTGCATTACTGGTGTCAAAGGTAAGCAACACAACCCATTCAAAACGCTTTCCTGCACTGCCACGTACTTCAGACCTTGAAGGATGTTTACGAAGCCGCGTGTTCCTGAATGATGCCAGCAGCAAGGAAAAAATGGGCTCTGACAGATGCCCAGAGGGAAAAAAAGATCCTCAAAAACTCCAATCCCTTCGTTTCGAAGGGAATTCTGGCAAGAGAAGTCCTTATTCCCTCCAGGTTCCCTGTGCGCTTCCTTCTCATAAGCAAATGCTTTCTTTCCTGGCAATTCAACTCCAGCTCTGGTTTCTCAGCAATTTCCATGTGGGTCCTTTTGTAACGAATAATTGACACCTGCCATTTGACTTTTTAAGGTGTTTCATAGCCCTTTACACGTTATTGAGCAATGGTCTCAATTTCTGTAAAGTTTTGTGTTTTTTTTTTTCTGGTTAGTGGCAAGCCACGGTTTGGGTCTGGATTTCGGGCAGTTTAGGTCAGGGTGAATTTTGAAATGGAGCTTCAGAGTCTGTCCCAAAACCCTACAGAGGAAGAATCACAGAATCACAGAATCACCTAGGTTGGAAGGGACCTTTTAAGATCATCTAGTCCAACCAATGGAAGAGGGG
>VZRU01013805.1:208335-237598 GCA_013398155.1 Pedionomus torquatus | reverse complement strand
TGGGCAGCCCATTCCAACACCTGACAACCCTTTCAGGAAAGAAATAGTTCCTAATATCTCACCTGAACTTCCCCTGGCGCAGCTTGAAGCCATCACCCCTTGTCCTGTCATCTGTAACTTGGGAGAAGAGACCAATCCCCGCCTCTCTGCAGCCTCCTTTCAGGGAGTTGGAGAGAGAGAGAAGGTCTCCCCTCAGCCTCCTCTTCCTCAGGCTGAAGATTTGTGTTCCAGACCCCTCACCAGCTTCGTTGCCCTTCTCTGGACCATTTTGTAGAAGAAAAGGAGGGCAGCTTGTACAGCTTTCTTCTTGTCTTGCCTTGCAGTAAAAAAATGCAATAGCCCAGGTGCAAATGGAATGGTGAATTCTGGAGGAATAAGATCTCACAGGGAGGGAATCCCGCGCAAGATTTCTGTAGTTACACGAAGAAATCTATTAATCTAAGCGGGTAATAAATAAAGTATGTCGTACCACTTCCCGATGCCTCATCTTATTCATTACATAAGATTTTAATGATGGTGGTACAGCCAATTTCTCCCTTCCTGACGGTATTTATGCGCAAACCGTGAAAATTATACACCAGTGATTTCATTCAGTTGTAAATCATGGGGCAGTTTATCAATTTTTATTTTTCACTTTAAAGAGACTGAGTAGTCTCAATCCCCATTGCTAAAGAGAAAAGCACATGCACGTCTCCAGTACAAGAGAGAGCAAATATCTCTCTCCTATGAAATACAACTTCAGCGCTAGATCCTCTCATCCAGCAGTTTTGGGCCCTCCCAGCTGGGCTTTTTTAATCTCTGAAAGATCCTTGTGCTTCAAAGAGGAGAGACAGCTGCAGTGGGTGTTTGCTGGGAGCTGCTGGAAGGGGCAGGTTTGCGTGCTTGGTCCCACACTGGGCAAAAAAAATGGAACCAGGGTCTACCAACACCTCCTCCTGTGGGGAAACCTCTAGACCCCACTGCCCAATTCCCTTCTTTACAGACAGCAGGACATTAAAGTGTCTAAAATGCCCTTCCTGGGTGCAGAGACTGCAGAGAAGTTAACTCTTCTAGGGAGCCGAAGAACATAAAATCACGGAATGGTTAGAGTTGGAAGGGACCTCAAAGATCCTCCAGTTCCAACCCCCCTGCCCTGGGCAGGGACACCTCCCACCACACCAGGTTGCTCCAAGCCCCATCCAGCCTGGCCTTGAACCCCTCCAGGGATGGGGCAGCCACAGCTTCTCTGGGAAACCTCTTCCAGTGCCTCACCACCCTCATAGTGAAATATTTCTTCTTAATATCTGATCTAAATGTCCCCTCTTTCAGTTTAGAACTGTTTTCCCCTGTCCTATGGCTCCCTTCCCTGATCACGAGCCCCTCCCCAGCTTTCCTAGAGTCCCTTTAAGGACTTGGAAGGCCACCATAGGGTCTCCCCGAAGCCTTCTCTGCAAAATGGTCCTTGGGGTGCTGTCAACTTGCTGGTTAGATGGTCAGGCAGGTGGGTTCCTTTTCATGGGGAGTCATGGCAAAGTGACAGCAACGTGTCTGAAGCCTCCGCAGAGGGGTGAAGGCTTGCAGTGACACATCTGGATGTCCATGGTGGGTGGCAACTAAACCTTCTCTGCCTTCATTGTCTTCAATGAAGATCACGAAAGAGAAACAATTCTAAATTGAAAAAAAAAAATAAAATAAAATAAAAAAAAAACAACCAAAAGAAAGATTGCATTTGCTGTTAGATTAGGAGCAGAGGAATAAAAGGGACCTCAGGGGTCATCAAGCCCACTTCTATGGGATTGCAAGTGACCACACAATATTGCTTGCTTCACAATTGCTCTTTAACTCCTCAGATGTCACCATTGCAAAGCAGCAATAAATACATCCCTCTGGCTTCCTGAGGCTAAAAGATAATACCCACAAATTGAACTTTTTTACTGGAGGTTTTAAAGTTATCCATCTCTAAACGAGTTAGAGATGTTTTGAATGATGGTGTCTATGTTCATTCACAAACTGGAAGGAATATGGTTGTTCCTCTGGTTAAATCACCCCCTCTTGGGATGTGCTTCCAAAATTTGGACCAAAAATCTAATGAAGTAGAGGTTAACAAAACAAATCCCTTTACACCCACTTAAGCAGTGCTACAGATCCCAAAGAATCTGCAACTCCATCCTTGGAGTCAACCTGTGGCGACCTGACAGTGAATGAAGAAATGATCATGATCCCTCCAGACAGCATTTGAGGCAAGATTTAATGATTGTGTATGCAATATATACTGATCTTAACGTCTAGTTTAAATTTTCTTTTGCTTGTTTTCCACAAACAAACACACCTGCTTCTCTTGTTCTAGAATTTTGTGCAGGAAGACAAGAGCTGTCGTTTCTGTGGCACAACACAAACCACCCAACCGAGCCTTCAGGCATTAACTCTGATTAACAGAAAAGTTGTTCCCAGGTAGTTTGATGTGAAACAGAACAGGTTTCCCAGAGAAGCTGTGGCTGCCCCATCCCTGGAGGGGTTCAAGGCCAGGCTGGATGGGGCTTGGAGCAACCTGGTGTGGTGGGAGGTGTCCCTGCCCAGGGCAGGGGGGCTGGAACTGGATGATCTTAGAGGTCTAACCATTCTGTGATTCTAAGAATAAATTAATTGAGTTTAGACTGCATGTAAGTGATATGTACTAACCCTCCACATCATTAAAATATTAGCTGCAGATCAAATTAGAGCTGACCTTGATTATATTAATTTTTCTTTATAAAGAAGAGACTCTTGTCCTCTGCCAAATTCCATAACTTGTGTCACATAACATCTGCCTTTTGAATCAATTTGCTATTGAGAAGCTGATACAGAATTCAATTAACCCATTTACTATCATTCCTTTCTACGGCACATTTATTGTTTGGATTTGTAAGGCATTACGAAACAAAGCCCTCAAGCCCTGCAGAAGGTTGATCTCAACATGTGCTCAGAGCTGTGACGCTTTCCTTGAGTTACCTAAACCTTTCCCAGAACAGAGGTGTAAGAAAAAAACCCTGTCCCAGTGCAGAGCTCATGCCAGTGCAGTCAGGCAGGTGGTTTTTGGCATATTTCTCGCATGCTTTTAAAGCACAGCTGGACCGAGCCACCAGCAAAACAGCCAATTGTGGTAAAACACCTTCATCACAAGACTAGGGGTTATACAACCCGCCATCCAAGGCGTTCAAGCTCTCGAGATTCATTAAACGCTCTCCTAATTACCCTCTCTATAATCACCGTGTCATTCTGCGCATCCGACTCCCCCCGCACCCTCCAGCTAAGGCTTGTCTTCACGGGCGAGAAGCTTTCTGACACGAGGGGAAGGGAGACAGCAGCTTTGGAATTAAACTCGCATTTTAATCAGCTATTGCTCTGCCGTTGTACTGATGCGAAGCTGCGTCGTACCCCGAGACCACCTGTACCTTGTGCACGAGAAACCTGAAATCATTTTGACTGCAAATTTTTTTTTTTTGAGAAGGAAATTATGGAGGGGACAAAAAGCTTTTTTCTCACTTTCTTGTTTAGTGATATATTAAAAAAAAAAAAAAACAGATGTAGAACTAAAGGTGAACAGGATTAAGCCACACTATGAAAAAAAGGCTCTAAATTAATTAATCTGGCGTTTGGGGGATTTGTAAGCTGTACTAGACCAAGCCAAGCTTTTCCTTTCCTTCTTTTTCACTGTCAGCAGCTGGAAACTGCTGCTCTGATTCCCAAGCCCCTGTTTAAATGTACACCAGAGTGCGTGGAAGGGACCCGTCATTCATTTCAGCGTGGTGCCAAACAGGTCGTTGCTTGGAGGAGTCGGTTTGGAGGCTTTTCAGCCCTCCTGCTATGCGTTTATAGTCCAGCAGGTAACAGCAGAGCAATTCAGCTGATTCACAAAAGGTTGCTCCCCAGCACAGGCTGTCTTATGCTGAAAAGCAATTTTTTTTTTTTTTTTTTTTGCATGTGGCTGGATTGGAGTAAATTAGCCCGGCCGGGTGTCCTTCCCATCGGTCAGCCCTCGTCTGTGCACTCTGCTGGGAACGCAGCCCCTTCGTCCACCCAGGGGCTGCTTTGCAGAAATAAGACACGCAGGCAGAGCAGGAGGCTGCGGATCAGGAAATCTGCCTTCCAGTCTGGTTCTGTGGCCCGTTTTTTAATAACCCGGCAGCATTTTCAGCTGCCTTTTCCACCTGCTTTCTGCAACAGGTATGTGGTCTGGTGGAGCGGAGCATCCACCGGAGCATCCTTAAAGCGGCCGTCCAGTACCTAAAGGGGCTCCAGGAAAGCTGGGGAGGGACTCTTGATTGGGGAGGGGAGCCCATAGAACGAGGAGGAATGTTTTTACACTGAAAGAAGGGAGATTGAGGACAGGCTGAGGGAGCTGGGGCTGTTCAGCCTGGAGAAGAGAAGGCTCCGGGGAGACCTTGGAGCAGCCTTCCAGGATCTGAAGGGAGCTCCAGGAGAGCTGGAGAGGGACTCTTGGTCAGGGAGGGGAGTGGTAGGACAAGAGGTAATGGTTATAAACTGGAAGAGGGGAGATTTAGATGGGACCTCAGGAAGAACTTCTTTGCTGTGAGGGTGGTGAGGCACTGGAAGAGGTTGCCCCGAGAAGCTGTGGCTGCCCCATCCCTGGAGGGGTTCAAGGCCAGGCTGGATGGGGCTTGGAGCAACCTGGTGTGGTGGGAGGTGTCCCTGCCCAGGGCAGGGGGGTTGGAACTGGATGATCTTTAAGATCCCTTCCAACCCAAACCATTCCGTGATGATTCAGTGATGATGATCTGCTAAGCTACAGCACCCAGTTCAGATCCACACTTTAAGCCCTCCTCACGGTTTTCATAGAAATAATGTAAGTGTTGATTGTCTTGAAATCATACAGAGCCAACAGAA
The DNA here is from genome assembly GCA_013398155.1 of Pedionomus torquatus. NCBI lineage: Eukaryota > Metazoa > Chordata > Aves > Charadriiformes > Pedionomidae > Pedionomus > Pedionomus torquatus. The sequence goes on along the minus strand of VZRU01013805.1, from coordinate 232,735 downwards.
ATTTCCCAAACACAAAATCGCACAGGCCGTTTGGAGGACATCTCAGTGCTGGGAGAGATCCTGCCCTTGTCAGTGAAACTGAGCAATGAGATTTCAATTCAGTCCATGGAAAACAGTGAAAAATGCCCTGAAAACACATTGAATTTCGTATTAGACACTCCAGAGCTATTGATATAGAGACTCTTGCTAGCCAGGTCTGCTTCCTCCATCCCTATCACGGGGGACGTTCCCAAGGGAGGAGTGTTTGTCTCACTGCTGATGTCTGAACCATGATGTTGCCGTTGTCACGGACAAGTATTATTATAGAAGGTACTAAAGGATGATCTTACTTTTAGAGACGCTCAAGCTAAAGCAGTATAAAATTGCTGCACATGAACACCATGGAGTGGAAGAGCAGGGTTCAGGACAGGGACAGTGCTCTTCATCACCACCTGGGTAATCATCACTGAGTAGCAGAATAGTTTGCTGCTTTCCAGGTATGGCAGCACATTACCCTTTGCCTTGCCCATGGCGTCTCCAGCCTGAATGTTAGCATATTAAGCAACACAATTTTAAATACTGTATTTATTGGCGCATTATTTGATTTTTATGGTAGGAAATGGACTGGAAAATTTACAGAAAATGAGAATAAAACTGTTTTATATTCTCAGATACCAGGGGATCACACCGTAGTGTTGACGTGAGAGCTTCATTACCTTCTTTCTCTCATAAGGGTTATTTTACCAACTGCTAGGAGTTTGTTAATTGGTTACTGTGGCCTACTACAGATTATTCCTTGATTAGTTCTGCCTCCCTCATTTCAGGAGAGTGAGACGCAATCTGCTTGAGGCCTGTGGCTTCTTCTCTGGGATGCCGGTGCGGATATCATTCAGGTGGGAGCTTTTGGAAAATAATTAGCCAATACCATTCTGCTGTTGCTGGGCAATTAAGTGTTCTCTATAAAAATACAGTGTCTTGTCTTGATCGTTTCTTCAATCACAAGCACTTGAGAAGAAAAATAGCTCACATACCAGCTTCTTCAAAGGTGTATTTAACAGCGAGCTCTAGCTTCTCCAAAGGTGAACTGAAGTTCATCCGGAATCTTTAAAAGTTATCTGATGCTCAGCCCAAAGGGCAGAGGTGACCAACTGGTCACTTCTGTCCGTCCCGCTGTTATCAGTGGTGGCTTTGTGAAAAGCTTCAGCCCTGCAGCTTTCCATGATGAGGAAGGTGGTCTGAAGGCTTAGGGGTGGAGAAGAACCGCAGGGACTCTGCTCATCCCTCGGCCAAGCTGTGTGCAGTGTTTGCATCTCACAGAATCACAGAATCACCGAGGTTGGAAGGGACCTTTTAAGGTCATCTAGTCCAACCAATGGGGAAAAAACAAAAACAAACAAAAAAACCCAACACCAACACAAAAAAAAACCACAAAAAACCCAACAACCATAAACCCCACCCCACCCAACACTAAGCCATATCCTTGAGCACCAAGTCAACTTCTCTCTTGAATCCCTCCAGGGATGGTGCCTCAACCACTCACTGAGCATCAGCGACATTCAGTTTAAAATGAGAGTCTGTCAATATTTTTAATTTCTTTAATTATCTTTTTTATTTTTTCTATAGCTTCTTTTCCCTCTTTTTCCTGGCATTCTCTCAAACCAGCGCTGATCACCCCATTCATGGCCCTCTTCTTGCACTGAGAACTCAGCAGCTCTGTGTGGGACGGATCCAGCTCTGGCTTAAGCCGCATGATTCAAATGAGGAGGCAACTTCATTTACACCAGGGCTGAATGCAGCTGTAATTGTCTGGAGGTGATGAATAGGGGACACCACGCCGTGGCAACACAGGTCGTGGTTTCGGAAGATGGATAACTCTTTCAATCTAATAGCTCAAGTGAAGCAGTTTAACCCTGGAGTGCGTTTGCCGATTGTTAACACCTTGCGTCAGCCACATGATCCAATTGACTTGAATAGCAGTTGAGCGGGTAAAACTTCAGTGAAGCTCAGAAAATGTGTCCTCTGATGTCAAAAGAGAACGTATGATACTGAAAGCAAATTAGGGATTCGTCCATACCACTTGAAATATGAAAAAAAAGCATACAAAAGAAAAGATAATTTTGATGTTTTTCTTTTTTTTTTTTTTTTTTCCCCCCAAGGAACTACGGAGCAAAGCGAAAGAGTAAACCTGGATTTGATCAGCAAAGCCATTGTAACTGTTCACAAATAAGATCTGTATTAATGAGTTCATCAAAAGCCCAACCTTCCACTATATTTTAACGCCAGATATATTTGGGCAGCCCTTAATTAGACATTTAATCAAAGACTTTAAATGGAAGAGGATTGCAATTATGCAGTATTAACGGATACCTCAGCATATCAGATTTTTCCTACATCTGGTGCAACAAGACAGTTTAGAATCAATCTTTATTTCCTGGCTTTAATGATTATTCATCAAAACGGGTCATCTGAAATACCAGGTTGTCCTTTGCATAAGTGGCAGCGCTGCAAAAAGCTGTAATTGTGGCCTTGCCGCAAGAAGAGGCTTTGCAGGAGGAAGGGCGCATCTACTCCCCATTGAAGTCAACAGGGGAGGCATTACCTGTCGAGATCGTGATGCAAGACTAGAAAAATAGAGAGAGAAGGGGGCAGAGATGACAGAAAAAGGCATAGCAGAAGGGACAAAAATAATGGGGTTGAACCCAGCAGGCAGGACAGGAGGGAAGAGCAGTGAACGTTGAGGAGAGGTGCTTTGCATGGCAAGTGAAAAGGAGCAGAGCAGGGAGCTGAGGTTGTGGAAGAGAAAGCTCTGAAGCCTCCGCCAGAGAGACCTGGATCTTTGTACAAAGGTATTTATAACCAATAATATCATACGTTGCAGCAAGGTCTCCTGAGATCCACCTGCTTGATCCAACTGGCTTCCTCTGGGTCAGGCTACCATGGACCCCATCTATCATACCACCTATTTGGGGTTACAAACCTGTGGGTTCACAGCAGGACTTAGAAACCCACGTGTCCTTTCCTAGGAGATCTGGGAAGGCTGTTCCAGATGTCTTAGGAAATAAATCTGTTTATTTTAAAGTTCTGTTCTCTCTTTGGGAGGGAGAAGTCAAGAATGGACTCAGCCAATGTATATAATTATTATTGTTATTATTATTATTACTATTATTACTATTATTATTCTATTATACCATTATTACTATTATTATTGCTTCTATAGCTATTACCATTATCGTTAATGCTGTAATTTATTTTAACATGCACAATTTACTGTGCCTCAAAAATGTGATCAGATGCAATGGTGAAGATGTGTATACACCATCTAACAAAACAACTTCAGCAGCCAGAAATCAGCACAGTTCAGCTTAAACCGGCTGCAGTTCCCTGAGACAGGCTGAGAGAGCTGGGGCTGTTCAGCCTGGAGAAGAGAAGGCTCCGGGGAGACCTTGGAGCAGCCTTCCAGGATCTGAAGGGAGCTCCAGGAGAGCTGGAGAGGGACTCTTGGTCAGGGGGTGGAGTGACAGGACAAGAGGGAATGGTTATAAACCAGAAGAGGGGAGATTTAGATGGATATTAGGAAAAAATTCTTTGCTGTGAGGGTGGTGAGGCACTGGAAGAGGCTGCCCAGAGAAGCTGTGGCTGCCCCATCCCTGGAGGGGTTCAAGGCCAGGCTGGATGGGGCTTGGAGCAACCTGGTGTGGTGGGAGGTGTCCCTGCCCAGGGCAGGGGGGTTGGAACTGGATGATCTTCACAGTCCCTTCCAACCCTAACCATTCTATGATTCTGTGATTTTGGACTCTTTGAGAAGTATTCTGGAAAACTTCATCACCTTGAGGATGATGTAGAGGAAGAAGTGTTCTTTTCTATTTGCTCACTGTACTATGTTTAGGCACAGAGAGGACCTCTCACAGAGGACCCCTCTGTTGCACCTTATTATTTGCTGTCAGAGACTCTTGCTAGACAGATCATCGGGTGCTGGGGAGATCTATCATTTTGACTAAATGAAATGAGCCGTTTCAATTTTTCAGATGTCAGAGATGGACGCAGAAGGAATTGTGTGTTTTTGTGCACGCCTCGGGTTCAAGAACCTTGGGAGAATCCCTGAAACCGTAATATCAAGGTAAGAAGAACAGGAGAGCAACATGAATCTTTACCACCAAAGTTACGTGCCAAGCTCCCTGGGCAGCCAGAAAAAATAAAAACCTGCAAATAGCAGATTTAGCATTAGCCCAGAGGGTCCAGGGGGTGAGCAGCACCCCGATGTGGATGTCTCCCACAGTTCAAGCACAGAATTTCAGAAAGTGCCCCTGGTTTCTACAACAGCCGTTGGTTTTTCACTCAACCACCCCAAAATACCTATTTACAGGTGACCTTGCAGGGGTTGTTCAGAAGAGGCAAGGATCGCTCAACACAAACTGATGGGAAATCCTTTTTGAGGAGTTGATAGGATTTGGATTGTCTTGAATAACTTGCATTAATGCACAGCCTGGCCTGATCTCGGCCTTTGTCCACGCTGGGTCATGAAGCGAAACCTCACCAAGCTCTGGTGAAAAGCAAGGGGCTGTGTGTGTGAGGAAGGGTCCATAGCAAGTGTCACCTGGAACCCCACCACCGAGGTGACCACGTTGGGTGAGCTTCCACCCATGGGTGGGGGCTGGAAGCAGCACCACTGAGACAACATGGGGAGGACACGAGCTCCTTGTTGGGGGGCTACTGTGGGAGGTGGAAGAGGGAAGAGAAGGCAATGTGCAATTAGAATGAGGTTTAATGACGGAGTATCAAGGAAGCAGGATGGTTGGTGCCTTACTTGCCACCCTGGTAGCCCAGCAGCAGAGCTCGGATTGGGGAGAATACACCTTGAGAATGGTTGATTTTGCTGGAGCAGCTTCAAAGCCAGAGGGTGGAGCGGCGAAGGTTGGAGCAGGGGTGAGAAGAGCAAAGCAATGCCAAAGTGACCAACTCTTTCTTACCAGAGCCTTTAGCTATCTTCACTGAAGTCCACAGCTAAATTCCCATCAACTTCAGAGAGAGCAGGGACAGGCTCTGGGCTTTGCATCGCCCTCAGAGTCTGTGTCCAGAGCATTCACCCATGGTACCAACCCCACATCTCCTACCACAAGACTTGGGCACACGATGGCCAGCAACCACCAGGAAATCCAAGAAATTGCACCTGAGCAACCACCACCTCAGTGTGAGAGGGGGGAAACCAGACTGCACGTTCACAAAGTGGTGTTTACGCTGTGGGACGTGCACAAGGGTGTGGGGGAACGTGAAATGGCAACGCCGGGCAGTCTCCAGGCAGATGAAACGGGCAAGCCAGGTCCTGGGAGAGGGAGCTGGTTTATGGTGGTTGAAAGAGAGCAGAATAAAGCTTTCAGGAAGCCATAAAATATTTAATTACTTCAGGTTCTCATTTGAGTCAGCGAAGAGTTACGTTTTCAAGTCCATCTGCCCACATTTCCATTAATAAAATAATTCAAAAAGTCGTTTGAGAGCGAAAACGCCAGCGCAAAGCCAGAACCAAAGAACCAGCAGTGACCCAATAATTAATTTATTTTCCTCCCACTTCCCCTTAAATAAACCCTAGCTAAAAACCAACAAGCAGTTGGCTCAGCCTGGGCTTTGTGAGCAAGGGCTGCAGCAGATAAATGGTCGTGCTGGTCAAAAGCACCTTTAGAAAACGCCACCTTTCAGGTGTCCACGCAAACACCAGAAGCTGTTGAATGGTTATTTTGCCCCATGTTGTCAGGACCTGGTGTCTACTTCTTTTTCTGGAACTGAATGCTATTTGCAGTTACAGAAATGAAAAAATAATTAATAAAAATAATAAATTAATTGAATCCTGATTTTTTTTCTTCACAAAATAGCAAGCAGGGCTGAGCCTCACCCTAATGCAAGGGAGATAACCTACCAACAGGTGGTATCTAGGAGCCTGAAACGCCCTGAGCTTTGAAGTAACCCTGTGAAGCAAGAGGTGAGACACTACTTAGAAAGAGGACGAGTTTGTCCTCATGGAGACTGAAGGGCAAATCCAGACACCCCAGCTCAAAGAGCTCAAGACAGTAGAAAGCAGCCAATGGAGAGCTACCAAAATGGCTGGGAAACATAATCTTGAAGGGCAAGCTGAGGAAACTTGGCATATTAAAAACCTTTTCATCATCAGGGCAGTGTAGGCCCTGAACAAAAGCCTGGAAAGGTTCTGCAATCCCCATTCTTGGAGTTTTTCAAAGCAAGTCTGAACAAATTCATTGCTGACTGTTGGACATTGGTGATAGTCTCACTTCAGGCAGGATGGACCACTAGAGGACTTGTCCACTCAGTACTTCTATGACTCAGTGAAAAATAGGTGTTTACTGTTGGTGTAAGGAGCTTTAGTTCCATTGTCCAAGACTGTAAAGACAACAGTACTGGAAGCTGCCACTGGTGTAATGCAGATGTAATTATTAGAGGCAAAGATACTGGAGAACCCAAGAAGCGGGTCCCAGGGTAGCCAGCATGGACACCAAGTTGTGCCAGGGGAAGTTCAGGTGAGATATTAGGAACTATTTCTTTCCTGAAAGGGTTGTCAGGTATTGGAATGGGCTGCCCAGGGAGGTGGTTGAGGCACCATCCCTGGAGGGATCCAAGAGAGGAGTTGACTTGGTGCTCAAGGATGTGGCTTAGTGTTGGGTGGTGTGGTGTTTATGGTTGTTGGGTTTTTTTAGATTTTTTTTTTCCCCCATTGGTTGGACTAGATGATCTTAAAAGGTCCCTTCCAACCTAGGTGATTCTGTGATTCTGTGATGTGTTGCAGCTACCGCTTCCCTGTGCCACACCTGAGGCCACTTTGTGACTTCCAAGAAGGTCCATTCCTCACTCTGAAAGCTGAAAAATGTGTATGAAGGCTGCATTTTGCAAGGAGCTTTGCAATTTCAATGTCTGGGTTTTGTTCCTTTTTTTTTTTTTTTTTTTTTTTCCTTGTGCTTTATTAAGGTTCTGTGTTTTTCAAGGAGTTACATTATTCAGCCCCGTTGCAAAAATTGAGCGTGGTGGCGTTATTGCCGGTGAGTTGTCACCACTGATCAATTTCTTCAGATGTGCCGCAGTTGGCGGATGACTACAGTGTTGGAAGAGCTCAGGTGGCCACTCAACGGGCTCTGCTTTTGGAGGATTTCACACCAAACCTGGAAACACAAAGCGCCAGATAAAAACATGGGGCGAGTCGCTAGGAGCCGATGGGTAACTCCACCATCACGTGCCTTCACCCTCGTGGCAGGTAAGGAGGTTTTTTTCTGCTGGTATTTTGGAATAAGCAAGATGCTGGGGTCCATCCGTGGTCCAGCTCATTTCACTGCAGCCGTTTGCGAGTGGCAAGGGAGAAAACCCGGGGAAGGATAACGCCCGCTTTTGGTGCTGTTGTCATCAGAACTGCCATCCCGAGTGTCAGAAAAGTCCCTTTCTGATGAGTTGAGACATAGGGTAATTAATTTCAAGTACAATTTTGTATTATAATGGAAATTCATGCTAGAGAGGCTGGCGACAGAATATTTTAATTACAGTAAAGCAATCTACCGAACTGCGGCAAAGGAGTTGCTTTCCCCCAACAATTACCCAGTTGTACACACTCCACAAATGCTGCGAGCTTTTAACCTCTATCGCTGTCACCCAGGCTCTCTCCTATTTTTTCTTGGTTTTAAGACTGTTATTAAGTAGATTCAGTGCGGTCAAGGTAAAGAAAAAAAAAATTTAAAAATTCATTCTAATTACCAATGTATTTACTTTTGAATTGTCCTTTAAACTGCAAATTTCCAAGTCATCATACCTGTATAAAAAAAACCCTTAATGCTGCACTAAGGTTTATAATAGTTGCCCTCCCCATGCCTTCGTTTTCAGGTCACGCTTTTATCCCAGCTCATCTTGCCAGTGAAAGGATCATTTAAAACTGAGTGGAGGATTATATTATTCAGGAGCCAACATCGGGAGTTTTGTTTAATGTTGGTTATTTCATTTGCTGAAAGCATCATTACAAGTATTACCTTTTTTTTTCTTTTTTTTTTGAAAATAAAAAGGCATTTTGACCTTCCATCTAATAACTGAAGTTTTCAATTTTAACCTGAAGCGTAAGAAAAGTGGATTAATATTTTACATATTTCAAGATCCTGAAAATATAACCAGATGACCTTTCCTTTGTTTCAGAAAAGGAAGGAAATTGGCTACCTCTTGGGCTGAAATCCTCTCTCGTTTTCAGATCCGCTAGCTGCGTGCTGGGTTTTCGTCTTTAATTGAAACTTCCAACAAAAATGAAAAGACAAGTATCTATGCAAAATGTCCATTTTCATCCCAATTGGTGGCAATAGCACTGAAATGAAAAAATTAAAAAGGTAGACATCCTGTACCATGGTAGTCAGATTTGTAACTTAATGCTTTTCAAAAGGTTATTTATCCTGAAGATAAAAAAAAAAAACCCAAAACACTACAGAAATTTTTGACTCTGCTTTTTGGTTTTTGTTTTTTTTTTTTCCTTGGTTGTTTTTTTTTTCCTAGGCATTTGGTTTGTGTTATTTTGGAAAAGTTTAATGAATCGAAGACCAGAAAAAAAAAAGTTTCTATAAAGTCTATTCTATTCTTGTGTCTAGAAATAACGTAGCGGCAGAAACTGGCTGGCTTGGCTCTGCTCGGTGAGATTTCTCAGATGAGCTCTAAATTTCCTTTTGTCAGATCTAAGGATAAGCAGAAGATTCTGTAATTATATCTTTGGGTGTGATTTGTGCCATTTGCAGAAAAGAGCTGACAAGATTATTTTCAGTCAGAATTCTCTATGCTGCAGGGGCACAGCCAAATAATACCTACGAAATTCCTCACCATTGCCTAATTTTTAATATAACTATACGCTTGTTTGCTAATATACGGGTGGCAGCACATTTGCCTGAGAGACCTTTAACCGGGGACAATTAGGGGGAAATCCAATCACTGCAACTCAGTGCTCCAGTTCAAATGAAGGACGGGCACAACACTGGAAAAAAACGTTGTCCAAAGGATGAAAGCCCCAAAATTGCTTAGATGTTCTGGGGAAACTGCAACACTAAAGCGTGAATGCTCTCAATTGATGGAAACCAAACAAATCCCAGATCAGATTCAGGCTGCAGAAATGCAAGTAGGGAGAGTGTTGGAAGTGCTGGGCTGATGTAGAGATACTAAGGCTGATGCTTTGGAATACAGATATTTGGAAAGATGAGATTTTTTTAAATTAAAAATATTTTTTTTTTTTTTTAATTTAGAAATAATGGTTCCTATTCGATCATGTGGTGGTCTCATGTCTGATAATGACTGATGTGAAAATTAGAGATCTTTTGGAAGCATCTATTACCCTTCAGAGCCTTCTCATGGCTTGGAAAGGGAAATGCCAGTCTGTTGCACCAGGGTTTTGGTTTCTGAGTCATTCCTATAGTCATAGAAATAACATTTCCTTTCCGAGGTGGATCACGTTATCACAAACACCAAGTACCTGGACAAGCTGCTTGGAAATTCACTCTTTAATTGCTACACTGCTGTGTAGACTCAGCCTTGGACACATCCAGAAGTTCATTCTATAATATTCATTTCTTCTTCTACTCTTAACTACCCTCAAATTTTAGATTTCCGTGGTTACGTTTTCCATCTGCACTTTCCAAAGAGTAAAATTGCGGAGGTTTAGGGAATGCTTGAACGTAGCACTTTCTCCAGTTAATGATCTTTGCAAAATAAAGAAGTTGAAAATGTGCATAATCTTCTGACATTAGCTAGAAGGTTAACTGCTGTCTCGGATGTCTGGAAAAGATACCAGTGTTCACTCATCTTGAATTATTAGTATGATAAAGAGATTGGCTTTTCCACATGACTCTTTTAATGACATCCTTCTGGAGCAGAAAACCATGTCCACCGCAGCCTCCCATAGGACGTGTCAGCGCTGGATGAGCGCAAATAAGGATTTTGTTGGGTGCAAAGAAGGCTCCTTTGTTGGCATCGCCTCGCTCCTTCTGCAGTAAGATCTTTTAGGTTTAGGAGAGTAAGACGGTTCTATCACTGATAGCTTTAAACAAAATGAAAGCCTGTGATAAAAAGCTGAAGGGAGAGGTCATGCTGCAGATTCTCCCTAGCGCTAGACACTCCCAGAAATAGTATATATTCCCTTTTTCCTCTGATAACCGAAAGCCAGGATTTTTCACTATGGATGCTGCTGCTGAAAAAGAAAATAAGTGGAAGGGGCAAAGGCCAGTGAAATGTTTTATGAAGGATCAAAGAGCGTCTAAAAGAAAAGCAACTAGTGAAGAGCACTGTAAGTGCTTCTGGAGGGCAATAAAGGTCTGCTGTACAACAGCTACCGTTTTTGGACGCCAAGTGTGTTGTTCCATAAAAATTATTTGGGAGGCTGCCCGAGGGGGTGACGGGGAGCCTTAACTTCATGAATTCAAGTCCTACAGTTGCTGGCCAAGAGAGTGAATGAAGCATGTCTTCTCATCAGATCATGGAATCATAGAGTTACTGAGGTTGGAAGGGACCTTTCAGACCATCAGGTCCTACCATTGACCTAACACTGCCAAGACCACCAGTAACCCATGTCCCTCAACACCACCTCTGAATACCTGAAGGGATGGTGACTCCAACACTGCCCTGGGCAGCCTCTTCCAATGATTGGTAACCCTTCCCATGAAGAAATATCTCCTAATATCCATCTTAAACATGCTGTGGTACAACATGAGGCTGTTCCCTCTTGTCCCATTGCCTGTTCCTTAGGAGAAGAGACCAACCTCCCCCCGGCTACACCCTCCTTTCAGGAAGTTGTAGAGAGTGAGGTCTCCCGTCAGCCTTCTTTTCTGCAGGATGAACACCCCCAGGTTCCTCAGCCTCTCCTCATAGCTGGATTTTTTCTCTTGAAAACTGCCTGGGTGCATTTGTATCAAAACCTGGAATGACACACTTCCTTCCACCCATTTACTGTATGAATCTGATGATGATCAAAACACGGAGCGAAAGAGAGATGTGTAGGACCATCAGAAGGAACGGCAAGGTCACCGTCCCCTGAACCTCTTTTCGTTGTTTGAAGGGAATCAAATAGTAATGTCTATGATACTCCCTTATGGAAGCTGTTTCCGTGCACAGCCAAGACATCATAATCTAACCAATCATGATGATAATAAAAGGAAAATAAGTCATAAAAAGAAATATAAAAGCCTTATTTTCTCAGTACCATCTAGCTAAAATGGAAGAATCAAACAGAATCTGAATTATCACCAGATGTTATTCTGACAAAAGCTTGCTTTCTCTCCTAGCCCACCTTGACCAACATTTTTCTTTCTCCCCAAAACATCTCAGGTGATTACCCCATGGGTAGCACCACTCCATGGAGAATTCTCCAAGCTGGAGCTGAAACCCCAAAGGATAATTTAAAAAAAAATGCCGATTCGGCAATAACGTGGCATTTAGCATTCCCGTATTTTTGTTACTCTGCAGAGCTTTACCAGACTGAATATCTTTTTCCTTTGGCACTGGGAGTTCAGTTACAGCTGAACTACGTGTGAAATATTTCTCATCTCGCTGATAGAACATTTTCAATGCATTGAGTACATTTAGCAAGCGATGGCTGGAATAAGAAGTGTGTTTGCAAAGAACATTCAGCTGGATATTCAATATTTAATAATGAAGTTAAAGTTAGCCTCTGGTTTTAAGGTGCTTTGATGCTTTGGGTACTTAACCTCTACATTTTCATCCCGTAAATGGTGTGCAGGAAGGGTTGAGGGAAAGCTTAATTTCACAGCCTTACTGTTTTGATATTTCATAATCCGTTCTCACCGTCGTTACCATGCAGCCAAACCTCTGAAAATCCTCAGCCGAGACATCGTGAATGGTGATTTCTTTCCCCTCTACAAGCTATTTCTTGAATTCACATTAAGAGATGCCCACCGAGCCCTGGTTGGCTGACGTTATTAATAAAAACACGTAACAAATGTTTATTAAAATTCTCTCTGGGATTGTCGCAGCTTCTGGAAAAAAAAAAAAAAAAAAACAACAGAAATTTCTAGAGCTATTCACCCTGAAAAAAATTATTTTCAGTGTCACCCCCAAATTCTACCTGTCAGCTTTTCAGGCCACCTCTCACAACTGTGTTCTCCCCCACCTCCACAGCTCCTTCTCCTCTTCTCAACTGCCTTCCTTTGCCGTCCCACCACCCACCCTCCTGACATGCTGAAAGGGGAACTTCCCTCTCGTGTCAGCTCACCCCCAATCGTGTTTTTTTTTTAGCAGAAGGAGTGGAGCAACACCAATTAGTCCCACAAACTCTTGCAGGAGTATCATTTAGCACGGAAAGAAGCTTCTAATTAAACATTTGTATGTAATTTCCCTCCTACTGTAACACTTGATCAGAACTTTCCCATCTTAAAATAAACTAACTGGTGACTAACAGTGAGAAGCAGAGATTCAGATGAAATTGGCCTCCGTTTGTTCCCAGGGTCAGCCCTCCAGACAGTATCACCATTTTCCTTCTTCATGAGAAAAAAAAGTGGGTGAACTTAGAGATACGCCATCCTACCTTACCTGCAGTAGTTGGGGAGGGCGTAACTAATTGCTGGATTTCAAATAGCTTGAAAACATAAGATTTCAAGTACTTCATGAATCAGAACAAACAGAGGTATTTTGTTAACAGCCAGTATATAGACAAGGATATGAAATGCTTAGGAAAAGAGAAAGAATTGGGGCAAAGAACTCGAGAGTTTTGAGGCACATTTTTTGATCCCAGCTCAAAATAGTTAATGCTCAGCTGGTATTCTCAAGCAAAACCCTGTAGAATTTTGGACCTGCTCAATGTGTCTGGAAGACAAATCTTATGAGGAGAGGCTGAGGGAGCTGGGGTTATTCAGCCTGAGGAAGAGGAGATTGAGGGGAGACCTTCTCGCTCTCTCCAACTCCCTGAAAGGAGGCTGCAGAGAGGCGGGGGTTGGTCTCTTCTCCCAAGTTACAGATGACAGGACAAGGGGTGATGGCTTCAAGTTGCGCCAGGGGAAGTTCAGGTGAGATATTAGGAACTATTTCTTTCCTGAAAGGGTTGTCAGGTATTGGAATGGGCTGCCCAGGGAGGTGGTTGAGGCCCCATCCCTGGAGGGATTCAAGAGAGGTGTTGAGTTGGTGCTCAAGGATATGGCTTAGTGTTGGGTGGGGTGGGGTTTATGGTTGTTGGATTTTTTTGTTTGTTTTTTTTTTCCCCATTGGTTGGACTAGATGATCTTAAAAGATCCCTTCCAACCTAGGTGATTCTGTGATTCTGTCATATTTTTTATAGGAAACAGATTAGCTGTATATAATAGTATCTTCTTTTTGTGGTCTCCTAGGTCTAAAACATGACTGTTCACCAGCTCTTCAAGATCAGAGAAATAAGGAAGCCAAGCCAATTATTTCAGTCCTTGGTCTAAGGATATAAACCGTCTGCGTCCTGAACTTGGTGGTGATGAAACGGAGTATAATCATTTATCTGTCCTGAGCCTGAATATTGCCTCTTGCCATGTCAAATTAGAGACTGGAGAACAAGGAAGCTACATTTGAAAAGCAGGAGTCATCTTTGCCATTGGTGTCTTCCCCTTTTAAATGAAGTTTCCAGATGCCGATTGGAGGAAGCAGCTTCTGCAAAGGTGTGTTGGATGTAGATGCCAATGTGAGTACCCAATTAAGTAAACTAGAGAGAACGAGTAAATGGGACATAAATCATAAGTCATCCCCTAATTCTTATTGAGGTGCCTTTAATTTATCATAATTTTAAGGTTACTGAATTCTTTTGAGGGAGATCGGGCCTTGCTTGAGGGATCAAATGTTATAGGTAATCTGCAGATGAGTATTGTTAATAATAGAAACAACAGCAGTGAAGTAGGCAAAACCAATTTAAATAATTTCTGTAGGTAGTAGATAGCCTGTTGTGGGTTATTTTTGTGATAATTCGTATTTATCAAACTACACCTGGAATAAGAGAAATACTGTATACTCCCTTTTTATGTCCAGTATCCAGGAAAAACAAACTAACAATCAAAGAAAAAAAAACTACAAAAAACCCACTCTAAATTATGTAGTAGTAAAAAAAAGGGGAGGGGGACAGACACAACAGAAAAAAAAAAAAGGTAGTCTAGTAATTTCTTTTCTCCATGTTCTGTTGATCATTATGGATTTATAATAGCAAATTAGGTAACTTAACTTTTAAGATCAAATATTAAGCTGTGTTTGATTTGAAATACAGACTCCAATATTAATTTTACGTTGGGTTCTTGGTTTTTAGGTTGGGGTATGTGATAGCACACCTCAGTACGCCACAATTAGGTGATTTACGAATGAAACTGCAGTTTCTTTTAGACAATCTTGTCCTATTTTGCATGTCTATTATTGTTCAGGAGAATTACAAAGACATATCTACTGACAAATGTAGGTGATTTTTAATCCTGAAAGCATTTCTGATCTTCTGAGTGTTCAGAGAATCAATCATTTTAATGATTTGGATAAGACGTGGTATTAATTCTGAAAACTTGTATTCTGAATGAAGAAGGGAGCTCAGGTTCAAGTCTCCCACTGCTGCTACTGGGAGAGTGACAAGCCCCAGTTGTACCTGGGAGCTCCTGCTACTGGGAATTCAGCACTGGGGATGGCAGAAACGACGACAGAAACCACTGTGTTCTGCTGCCTACAAGGGCTCTTGCCCTCAGATACTTCCCAGCTGCTCCTGGCTTTATGGACTTGCTGTAACCCTAACCATACTTCCCTAACCATAGGGAAGTAGGCAGCTTTAAATAAAAAGCTCAACATCTTCACGTAATTTCCAATACTACAGGACTGGCTGAGAGCCCCAAAGCTGGATGGCTAATACCTCTGGAAAAACCTCCGTTGCATTCTAAGGTTGCGTATTTCTTCTAAATCAGAGAATCACAGACCTTGGAAGGGACCTCTGGAGATCATCCAGTCCAACCCCCTGCCAGAGCAGGTCCAACCAGAGCAGGTCGCACAGGAGTGTGTCCAGGGGGGTTTGAATGTCTCCAGAGACAGACTCCACCACCTCTCTGGGCAACCTCTTCCAGGGCTCTGCCACCCTCAAAGTCAAGAAGCTCCTCCTCATGTTTAGATAGAACTTCTTATGTTTAAGTGTGTGCCTGTTGCCCCTTGTCCTGTCACTGGACACCACTGAAAATAGACTGGTCCCCATGCTCTTGAAAGTATTTATAGGCATTGATGAGATTCCTCCTCAGTTTTCTCCTTTCCAGACTGAAGAGACCCAAGACCCTCAGCCTTTCCTCGTCAGAGAGATGCTCTACTCCCCTCATCATCTTTGTAGCCCTTCACTCTACCCTCTCCAGTAGTTCTCTGTAGACAAGTGGGTCAACACTCCCTGGAGCTGCATGAGCTGCTTTGCCTGGAGGTGGTACCAGGTGGGATCTGGAGACCCTGTTTTCCTTTATCCACTGGCCTGGGGTGCAACACAGCCACATTTCAAGGACATATGAGCCAGATGACTCAGTTTCTCTTTATATTCCTTTTCACCAAAAATCATGTACCTTGATCTCTCTATATTCTGCAACAAAAAAGGAAAAGGGAACCTTAAAAACTTTTAAAAACATTTGTTAGGTCTCTCTGCTTTCAATAAACTGTAAAAAGAATACAGTAATTCACTTCCCCCCGAGCTTTGAAAATAAAGCAATAAGGTATAATTCACATCTACAATCTTCACACATGACCATGAAAACCAATTTATTTTCATCTCCAATTTAAAAATATGCTCCTGCACAACTCATTTTCCTCGGTACTTCTAGATGTGATGCTTTCAGAAATCTTTTAAAACCAATTTGCCCTGTAAAACAACCCCCCCNTAAAATCAAACAACCAACAACCACCCCCCCCCAAAAAAAAAAAAAAATAAAGGGAAAAGGAGAGGCCAATATTTCTATTCTGCTTGGCAGAAAAAGGGATAGTAAATTGCAGAGTGCTCTACTCGAGCTCGCTTCTCCCCGTGCTATCCTGAGCCCTGGTGCAATTTCTGAGCTGCGGATGCTCCAGCTGCTCCTGAGCTCCAAGGACCAGGTGCATCGCAAATTATTCATCCCTTTTCTACTCGGAATGTTCCCTCTTACAGCGCCTTTGCCATTGTTGAGCCTTTAAGTCTAGTGTAAGTGAATGTTTCTCTGTGAAGAGCTATTCATTTTATTTTTTTCCCTGAGATTGCCTTGACTGCTTGTTCCTCTTTTGTCTGTTTGCTTTCAGTTCTTGACCGAACAAACACATTTACAGGCAAAGATGTCTTTTCTAACAATGAGCATGAAATGAATATCGTTTCAAATTGCTCCAGTAATCACCAGCATTTTCAGGGGAAACTTCAGCCTTCGACTCATTCGGTCAGTGGACAAGAATAATATCATGCCACAGAAGGGCCCTGTGAAACACCTCCTGTTCCAGAAGGCAAATATTGAATTCCCAGCATTGTATTTGAAGTAAATGGTGTGTGAGCTGAAACATGTTTGATTTATACATTGAAGCTCTGAGCCCTCGCTGCTTTGGAGTTTCTTTGCGCTGCTTCAGCAAACACAGACGGCTGTGTCTCTCTCTTTTTTTTTTTTGGCTAAATAGACAGCAAGGTAAAGGTCATCCATTGGAGGAGAAAGTCTAGTTCCTGCAGCCTTTGTTAGAAGGTCTTGTGGTGATTCTTGTCCATCTCCCACTACTAGGCATGGACGGGGAGTGGTGGCTGGTACCTGGTACCTGGGGACCCTTAATGCCCCAGCTCCATCCCAGTAACCCACCCAGTAAGATGTCCACAAGGAAGCAACCATACAATCAAAGAATGACAGAATGGTTAGAGTTGGAAGGGACCTTCAAGATCATCTTCTTCCACCCCCTTACCTGGGCAGGGACACCTCCCACCACCCCAAGTTGCTCCAAGCCCCATACAGCCTGGCCTTGAACCCCTCCAGGGATGGGGCAGCCACAGCTTCTTGGGGCAACCTCTTCCAGTGCCTCACCACCCTCACAGGAAAAAAAATTCTTCCTGAGATCTCATCTAAATCTCCCCTCTTTTAGTTTAAAACCATCACCCCTCATCCTATTGCTAAGACACTCCCAGATGCATCACAGCCCAGCCACCCGAAGGTATTAACTCCAGCTGGTGGTCCTGGTTCCAGGCCAACTCCTCCCCATCGCCCTGCTCTATCAACTTTAACACGTTGGCAGAAGGGTGCCCAGAGCAGGAGACTTGTCATGAGTCAGGCTGTCACAAAGAGCCTGCCGATACACTTACCTGGACAAAATGATATGAATGTGTCCTGCACTTTGATGTCAGAAAATTGTACTTGGTTGACAGCATTAGTTCTGCTGGATGGCATTCAGCAAAATCCTTCCTGGTCCCCTGGAGCACTTAGCACTTGTCCAATCTATTTTCTTAGGAATGACCAGACATCTGCATCTGCAGTAATAATGCCCTGGCAACCAGAAATGCACTCAGGAACCACTTTTCTTGGTTATGGTCTAGCTTTTTAATTAAGCAGTATAGAACTGGTTCCTGGGGAAGGATGACCCCCTATCTCTCGGTGGGGCTTTTTAGTGTGTTTTGATTTCCTCTGGAATATCTCCTTAAAATGTCTCAGCATATTTGAATCAAACCACTGTGTTTATAAAGCTGTTGGGGTCTCCAGTGCTTAAGAATCTATCGGAGCCCCAGCGAAGCTCTGCCTGTGTAAGGGAGTGGCACCCGACACACGATGTCCCTCAGATCCTTCAATTTTTCCTGGACATCTTGTTGTCAACTGGTTCCAAAAGGTTGGCGCCACAGTTCTAGAGTGTTCTTGGAGTGTGGTGAGGGCATTTTCTTGATATATATGTCTGCAACATGAACTGGGCTTGGGGCTCTTTTCAAATGGTATGTTAAATATACTTATTTACCTAACATATACCTACATGTACCATCCAAAAATGGACAGGCTGTTTAAGAATACTTGTGTTTGTGCCTGGTGCTGTATTATTCCAGGCAAGTTCGCTGTTGTGCTTGATGTGGCTGGGACCTCCTTACAGACAACAGTCAGTAGCATCAGGACTATAGCGGTAGCTAAAATACAATGCCTGTTACCCCTGCTGGGTATGCTCAGACTTCAGACCCGGCTCTGTCAGCACCGTTCCCCAACCACAAACACTGACTGGCACAAAATAAAGCGTGCAAGAACTGACTCTGCTCAGACCCGAGCAGGGTTACCAGCCACGGGGGGTGGGCTGCATCCCCAGGAGACCTGGCTCCATCAAACGGCTGAGAGTAGTTGTGTGACAGTGTTGGCACATCAGTTCTGCCACACGCGTCCTCCTTGGGTCTGGAAGCAGCCTACTGCTCCTCTCACGGTGCTGCTAATAACCTCTTCTTCGAGATCTGGGCTGTGGATTTACCGGTCAGCAGTCATCTGACCAGCAAATCTGGTTTGCTTAGATGTAATCCTGCCTCAGCCTCAAGAAGGCTTTGGATTATCAGATCCACGCTCCGTTGAACGGTGCTGCCGTCTCCCACAAAGCGCTGATTTTTCCCTTCGCGGCAACAAATAAGAAAACAAGTCACAGGAAATATTTCCTTCACCTTACCTCTTATCAGGAAAAAATCTGGCTGAAATGTCTCCGTCTTCACCCTTGTAGGAGGTTGTACTCATCAAGAGGAATCTTATTTCTCACCAGCTGGACTTCCCCACCAATTCTAAATGCAGCTGCTCTTAAAGAAGAAAATGTCAGAAAGCCCTGACATTCACATATGGTCAACGATTCTCCTTCTAGTGTGTGCTTCACACAGCTCGTCCATCACTAATGTTAGAGCAAGATGAAGACATACCCGAAAACCAGGATTTCCAAATTTTAGGTGCGTGCAGCTAAGCTGCTTGGGAGCGTAGCTGATAAGTAAGACCTCAACAGAGAGCTGTTAGTCCACTAAAGGAATTTAAGGAGACACCTTGTGTTTTCTGATGTGCTGGCTGCCAACGCCCAAATTAGCTTGCAAAGTTTTATCATTTCTAAGGATTGGATGTTTAAGGGGAGCGGTGAATGGGTGGTGTTCTCTGGATTCAAGCCGCACCGCCTGATGACAAGTTCACAGCAACCTCTTGCTACTGGTGCTGTTCTCTGAATAAAGGAACTCGGATGATGAATGTGTTTTGAATCAGTTCAGCTGCTAGAGGGAAGGGAGTAGGTCAGGATCTCTGATTTATTACCCTGGAGAATTTGGTATTCGTACTGCCCAGTGGAGCACCCAAGAGTTCACCGGGATGAAGAGAAATAACAGTCAGTGGGAAAATGGGACCCGGGAAGAAGAAATCAGCAGAGATATTTTTATAAGGCAGGAGAAACAAGAATCCTTTCCCCATTCTCAGCTGGTTTGCATTCACTGGTGCTCCCTGGCAGGGTGCAGAGAGGCAGGTAACCATGGTAATTAAGGCTAGCTGCAGTTTTGAGAAGAATGAGGCAAATTTGGGTAGGAATGGTTTCCCATCACAACCCATATGGAAAAGATGATTCATCCAGGAGGAAAAAAAAAAAAAAAAAAAGAAAAAAAAAGAAAAAGGGATCCCAGGGAAAAAATGGCAAGGCAGTAATGCTCAGGAAAATGTGTCAGCCCTTCTTACCATTGCTCTGAATCTAAATCTCAGACCTTCATGGTCAAAAAGCCAAAAAGACTACAGCAGGTTAAATCCTGCCATACTCCCTGATCTGCTGTCAAGGAGTAGCTGATTAGAGCCCATCAAGCTTCTGATGGAACAGTCAAGGGAAATTTTCCCAATTAGCTCATTAGCACAAATCCCATCGGTCTGCCAGTTTGGGCGTTGTAAACAGAGGCAGAAATGAAGCCTGTGATTCCGCTTGCTTGTCTGAGGTTGCATCTGTTTCACGTGTTTCCTGCCTTCCTCACACACAACTAGTGGCTAAAAGAGTCAAAGAAAGCATGGGAAAGTGCGAGTGCAGCCTCCCTTGGGCAGAGCTCCCCGAGAAATTCCTCAGCCTTCAGGGTCTCCCCTCTTAATCCTTGGGGCTGCCACTCAGCACGTATCCGTCGACTAAGACAGCATTTTCTTCTCAAATTAGAGAATCTGTTGGACTTGAGCAGCTCAGACTCTGTGAGCTCAGCCCAGTATTTTTGGGTAGACCTTCTGACAGCCTGCCAGCTTGGTGAGCCCAAATCTTGAGGCTTCTTTGGTCCTTCAGATAGTTGTGACTCTGGGCGGATCTGATAAGAGCAAGCCCTTCCGATAAAATGAGTCACAGAATATCCCTTCCTCATGCTGGCAGACTCCTGGATTTTGCTGTTACTGGTGCTTTCTTTAGCTATGATCATTTCAAGGGGATTTACCGGGAGCCGTAGCACTCCCCTTACATCTTCATTAGCATCACTCATTACGGCACAGGTTGCCAGGTCATTTGACGCGAGGAGATTAAGCAATTGTGTCGTCCCATCCCATTTACAGCCTGCCTGCGCATGAATCTCAACCCGTCCTACCACGCGTGGTGGTGTCAGCAGACCGAGCAATTAAAAGTCCACCCGCTTTCTCCGCATTCATTATGCATTGCCCGTCAGCAAAGAAAAGCTTGTTGCATTTTCATGGATGTCGTCAGCAACCGGCGTCCCACCGTGCTCATCTCCACACTAGAGCAACCGCCCTGCTTCCCTGCACTCCTGGCCTGATGTAATTGGCATTAACAGAGCGTTAACAAATTGCCCCGGGGCATCCAAACACTCCCCATTAACCAGCATGAGGACTTCAGGGTGCGTGTACAAAACGGGATTAAAAGGATTTCAAATAAAATTGGCTGCTGGCATGGCAGCCTGATGAAGCAAATAGTCGTGTCGGAAGCCACTTTGCCCTGGGGGGCTGGGGGAGAGAAGAAAAGTCGATGCACTGTCCTGGAAATGTCAGAAGAATAGAGATGAGCTGCACCTTGTGGCAGACTCTCTGCACCAGCTGCAGCCGATTCTCCAGGAGACCGGGCTGTCCCCAGGGGAGGACCAACGCTCTACTCCCAGAAGCGTCTTCATCGGCTACAAAATCTGGATGGAGAAAGCCACGTGGGAGAAGTTTCTCTTGTCCTTTAGGCAAGCACAGCTCAGGATTTTAACAAAGAAACCAAAGGTTCTCTGCTGAAGAAGTTAGCAGTAGGAGCAACGTATCTGGTGGCCAAAAATATCCCGAGCACAGAAGCAAGAAGGCTCTCAAGGTGCCCTCTACATTTTTACTTCATCCCCGGAGCCTTTATTACTTTGCTTTTGCTGACAAGGATGCCATTTAAATTCTTTCCTTTGCTATAACTTTGCAACAACACTCATCACACCCTCAGAGATGAGGAACACTCGGGTTCTTCCTGCAAGGTCCTGAGCTCCTCCAGCTGAAGCACAATTAGTTGTGTCACTGAACAGATTACATTCTTTTCCCACTTCTTCTGTTACTTGAATATTGGCTCGGGTGACTGAAGGGTGATAGACTTACTCTTAAAGATCTTAATGCTCTCAGGATTGTGGCAAACACTTCTCCATTTTTGAGGACACGTTCTAACTTTACACTAGACCTGAATGAACGCTGTAGGAAATATGGAGCGCATCTTTCCATTGCACAATTACCTGCCCTCCCTGTGGCCTTAAAATAACCTTGGAAGTCTTTCAGTGCTGGTCAAGCAAACTTTCCCACGGTGTAAAACAAATTCCCTAAAGTGGCCTTTCCCTGCCCGTTCCCCCTGCACAGACAGGGTTTCCTCTTCCTTTCCTGGTAGCTCTCAAAAGGAGGGCTGATAGTACAAGCAAAGTCCACGGGATTCCCCTGCAGCACAATGTCTTCAGCAGAGGCTGGAGACATCATGCAAAGGTGGGACACCATGTCCCAACATGCCAAGGAGTTCTCGTTCCCACCTACAAGTGGCTGTGGACCGAAGCTGGAATTACACCCTGAGGGCCACGAGCAGTCAACGCTTGCCGGTGTCTTATGGCCCTGCTCACTCTTCTCCACAGGCCACCAGCCTGGGTGAAGCTCTAACCCAGCACACACATCCTTACGTTGGCCCAGGCAGCTTCATTTGCTGTTGGAGGCCACCAGATGGCCATCAGTTCTGTGAGTGACTTCACCACCAGGCTGAGAAGCTGTAATGGTGGCGCCTGGGGAGGACGGGGATAGGAAAGGTCAAAAAGGATATTTTTGGAACATACAAGAAACCACTGCCCACTCCACTTGTGAGCCAAATTTAGATTAAATTTTGACTGAGAGAAGCAGGAATTTTTTTTGTCTGATCTGCACCTTGGACAAACTTCTAATGACTGGAACTTCTCCTTTGCCAGAAGCGTGTTCACTTCCAGCTGTGCCCCCAAACCCACATGCCTTTCTGCCTCCTGGCAACATCACTGAAGGCCAGAACAAGGCAGACTCGGTGCTTTCATCATTCAGACCAGTTTTTACACATGTTTATCTGCTTTGATGCTTGTAGTCAGTGATGTTATAACTGTTTTTTTTATTTTATCTATACTTTCATACAACATCCTAATTGTTTGCCTTCTAAAAACATGGTTTCATTAATTTAATCTCGTGCTGCAGAAAATTTTATGAGATCTTAAAGAAACTTCATACTGCGCGTTAATTTCTTTCCACATAATTGTATTTATATTTCAACAAATAGACTTGAAGTACATTATTATTCTAAAATGAGTGCTAATGGGTTTCAGCACTTTTATGCAGATCGTCATGCATTTATTTCACAGCTTTGATGGCTCACAAAGACCTCCATTTCTTCATTTACATGAAACAACTGTGAAGGATAAATTAAATGGCAGCTTATTTCATCTACAGATTTTTTTATTATTTTTTTTTTCTCTGAAAACTCTATATAAACAGTCCGCTGTTGGTGCACAACAAATATTTCCTTTGAAAGATGCAGACCCCTGTCAGCAAGACAGTTCCATAAGTGGAAAAAAGAAGATAAAAATCCCCAAACGATTGAAAACTCTTTGCATCATGCCAGCACGTAAAAATTAACATGTTTTGCGCACCAGAATGGACACTGATTTGCTGCAATTTGCTTTCAAAGCCAAGTCTCAAAGGACTGCGGGAGGAGGAAGGAATGCAGATGTTCAAGGGAAGGTTCTGCATTACCTATAAGGGGCAAAAAAAGCTGTGCTTCAAAGCTTGTGTTAAATGGGTACCGGGCTTAGCCCTGAAGATCGTGGAGCATCTTCTTCCTCACGCACCCATTCTAGGCATCCTGAGCCCTATTCTGCAGGGTGGCCTTGCCAATGGTGATCTTAAATAAGCAATTAATTGTGGAGGCAAAACAAAAACCCCACCCTCCAAATGAGCAGGTTCTGGCTCCTCTATTTTAGAATCATAGAATGGTTAGAGTTGGAAGGGATCTTAAAGATCATCCAGTTCCAAGCCCCCTGCCCTGGGCAGGGACACCTCCCACCACACCAGGTTGCTCATAGGATCATTCTGCATTTTGCCAGTGTAGAAGCACCAGTTGCTTGGAGGAAAAGGGAGGCACACAATTTGAAGCACATCCTGGACTAGAAGTGGCAGATTGGGGACGTACCAGCTGGGATTTGCAGGGAGAAAAGACGAATAGAGGGAGTTGGGGTTCTCTACTCCCTATCCGTCCATCTCAGAAGCTCCCTGAACACCCATCCTGTGCTTCCTCATTCTGCCTTTGTTATTGGTGAGATTTACATACTTTGGGGCTTTCTGGTTTGTTTGTTCAGAGCCCAGGCCCAGCTGACCCAATCCTAGCTGAGATAACCAGCTCTGAGCAGATAATCAGGTTTTCTCCACAGGGACGTGCCAGCAGATGTGAAGAGAGACAGCAGAAACCATCAAGCAAGATTGCTCTTGAGTGAGCTTCACAAAAATTACTTTACAAGGAGCAATGGAAAATTACTTGTCTGGGAGACCCTTTTGGTATGAGCTGGGGTATCTCTTCCTCCTGCCCTGTTGGGCTCCAGGGATGAGAGGTGTCTGAGCCTGCGATACTGTCAGGGGGATCATCAAAACCATCCCTGCTTCTGAAAGGGAGTTCCGAGAAGTTTCCTTCTTTGGGCAAGAGAACGAGAGACTGGGCAAAACCAACAGCAGCAAAAAAGCTTCCCTTACACTCCTCCAGTAATTCATAACATGGTTCTTATCTCCTTGGGCTTAGGGGCCTGTGACCATAAACCAGGAGACATGGCTCTTCCTCTGAAACGCTACAGCAACAAGACTAAAGCCTGTGCTGCCCTGGGGGGGGAAAGAAGTTCCCAGCCCAGAGTTTGTTTCCTCTGGAGCACCCTCCCTCCTAAATAGTCCCCAGAAGGCTAGATTTGGGGTATTTCTAAAGTCTTCTTAAGCATCATAGAATCATCTGGCTTTCTTCAAGCCATTGGCCTGGTGGCGTGCTGCTACCTGGGCTGAGCTCTGTAGATCGG
>VZRU01013805.1:180441-205546 GCA_013398155.1 Pedionomus torquatus | reverse complement strand
TTTTTTGAACCTGCAGCCTTTGTGGAAGTGCACCTCTACACCCATTAGGACATCCACTCTGCCACGCGGCGGATCAGAGATGCCATTTCGCTTGAGCAGATAGTTAGTGTAATGACAGATTGCACTCCATCAGAGGGTCTATTGTAAAGAGATATAACATGAAAGGAAAATCATTCTCTCTGGGCTTCTGTTCTTCTTGCCAGGTAGGTGGCTGAAAATTGACGAAATCATCCCAAGGTATGGATGAAGTGTTCATTTTTTGAAGCCAGCTAAATACCACACCAATATAAAACAGAACCATCTGCTTTGCATTTCTGACTTTCCCACTTCATCACTCCCCACTTCGACTAACACTGAACCAGGAACTCATTGGTATTTTTCCTGTTCTAGTTGGGTTTTCAAAAGGAAGATTCTTTTTTATCTAATACTCTTTGCACACAGGAGATGCAGCAAGACCACAGATATCCCTTCCCAAGTGCCTACTTGCTTACAGGTCAGCAATAAATGTATTTCAAGCCCACCAGCTCCATTGGAGCTTGTCATGGTTTCAGCCAAATTTACCAAAACCTGATTGACAGATGCACCCCCCTCCCTCCTTTGGGTCAAAGAGAGGAGAGGAAGGAATTAAAGAGATTCAAGAGTTTAGAAAAAAAACTAAACTACTTTAATGAAAATATTAATAATATAATGAAAAGGAAATTTAGGAAAAGGAAAAAAGGAAGTATACAGTATATACAAAACTGCATCAAGCTCCCAGGATGACAACCATGTCACCAGCAGGCTTCAGGAAAAGTCCCAAACTGGACTTGGTGATGGACAGAAGCTGATTTCAGATCTGGATCAGGAACACTCGGATCAGGATCAAAGGCAGAGCTCCAGCCTACATCTACTCAGCCCAGAACTGCAAATATTTTTAATATACATCTGTATTGGGTTTGCATGGTTTTGATGGTGGGGTGCCTTTTGTCAGAAGCTGCTAGAAGCTTCCCCCATGTCCAATAAAGTCAATGCCACCGGCTCCGAGGACCTACTGCTGGCCAAGACCAAGCCCTTCAGGGATGATGGTAGCCTGTCTGGGATAATGCCTTGAAGAAAGGGGGGGAAATGCTGTTCTGTAGCAACAGCCAGAAGAGAGACGTGAGAATATGTGACAGCAACAACTCTGCAGACACCAATGTTTATGGAGAAGGAGGGGGAGAAGTTGCTCCAGGCACCAGAGCAGAGGTTCCACTATAGGTTGGTGAAGACCATGGTGAGGCAGGTCATCCTCCAGCAGCCCGTGGAGGTCCATGTTGCAGCAGATATCCCTCTGCAGCCTGTGGAGGACCCCACACTGGGGCCAGGATGATTTATATAAAGGAGACTGTGACCCCCTGGTAAGCTCAAGTTGGAGCAGGCTTCTTTCAGGATGGAGGACCCATGCTGGAGCAGCCTGTTCCTGAAGGACTGCACCCTATGGAAAGGACCCCTGCTGGAGCAGTTCCTGAAGAGCTGCAGCCTGTGGGAAGGACTCTTGGTGGAGAAGTTCATGGAGGACTCTCTCCCATGGGAGGGACACCATGTGGAAGCAGGGGAAGAGTGTGAGGAGTCCTCCTCCTGAGGATGAAGGAGACAACATATGATGAACCGCCTGCAACCCTCATTCCCCATCTCCAAGCACCACTCAGGGGGGAAGGGAGAGAAATGAAGGGTGAAGTTGACTTCAGGACAAAGGGAGTGGCGGGGAGGGTGGAGAAGGTGTTTTAAGATTTGATTTTAATTCTCATTACACTACTCTGACTTCTAATGGGCTATAAATTAACTTTCTTTCCCAGAGTCAAGTCTGTTTTGCCTGTGATGGTAATTGCTAAATGGTTACGTGTCCTTACCTCAGCACACGAGTCCTTCGTTATAATTTCTCTTCCCTGTCCATCTGAGGGGAGAGAGAGAATGGCTTTGGTGCTCACCAGGCATCCAGCCAGCATCAACCCACCACAACATGGAATATAATACATTTTTTTTCTTCTATCTATTAGAGTCTTAGTTCCTAAATTTCAAGGTGCTGTGATCAGGAATGGTCCGCAACTAGAAGAATAACGGTGTTTCTGGATGTCCAACCCAAAAAGCCTTTCCTCATGATATGGGGGAAAAACTAATGTGCTATAAGAGCTCTCCCTCTCAGCAGCCGCTTGGCTCCTTCCTTATCTGCAGTATTTGCTGCCCTCTTGCTAAAGGGTCAGCGTGGATTTTTAAGGCATTTGTGTAAGTATTTCTCTCTTTCTGCTTCTTTTCTGTCTTTAGGAAGCCTTGCAGGTCAGCAGATTTGTGCTGGGCGGATTACAGCCAGTCCAGTGGGACCTGTTGCCAAATGCACTTCTTATGCTTGAGCTATTTCTTATTTTTCAGCGATGCCCTTGCCTTCCAGAGAGAAACTCTTTGTCCACTTGAACCCAGCCCACTGGGGAACCTCCCACTGCTTTTCCACAAAGAGCCCTCAGAGAGGAGCGTGTTCCCACAGCAGTTTTGGGTGCTTTTCCAAGCTCTTCTGCCTTCAGCCGAGCAACAGCTTTCAGTTGCTTTTCTTGCTCTCTGCAGGACCTTTTGTCTAGTCAGTCCTTCATTATGCTGCTTCCAGTGCTCTAACTCAGCACATAACAGCAATTTGGATCATTCACCTTCCAGCTTATCCTTGGCGTTTTGCTGATTCTGGTGGTCTGCGTTTTGCTGTCCTTATTTCTCAATGTCACTGGCCTTTAGTGCCTCCCCTGTGACAGCAGAAGCTGCAGTAAATGATCTGGGGACATCTTGTGACGCTTCACAAGGTAGCCTTTTTGTTCCTCCAAGACTTTGAAACTTAATCTCCCCGACAAGTTCGGTTCGCAGGCAAACTGTTCCTCGCCTCTCTAGAAGAAAATCAGAATATTCTGTGTCTGTTGCAAACAGCATCAGAGAGGAGCTGCTTTCCATCCCATGTTGCTGAAAGAAAAAAAAAACACATCATCTTAAGTGAAGTGTCCAGATTTCCTCTGTGATCATTTCTCATGTTAGCTGTTGAAATGACGTCTGTCATTCGGACCTAACTGTTCAAATGGCCCCTGCTTCGTTGGGTTTAACGTTGGCCTTTCCTTGCCCTTCAGTAAAGTTATCCAACAAGCTCACAGCTCACATGCCTGCAACACAGCATTCAAGAATCAAAGCTGCTTTCCAAAAATTGATGACAAGAGACCCAGAGGAACCGCTGATTCCATCACCTCAAAGGTCCAAAATCAGCGTTGTGCTCCTGAGAGGAAAACCTGGAAGTGGTCAGTCACTGGAGATGCTGCCTGGTCTGAAGTCAGGGTGGTTCTTCTCTCCCAGACCGATCTCAGGGTTGCTCCTGGCTTACAGCAATATCTGCCTTTTATGAAATACCTTTCATTAAACCTCCTTAAGTTCCTGTTTGCTTTGGGGCTTTTTCTGCTGTGCTGAAAATGAGCAGCAAGACAAGGGCTGATTGACGTACAAATGAAATCGTTGGTCAAAGTGCAGGGAAAGCGAAACGTTCATTGACAAGTTGAATACTGTTGAAGAGGGAGATAGTATAAAGAAGAATGAGCTAAAAACACGCCAAATTAGATTTCTCTGGATTTCTAGAAACTGCTGTCTCTGGATTTCGGAAGTGTCATCAGCTGCCTGTATGTCAGCATGGAATTTGGGGCTCTCCCTGCCCTACAACCCTGCCAAAACGTTAGGTTTTGCATCAGTAGGTCCTTAGTGCTTCACCACCAATGCACAACTTGCAAGACTGTATGTGAACACACCAAGGAGACAAATTCTCACAGCAGCTCCTTGTTTTGTGTCAGAGAGTTGCCACAAAAGAGAAGAAAGCTGCACGTGACGCTGCCGTGCCAATTAGCTACCCGTAAATGATCTTTGAAAATAGCGTGAGAATTGAAAAGTGACCTTGCAACAAATGTCTCAATACAAAGAAGAACATCTGGATGGCCTGGACTGGAGCAAGTTCCCTCATCAATTAGAGGAAGCTCAACTGAAAAATAAAATGATGAGGATGGAGGATGGACAAGGCAGGGACGGGGAAAGGGGGGAAATTTTCCTGTAATAGGAAAAAAATAGGGGGAGATTTTGAAGATCTGAGGATTCTGAAAACATCCCAGCATCCTGGCAGCACCAGCCAGCTCACCTCTTGGAACACAAGGGAAACCACAGTCTGCTGAGAGCTGGTTATTAGACCTGCTGTTTCCAAAGTGACTTGGCTAAACGATGCCTCAGCCGGAGACCTGCCTTCCCTATGAAGAGCAGTGTTTAACACAAATGTTTTCTTTTGACAGCAGCACAGCTCTAAGGAATGTTAAGCATTTGCAAAGGTGAGTGATTTACACAATGGGAAATCTCTGTATCGTGAAAAAAAACTTTCCATACAAGAAGGAGATATCAGAGAATATACCTAAAGGCCTTTCTGCAATCCCATAGACTCAGGAGTCCTCTCCAGGGGAGGTCAGGCTCAGTGGGTTCCCATCAGTTCTGGTTTAATCTGGTTTAATGCCTGGAGCTGGGAATCACTACAAACCAAATTCAACCCTCTACAACTCCCTGAAAGGAGGGTGTAGCCGGGGAGGGGGGGTCGGGGGGGTGGACTCAGTTTCTTCTCCCAAGGAACAGACGATGGGACAAGAGGAAAAAGCCTCAAGTTACACCAGGGGAGGTTTAGGATATTAGAATTTTTTTTTTTTTCATGGAAAGGGATGCCAAACACTGGAACAGGCTGCCCAGGGAAGTGGGGGAGTCACCATCCCTGGAGGTATTTAAAAGCCAGGCAGACGTGGTGCTGAGGGACGTGGTTTAGTGGGACTTGGCAGCGACGGGTTGATGGTTGGACTTGATGATCTTAAAGATCTCTTCCATCCAAAACGATTCTGTGATTCAAGTTTGAAGCGTGGATGGAGGATAAAGATGTACTACTGCAACTGAAATGTAGAAGATGCTCTAATCAAATGGTACAGCCCCGGGTAGCCAGTAGTAGTTTGATCGGTACTCGAACCAGCGTGGAAATCCAGGTCACAGGGATAGAAAGTGGCAGTAAATTTAGGTAAAATTGCAGATGCTCAAGTTTTCTCCTGTTAATGTAACCTCACCTTTCAATGAAATATGACGGAGCTGAAATGGCAACTGAAGTCATAACAAATTCTTGAGATGATACACTTTGCAGAGAGATAACTCAGTTCCAATCAATGTGAGTGCCATCGTAAGGTGGTGTCGTGGCTGCATCTTCCTGAAACATCATTTTCTCGACCTGTGGGAAATTATTCAAAGCGATGGGATGCAAAGGCTGATAAGCATCCCGGTGCATTAGAAATGGCACGTTCAGACTTCTCACTGAGGGGGAGCATCGGCTGCCTGAAAAGATGGGAATGGGCTCACATTCCAGTAGAGAAAGGTGCAGTTTAAATGCACGATTCTGTGCAGACATTTAACCCCTCAGATAGGAAAAAAACCAGCCCTTCCTTTGTAAACTTACATCTCGAGACATGCAATAAGTCACAGGCTTTCAAGTATCTGTTCTGACATCGGAGGCAATATTTTTGCTCCCCCAAGATTGGGCTTGAACACCTGAGACAGAAAAAGAAACCTGGCTCAACATCTCCTTTTACCCAGAATCTCATTAGAAAAAGAGAAAGAGGTTACTCCACTTTTCTGTCCCGCTCCTACTGGTTGGTCTCCATTCCAGCCCTGCTTCTCAGCCGACTGGCATTTATCAGTTTTAATTAGGGAAATGTTAGTGGGAAAAGGGAGAAAAAACCCTAAAAGACATCTTTAATGCTTTCTCTCTGCTTCTCAGCTGCTTTTTTTGCATGTATGAGGAGAGCAGAAGTGGAGGTTCTGGTCTTTTGTGCCTGAAGGATGTATTCTTTAGTGACTAAAAACAGAGCCCAGAGTGCCATTAAAGCGAATACTTTATATAAGCAACCCATGGGCAGAGACCAACCACAGACCATTCATGGAAGAAAAATGTAAAACTCAGAGCTCAACAGTAAATCACTAATGGCCAAATTGTCAAAATTCAGCACTTTGGGTTGTTGGATGGTTGTTTTGTTTTTTGTTTTGTTTTTTTTTTTTTTTTTTTTTTTTGGGAAATGGTTTTCCCCGTTTTTTTTTTTTTTTTTTTTTTTTTTTTTCTGGCAAATGGTTTGCCCCGCTTTTTTTTTTTTTTTTTTTTTTTTTTTTTCCCAACAATCAGATCTGTCAGCAACTCCCTGGGGTATTTCTGTTTCTTTGGATTTGCAACAGGAAACATCAACACGTGGAGAAAACTTCAATACGCTGCTTATTATACACAACCCCTGAGTATAATGAGCAAGCAGCTCCTGCAATGCTGGGCGGCTGTTCAGGCAAACTACTTATAAACTGGCAAGCAATTTGTTGGACTGTCAGAAGACAAAGATGTCAAGCTGATCAAAGCTCCTCCATTAAGCTTATAAATATCCATTATTCTAAGCAATCAGAAAAATACTGGGAACGGACACGCAATAGGGCAAAAAGACCCCCATAAGCCAGGCTGCCCCCAAACTAAAAAAAAAAATATATTAATTGAAATGAAAATACTTGGCTGTGTTCTGCTTCTTGCACAGAAATAACAAGAACCAGCAAATGGAGACTAAGAATAAACTACCACTGAGGGCCAGTGCGACACAGAAACATTTTACAGCAATACACCAAGCTATTTAGTCAGATAAATATGCTTAATTAGTTGTGGCAGAGCTGGGGAGAAAACAATAGTTTTGTTGCTTGCTTACTTTCTGAAAGGCTGTTATTGTGGCTGTATTTTACTTTGTAGAATTCTTCTATTGCATGTGCATTTGAGGTCTGGTTCTCGAGAGGCGGGAGTCGAAGCACTAATTGCAATGCGGCTTCGGAGAATATCACCATCTGAGTGTCTTTTACATGATTTCTAAGTAGATTGAAGCACAGAAATACTTTAGGAAAACCAACTTGATTTCTAAAGCAGTTTACGCTTTTATTTATATTGACTTGGTAGGAAAGAAGATTTTGGAGAGTGTTTTTGCATGCAACCATTGGCATCAGGAGTCTGCCCAAACCAAGGTGAGAGCCACCAAGATGCTCAGAGGGCTGGAGCACCTCTTCTATGAAGACAGGCAGGGAGCTGGGGCTGTTCAGCCTGGAGAAGAGAAGGCTCCGGGGAGACCTTGGAGCAGCCTTCCAGGATCTGAAGGGAGCTCCAGGAGAGCTGGAGAGGGACTCTTGGTCAGGGAGTGGAGGGACAGGACAAGGGGTGAACAGTTTTAAATGGGAAGAGGGAGATTTAGATTGGATATTAGGAAGAAGTTCTTTGCTGTGAGGGTGGTGAGGCACTGGAAGAGGTTGCCCAGAGAAGCTGTGGCTGCCCCATCCCTGGAGGGGTTCAAGGCCAGGCTGGATGGGGCTTGGAGCAACCTGGTGTGGTGGGAGGTGTCCCTGCCCAGGGCACAGGGGTTGGAACTCGATGATCTCTGTGGTCCCTTCCAACTCTGACCATTCTATGATTCTTTGATGTTGTGATCTCTAATGCACCACTGTCCTTCAGTTTGTCCAAGTGCCCTGTGATCTGATGGAATCTCCTTACCATCATTTAAAAGGGTCAGTGATGCAACCTGAGTGGGCATTGAATCTCCAAGTGTAGAAAATGGCTTTGAGACTCTTAAAAATTACTTCAAGAGATGAAATGTGGAAATAATCAAAGCGCAACTGCTGCTGTGCCACATGTCAACACTGACCTTTGCAGAGCTGCACAGAAGAAAAGAAGAAAGAAGACAAGATGGCAGGCTGCAGATGGATGAAAGAAAAGCAGAAGAGGCTCGACTGCAAGGTTTTCCTGTGCTGTCACAAGCTCCAGCTCTAATTAAAGCCAAGCATTTATGCAAAAGTTGTTTTTTAACCATCTTTTTTAATGCTTGTTATGAATAGGCTTCTTCTACGAATAGGATTTAAAAGCTACTGGGTTGGGGAGGGTGGGAAATAATAAGAAAAAAAGAAAAAGTGAAGATGGAAAGGAAAATCAGAAAACGGGGGCCAGAAAGGAATATTAGTAACTACCATGAACCATTTGCAGGAGACATTTAAGAGACTCAAAGGGAAAGTGGTGCAATGGTTTGACCGTTCGGAGTTTGGGCAGATAGACACCATCCTCTGGACATCTTGCTTGAAGGCGCTTGGGTCGTTCAGTTCTGTGACAGCACAGCCTTCCTCCACTGGTTCTTACCCTTCCTATTGCGTAATTAAAGAATTATCTTAATTATTGATGCTAAGTGAGGCACCTCATTAATCATCACCAACAAATATGACAGAAACAAGAAGCGAAAGTGCTCTCATCACGACCGTACCGGGACAGCCTGATTTTTTTCTCTTCCTCCCACAGCACTGGTAATTGCTCCAGTGAGCAATGAAAGCACAAAAATAAGTGAGTTTAAGGTGACTTTGACTCCACGTAGGCTGAAAGAAGAAGAATATCTCTTCCCTGGCAGGTAGGGAAGAGATATTCTGGAATAGTTTCCCCCAATAGTTGGAGGGAACAACAGACCTAGCTGTCTTTTTTTTTGTCCAGAAAAGAGATGATACAAAAATGAGGGTTTTCCCCTCCTTAAAGGGGTTTCTGGTCTAGGATTGCCAAGACCAATATGGCAAGAGAGAAGGGACCTTGACAATGTTACACTCACTGCAAAGTACATGCAGCCAGCAAGAACTTCACCCCCATCCCATCCTGGGGAGTCCCTCAGCCGTCTTGAGCTTCTTCTCTTGACCTTCATTTGGTAAATGTTTCCTCAGCATGCTCCTTACTGTATTTTCTCAACATGAGTCTTAGCACAAGACTAAGTTGACGCAGGAGTGGTTCTGCTCTGAGCCAGTTTTAACACATAATTGTTAATTTGAGCAGGCGGTTGACCTGCTGTCTTCAGGGTTGGCTTCCCTACATCAATTATTTTAAAGATTCACTACCTCCAAATTCTGCTTCCATTGCTACCTGTTTAATATGATTCTTCTGCAGAAAAACAAAAACAAAAACAAAAGCAAAAAACCAAAAAAAAAACAACAAAACCCAAGCATCAGCAGATGGAATCTGGCAAGAAATGAATCAAATAGACCTAAAATAGTGTCATGATGCTTATATTAAATTTCTTCTGACTGGAGCTGTACGTCTGAGAACCCTACTATTTGCAGCTGAAAGAGAAAAGAATTGATGACCTCAGCAATTTACCTCATTATATCACTATATGATGATAAATAATATTTTCTCCAAGTCCTTCTGAGTTCACCTGAAGTGGTTTTAAAGATTGTGTACAGTGTATTTGCACTTAAATTATTCTACTGTTGGAGTCCTGGTGAGCTGAGGCAGCAGGAGATAATCTGTAGGACAGCTTGAGACAGTTTTCTAACAGTTTTAATATTGCTGCAATTGTCTTCTTGCTTCCTAAAAGGCACAGCACTAATGTTGCATTTGAAGCCCAGTTACCAAGCAGGTTTCATCATCATCGTCATCATCATCGTCGTCATCATCAGGTTAGAGCTTTTTTTAGGAGAGAAAAATTCCCCTGAAACCTGGAAGGTTTTTGCCCTCAGTCTCAGTGACAGCAGCCCCAGGTGCTTCTTATTTTCCCTTATTGGTCCTTACAGGTGCTTCTTGTTTTCCCTTACTGGTCCTTACAGGTGCTTCTCGTTTTAATTTACCAGGCCTGTTTTTTCTTCTCCTCTTCTTCACCAAGCTCAGTTTAGTTCCCTGCTTGGGCTTTGCTTGTTTTCATTCAGCTTGATGTCAGTCTGTGATTTTTTTTTTTTTTTTGCTGTTTTTCCATTGAAGCTCTAGACATTTCAGCTTTTCCTGCAGCTTCTGAGTAACATTTCTGAAACTCATGTTTTTCTCCAGTTTCTGAGTAACAACCATGGGCCACTGCGGGATGGATGAGGGACTCTGGCCTGGACCTTCAAGAGATTCATGGTAAGCATCACTCTTGTGGAGCTAGGGGGTATAAAAAAACATCTTGGGGGAGTGGGGGTAGAAGGGGTGGATAAATGGGTTCTTATTTCTCTATTTCTTCATACCTTGTTGCTGTTACCCAGCTCCAAATCGTATCAAGCAGCACCGGGTTATGTTGCGAATGGGATGAAATGGAGCTGTGATATTTACCCTCACAACAAACCTTAAAACCTGAGGATTTTCTGAAAATTGTTCCAGAGCTGAAATCCACCACAGAAATTCCTCCCAGCTAAATGTGACCAATGCCTGTGAGCTTTCAAATGCCTTTGACTGAACGATCATCTCATTTTATCGAAGTTTCTTCGTTCAAAATACTACTTTCAAATGGTCCAATTATTTTTTCTTTTTTTTTTTTTTTTTTTTTTTTCTGTTTTNAGGATTTTTTTTTTTTTTTTTTTTTTTTTTTGTCCAGGTTCTCATCTTTGCAAAGCTGAGGGCCTTTCCTTGGCTAAAGGACATAACACATTGAAGGTAATACTGATCCTGTTCCTTTCTTTTCCTCTTTCCTCCAAATCTCTCAAACTTTTCCCGGGGTGGAGGGGTGAGTGGGGCTGTGAAAATTAGCAGGTTTTAGAGAAAGGTGAATATTTTTGGAAGGAGTTCATTTTTCTTTTCTAGGCTGTCTGGAATCTCCTGCTCGCCCCAGGAGATGCAAACAAATGTTTCCTTGTTCCCTGTGGTCAAGGAGGAGACAACCCTTGGGTGTTGCAGAGCCTAGTGTTTTGGGGGGAGGCAGCTTTCCGTGTAATTTGGCAAATGGTGGGAACTTTCTCAGATCAGAGACAGTCCCCTTTGCATGTGCTGAGATGCCCCCTGGAGAAGTCCTTGTCCCTGTCCTCAAAACCTCTCTCTGGTTTCTTTCTCCCTGTCATTAAGCTAAGGGACTTAGTCTCCTCTCACACGTGGACAGTGGGAGCCTGGTCTTGCTCTAGAGAGGATGCAAATTCCAGCAGAATCCCCCATTCTTTGAACTGGAATAACTTAGGAACCCAAAGTTTCCTAAAACCAGAGGGTTTTGGTTGTCGTATATCTATATTTCTTTCCCAAACAGGAGCACTATGTTTCTTAATAACCTGCGGTTTGTACTTTACTAAATCAATAGCAGTGGCTGTTACTCCTTGGTTTCTGGGAATTAATTCCTAAAAAATCCTCAGCACTCTTATTAGATCTATCCCATCAGGTGTCCCTTTACCTGAATCAAATCAGACTTTCCTTGGAGCCGAATGGCAAAGAGAAAAGCACACCAAAGGCTCTAACCCTTCTACAGGACTATGCGCTAATAGAACTATTTCAGTCTTTAAACATCTGTTTTTTCTCTCTTTGGTCTACACAATTTAGCTATTTCTTGAAAAGTGAAACAGCCTGGATTTCTTAACAATATCTGTAGAACAAAGAGCTTCTACGTTGCCTTTTCAAGCCAAACTAAAGGGTTGGAAGCATCAGCTCCGCATTGCTCAGGCAACTTTCATTCCTGTTAAAAGGAGCTGGCAATTTGTTTTCCTTAGCAAGAGGCAAACTCTTTTTTATGGAGCTTGCACACACAGCGAAAGCCTGGGAGAAAAATCCCACCCTATTGATGAAAAGGGCTTTCAATTTTTGGAAGAAAATGCAAAGCGGAGCATCGAAATGGATGGTTGCGCCCTCCTGGAATGGAAAGGGAAGCGTTGGTGTCAGAAAACAGTGAAAATGGAATGTTTTCTGCCACAAAAAAGAACCCCTCTGTTAACTAGTGAGAAGTGTGAAAAATACAGTGCTGGAGAAGATCCACAGCCCCTCAAAAAAAAAAGTCAGTATTGGTACATTAAGTAAAAAATTACTGGTTTTCTCAGAAATCCCATCTGTGTAGTTTAGTTTTCATCATATAGGAGGCATAAATAAACACACCTACAACCCTGTGTGTATATATATATTTATAAAGAAATGTATGTATATAATTTATGTGGAGAAAATGAATTTTGTGGTTTTCCTATTAACTTGGAATATTTTCACATTCATTATTGTTCTATTACTGGTTTCCAAACTACACATTTCTCACTTCCAGAACTTAAGTTATTGTGGAGTTAAACTTCTTTAAACTACAATTCTTGTTACAAGTCAGGCTATTTTTCAATAAAATGGAACCCTTTCATTAAGGGAGAAAAAAATGCCTTTTCACCTATTCATCACTGGTTTAAGTCCTGACTCGTGGTGGTAAGCAAGGACCTCCTTTAAGTACAAAGATTTACTTAAATGGTACAAACTCTTTCTTTTAATCTACAGAAAAACCCATTTTATTAATTAATGTAGAAGTCTGAGGGATAAGTCTGAAGAAAAAGTTTTTTAAAAAATAAATAAATTACCAGTATTAAACAAAGGGAGGGAAAATAAGTGGATTTTCCAAAATGTTCTCCTTGACTTTGACTGGGGGCCTGGGACCTGCTCAAGTAGAAATTGGTGCAGGAGTGTGCAATGGGTAAATACCCATTGCTTTGTGATGGGTAAAATTAAATGTCTTGCTGGGTTGAAATTGTCCCGTCTGGGAGCTGAAAATGTTTGAAGCAAGAGAATAACCTAACGGGAACACGTGGCCGTCTTGGCTAAGACAGTCACAGCCGTGTAAAAGAAATCCCTGTGCATGAATGCAACTCCAGTGCTTTGAAAGACTCGGATCAAGTCTATGTTAGTTGTTATGTCTCCGTTCACAGTTAGTGGTTGGAGATGGCATCAACCAGAGTTCAACACATCTCGCTAAAGGAGGGACCCATCTTGTTCCGCTCATCTGGAAGATCCCTTTAAGTCTGGTTGTCTAAGTTGCAAGATAAAGGTAACTCTGGTATGAAAATTACTGTCTTCCAAATGAGAAGATATCTAACTCTGAGAATGATAGTCCTTCTAAGTGATCTGTTCGAGCTTGGGTTTAAGTTAAAAAATTCTCTAGGGATAACTTGCCCAGGTCATGTAAGACACCAGAAAAGATTATGGTCACTGTTGTTTCTTGCCAGAAAAAAGTCCCAAATAATCTCTCATTGTGGTCCTGCTTTCAGTTTCTGTGTACAGATTCATTGGGACTATCCGAATTTGTTAGTTTCAATAGGAGGATGAAACATTGACCAGGTTCTAGAGGACAGTGAGGCAGAGGGAACCCAGACATCCTCTGCAGGGTCTTCTCTGGCAGGTTTGATTTCATTGTGTACCCCTGGGATTTCCCTGCCCCCTCGGCGGCAAGGCTTGCAGGCACTGTGTCGATGCACTCCAGAACATCTGCAGGACCAGGAACTGCTGACACCAGACTTGGAAAGAGCTGGTTGAGCACTGAATTCACTGATGACCAAGAGCTGCCAAAACATCTTAAAAGCATTGCACAGATCCATGTCCAACTCATAATGTATCAAGTCAAGTCATCATTTATAAATGAAAATGAGTCATCCTATTTGTAAATAAATCCATTCCGAATCTCATCAGAAGTGCCTTCGGTGCCAAGAACTGTGTATAATCTTAAATTATAAATATTCAATCCTTTGACAGCAAGAAATCTTTTTGTGTCTCTGCTGTGGACAGCATGGATCACTAGAATATCTCCTTCTTTCCCCAGAGCCTGTGCAACTTCAGCTTGGTGCTGTGGTGGGTTGGAAATGTCTGAAGACAACCAGGCTGCCAGCAAAAAGTTACTAGATGGTGAAGCGCAATTAAAGGGCAAAAGCCAGCATGGTCACAGGGCTGTAAACCCGCTGTGAGAACTAATGCATCCAGAAGCAGGCAACAGGGGCGATGCATAGGTCTTGGGTTGCAGTTCCTCAGCCCACTGCCTTCCACTAGGTGAGCACCAGAAATTAGAATCATAGAACTGTCTGGGTTGGAAGGGACCTTTCAGATCAGCAAGTCCAACCATCAGCCATAGACAAGCTCATCACTAACCCGTGTCCCTCTGCAGCACGTCTGCCGGGCTTTCAAATATTTCCAGGGATGGTGGCTCTATTGAATTTGCAATTCTTAATAACCCTTTCAGAGTAAAAACTTTTCCTAGTATCCATAGTTTCGGTTTCTGTATCTGAGACGAGGAAAAGTTCAGGCATTAAAATTTCAGAACCCTGGGTGTTTGGCCACGCCGGGCAGATGACGGCAGAGGCGTCAGCCCCACGGTGTTCTGAGCTCAGCACCTTTCAAGATCACAGAGGCAAAACCAACCACGTTTTTCCAGACTTCTCTCTCGCTTTTTCAACTGTTTGTGTACGTGTCCCACTTCAAAATCGGCAGCCGAGTCTTCACAGGGAGAGGATCTTTTCGTGTTGCCAAGCCTTTCATGCACAAGTTGGTTTTGTTTAATCTTCAGCCTGACCTTCCAATCTAAAGCAGTCTTGCATTAACTTTCCAAAGGTCGTATCTGCGGAATGCCAAGTCAGTGGGTCTTGCTGAGTGTCGGTATATATTTATTTATTTTTATTTTTATTGAATTCTGGGCCCTGATTATACTCGGTTTGTTCTGCATGAGAT
Organism: Pedionomus torquatus; assembly: GCA_013398155.1. Lineage (NCBI taxonomy): Eukaryota > Metazoa > Chordata > Aves > Charadriiformes > Pedionomidae > Pedionomus > Pedionomus torquatus. Next base: position 191,073 of record VZRU01013805.1, on the reverse strand, counting down.
CAACAAGGCAGGTGGAAAATCATCCTCCCAGGGCAGCTGACGATTCTCCACGAACGCTCTAAACAGGAATGACAGCTGCATATGGATTTTCACCCGCTGGGAGGAGAAGGGATGTGCAGTGTTGGTCGATACAGCTGACTGGCGTTCTGTTAAACTCGCTGGGTTGTCCAAGTGGCCATCTACACTTCTCTGGTGGCCAGCGGGCAGAGAAGCACCTCCAGGGCATGGCCTTCGCCTTGGGAGGGAACAGATCTCTCTCCATCTGTTACAGAGAGACCAGATAACCTTTTTTTTCCTGTGTGAAAGTAAGTCTTCAAAAAATTTGGAGTGGTGTGACGTGTACCTTTGGGGACTTGGTAGGGGTTTTTTTTCTCCTCGTTGTCCTATTCTGCACACAGTTCCTGGGGCAACTACAAAAGCCTGATGTGAAGCAGCTCCCATGGCTGGATCTGGGAGCAGGCAGAGTACGCAGACAGCTCAAGATAAAGGGAAGGGGAACAAGCTGCCTTTCCTCCCTCTAACCTGCTGCTGTTAACAGGAAGGCAATAGCAAAAGTCTTCTGTACCGCCCTACAGATCCCTTCCTGACTCCAAAATGGGATTCGGCATCTCCCACCTGCATCAACTGCCAAAATAATTGCGGTGTGAATGTCACAACAAACGCAGGTACCTCTAGATGCTCGAGACTCTCCCTACAGAAGGCTTGCCAGGAGCTTCTAGTGTGGAATAAGAAATATTTCAGTCTTGTGCCTGCTGAGGGCTTCTGTAGTCAACGCTGGTCTTCGTGGTGCCTGCCTGTTATGGCTGGGAATTCCCAAGTGGCTGAAGGTACTGTGGGCTGCACCACTACATTTTATAGCATCCTATATATTAATCAGAGCACCTGAACCGCTATGGCTGTATTATCTTGACTTAGTCTGTAAGTCATACGAGTGGCATACAACTTGTATGAGTGCAAGTTACTGCTGGAGAGATTTCCATTGGTCACAAGAGGAAATGTTTTCACAATGAAAACAATCAGCCACGAGAACAATCTAACCATAGAAGCGCTGGATTTCCCATCGTTGGTCACTTCTAAGATTCAGCTGGACAGGGTGCTGGGCCATCTTGTCTAGATTGTGTTTTTGCCAAGAAAGGTTGGACCAGATGAGCCTTGAGGTCCTTTCCAACCCGGTATTCTATGATACCTCTCCAAGAGATCATTCTGTCCTTATGTATTATCATGTCCCTCAGCTTGCCAATGTCTGCTCCTATACAAATGGAAATGAGCACTTCATTTCCAGCTATATAATTTCTAAGGCGTGTAATGGAAACAGACTGTTGGGAGTGATGAGACAGTTGCTCTGGCTCCTGATACAAACAGAAAAAGAAGTAAAGAATTAAAACCACCATCATTTGGCATGCTCAGAACAGACTTCAGGGGACCATGCAACTCGAGTCACCTTCACTCAGCTGGCATCATGGAGCTGCACTCTCTGAAATACAGTGGGAGGTGGCTTCTCAAACCAGATTTTCCCTGCTGTAGTGGGTGTTCAGCTGTGCGTCTTGCCATTACTTCTGCTGGTCTCACACTGGCATAAAACTTTGGTTTCAAAGTCTGATCCAACACCTATTAAGTTATCAGAAAAGAGGAAACAGAATATTTCTCAAAACAAAATTAAATCCAACATCTGAAAAGTATGAGGTTCTGAGCCTTTCATTATCCTACACAAGGTGTTTTACCACACTTTTCAGTATTACACGTAGGGGTTTTTTTTATAATCTTTGATATAGTGAGGCTCTGATGCTGTTTCCATAAACTAAGCACAGGAAAGCAGCATTAATCTCATGTTCCTCTTCTTTTCAGAGAGACTGTAAGGTCATTTTTGTCTCCACGATTCTGGCAGAGCAGAACTGCAAAGAAAAGCCAATTCTTGTAACGCTTTATAGAGGTAATAGAAGAGGAAGAAAATGGGAAGAAGAAAAAGGAGAGGACAGCAAAGAAAATCTTATGATATGTAGCCTTATCTGGTGAAACCCAGCACTTGGAGGAATTTTCCACTCTCTTTTATTAAGTGCTTTTTAATTAAAACAACTCCAATAAACCCCACACTCGTCAACACGACACTGACCATTGTGTCCCGAATTAAACACTAAAAGGTTGCGCTCTGACTTTGATTTGGGGATAATGCAGGAGGGTTGGCCCCTATACAAAAACCTGTGCTGCTCATAAATCTTCCACGGATTCTGGCCTTGTTGTATGAATTTAAGTCATTTAAATTGTTCTGTGTATTTGCTGACCTTAAAAGGGGGATTTTGATGCAAATTCTGACCTACTCTTTAGCATGTGAAGAAGTCCAGAGTTGGGCAGATGTTAGAGCAGCGAGGCTGTATCTAGGGTGATTTCATCTAAGAGGGCCTGGCTACCAAATGAGATAATCCTTGGAAACAGGGTTTCTGATCTAAAGCCCTTTGGCAGTTTTCTGAGTTGGTATTAACAGCCCTTGGACTCGGTCCCTGTGGCCTCCAGCATTTCTGCAGTGCTGTAGGAAAAGAAAATGGAACAGGTCCAAGGTTTGTTCTGACTAAGAAAAAAGTTTAAAAAAAAAAAAAAAACAAACCAGATTGTATAGGTGGAATAATGCAGCATTGTGCTGGTAGAAGTGGCCTTGAGGATAATTACTTATTCTCACCACCGCAGGCTCCCATCTTTGCCTGATAGCAGGGGATGTAAGACTTGGAAAAGCTGTTTTGCTTCCTTGAATTCTTGCCTACGCTTTTTGCAGGGGCGGTGGTGGAGCAGAGCAGGACCCCTGTGCTCTCCTCGTGTTGCTCCCACCCTACTTCTCTGAAGGAGCGAAATAAGAAGGCAACGGACAAGCATTGGGAAGTGCCATGAGCAGCTCTACAGGCCTGGGGCAGAGTGGCTGGAGCTTCCCAGTGGAAATGGACCTGGGAGTGATGGTCAACAGCTGGATGAATGTTAGTCAGCAGCATGTCCAGGTGGCCAAGAAGACCAGCATCCTGGCCTTTGACAGGAACAGTGTGGTTAGTGGGATGGGGCATTGACAGTCCACCTTATACCAGGCACTGGTGAGGCCCCACTTCAAGTGCTGTGTCCAATTTTGGGTCGCTCACAACAAGAAAGGCATTGAAGAGCTGGAGAGTGTCCAGGGAAGGGATAGGGAGCTGGTGAGGGGTCTGGACCCACAAGTCTTGTGAGGAGCAGCTGAGGGATCCGGGGCTGTTCATCCTGGAGAAAAGGAGGCTGAGGGGACATCTTCTTGCTCTCTACAACTCCCTGAAAGCAGGGTGTAGCCATTGGGGGTCAGTCTCTTCTAAGGAACAAGCAATAGGACAAAAGGAAATCACTTGCTCCAGGGCAGGCTTAGGATGGATATCAGGAAAAAAAAATCTTCACAAAAAGGGTTGCCAAACACTGGAAGAGGCTGCCCAGGGATGTTGGGAAGTCACCATCCCAGGAGGTATTTGAAAGCCGGGCAGATGTGGTGCTGAGGCACACGGGTTAGTGGCGGCTGATGATCTGAACCGATGTGGAATCAATGATCTGAAAGGTCTCTTCGAAACAAGACGATTCTACGAGTGACCTCCAGGGAGCCTCCTCAGGATGGACAGTGACCCCAGCAGTCTCGTCTTATCAGCAGAACTGGACGTGACTTTGCAACTCATAAAGGACAACACTTGCCCTCCAGTCCAGAGCATCTGCAGCTCCCACCTGGAGGAACGGGAGTGGGGACAGATCTGAGGGCAGCAGAGACGGGTCATCCTGCCTTCAGGATGAGGGTAAAAAAGCAGAAAGTGACCCAAGGCTCCCTTGAGAAATACATAGCAATTCACCCCTGCCCCAGGGATGTGTTTTGCCTTTTCTGATGACTTTGCTCTTCCCAGCCAGAGCGTCAGGCTGACCTTTCTTTTGGCAATCAGTTTCTCTAATGAGTGCTCGTTAAGCACGTGCACACGCCAAGAAAAATGAAGGGCGGCGTCCCGCGCCGTGATGTCTGCCTTGAGCCATCCCAGGGGTGCAAGGCGGGCTGCTGGCTTCCTGAGAAAATTCTCTTTCCAGGCAAAGGTACCCTCGTCTGTTTCTGCAGGGAACGATTGAAACCACAATCCTTGGTCGACTCTGGGCTGGACATGAGCCNATGGGCTGCCCAGGGAGGTGGTTGAGGCACCATCCCTGGAGGGATTCAAGAGAGAAGTTGAGTTGGTGCTCAAGGATATGGCTTAGTGTTGGGTGGGGTGGGGTGGGGTTTATGGTTGTTGGGGTTTTTTTGTGGGGTTGGTTTTTTTTCCCCACTGGTTGGACTAGATGATCTTAAAAGGTCCCTTCCAACCTTGGTGATTCTCGTGATTCTGGAAGCGAGAGCTACCGCTCACCGGGCAAAGCCACAGTTTCTAACAATGATTTCCCTCCACTCAAGGGAAATAGCCTTTATGCTTTCTGTTTGCTTTCTCAAGAAGGGAAAGTTTTAAGAAAAGGGGAAAAAAAAAAAAAAAAAAAAAAGGCGCGGGGCNGCTCTTACCAAAAAAAAAAAAAAAAAAAAAAAGGCAGGCGGGCAGCATTCCCCACGACTTCTTCCTTCGTTATGAAGTGCGTGCCTTTAGCCAGCGCGGGGAGAGATGAATTTCATGAAAAGCCTTCCCGAGAGCATAAAAGCAAAGGGTTTCTAGGAGTGCTCTTTCAACATGAAAGGGAAAACTTTAAGGAAGGGTTTCTTTAGGAAAAGAGTCTCCTTTGCAGAGCCAGAGAGCTGGTGGAGAGCTGATTATAGCTCCCCGCCTCTGCTTTCTTTAGGCCACAGCAGAGAGGTATCAGACATCACAAGCAGTTGGTACCACTTTTCTTCTCTTGTTTCTGCTTATGGTCACAGGAGGTTTCAGCTACATTTAGATGTAAAAAAAAAAACCTATGTAATAACAAACCTCTTAGTTTCTCTCTCTCTTTTTTTGTTTGTTTGGTTGGGGTTTTTTTTTGTTTTTTTTTTTTTAAACAGGGATTTGGATTTAAGGATTAGGAACTGAGAATTATCCTTCCAGGATCTGAAGGGAGCTCCAGGAGAGCGTGGACTCTTGGTCAGGGAGTGGAGTGATAGGACAAGGGGTAATGGCTTTAAATTGGGAGGTATTAGATATTAGGAAGAACTTCTTTGCTGTGAGGGTGGTGAGGCACTGGAAGAGGTTGCCCCGAGAAGCTGTGGCTGCCCCATCCCTGGAGGGGTTCAAGGCCAGGCTGGATGGGGCTTGGAGCAACCTGGTGTGGTGGGAGGTGTCCCTGCCCAGGGCAGGGGGGTTGGAACTGGATGATCTTTGAGGTCCCTTCCGACTCTAACCATTCTATGAAAATGCCCAGGGCAGAATCGAAGACAAAATACATTTGTTAGCATTTCAGTGGAAACAAGTGCATAGATTTCCAGCCACAGGACTCACCTCACCCAATTTTGCAGTCTCAAATTTAACACTTCCCCAAGAGGATTTTATTTTGACTAACTAAATTAAATGTCTTGGATTTTTCTGCTTTTCTAGTGTTTTTATTTTTAAATTATCTTGCTGTTTGTGTAGTAAAAAACATCAAAACTTTGCTCACAGTCATGAGGAAGCATTAGTCTGGGTTCAGAGAAACCAGGTAATTAAATCTATAATTTGGAATAGAGAGGGATTTCATTTCAATAATTTAATTCATTAATTTAAATAAATCTATAAAGGGATTCTATAAATTCAGTAGTTCAAATTCAATAATTTAAAAAGTTTTCAAGCAGCCTGCTACGCTCGAGATACTGAAGAGTGAAACAGCCAAAGAAATGGGAAAAATCCACGGTTTTCATTCTGCTGCCACTGAGTCACAGCACCTGTTGCAGTCGTAGCGAAATGGTTTTCACACGCTATTTTGTTTCATGTTTTCAGGTAAATATTTGAGGCAGTGGCTGTGTACACAAACGGGAACCGTTTCCAACAGCGATCGGTACCTGGCTGTGATTCAGGTGCCATATGCTTCGAGGAAACAGAAGGTAAAAAAAAAAAAAAAAAAGTAGTAAAACACATTTGTCTAATTATTGGTTCTGGTAGGGGTGGTGACATAATTGTGACTTCTGGCGATGTGGTGTGAAATTGTGATTTGCACATGTATAAATTGCCAAAGAAGGACTAAATATCCCTTTCACTTCATCAGTACCTGCAGCTGTAACTCTCTCTGTCGTATGGGACTCTGAATTTCCCAAACGGTACATTAAAGTTCTCCTCCACACGGCTGAAGGGCAGCAAAAGGAGCCACGATCTCCAGCGTCTGATTTCCNTAAATATTTGAGGCAGTGGCTGTGTACACAAACGGGAACCGTTTCCAACAGCGATCGGTACCTGGCTGTGATTCAGGTGCCATATGCTTCGAGGAAACAGAAGGTAAAAAAAAAAAAAAAAAAGTAGTAAAACACATTTGTCTAATTATTGGTTCTGGTAGGGGTGGTGACATAATTGTGACTTCTGGCGATGTGGTGTGAAATTGTGATTTGCACATGTATAAATTGCCAAAGAAGGACTAAATATCCCTTTTACTTCATCAGTACCTGCAGCTGTAACTCCATCTTCCCTTTCTCTGCCGTATGGGATTCTGAATTTCCCAAACGNTAAAAAAAAAAAAAAAAAAAGATGGTCTGGTGCCAATCACGATTACTAGCAGTTTCCATGTTGGTTAAAAATGGAAATGGAAAAAAAAAAATGATTTAAAACATCAGGCAAAAAAAATAAATCCCCTCTTTTTCAAAAAGATGGCTAAGTCACTCTAAGAAAACAAGACAGTTTGAAAAGCAACCACTTCCCAGAAGAACATCTCTTCTTCTTTTGACGTTTTAAAAAAAAAAAGACATTAAGAAACCACAAAGTTGGGGGGAAAAAAAGAAGTCTTTGAAAGATTAGCCTCATTTTTTTGACCAGCATGAATGTTCTCCTGAACTCCTCCATGACAGCGTAAACATGGTTTAGTTGATGATCCCTGGAGGGGTTCAAGGCCAGGCTGGATGGGGCTTGGAGCAACCTGGGCTGGTGGGAGGTGTCCCTGCCCAGGGCAGGGGGGTTGGAAGGGGATGATCTTGAAGGTCCCTTCCAGCTCTAACCCTTCTACCATTCTGTGATAACGGAGCTCAGAAAAAGAGTTCAATATTGCATGGTGAGGCCTCCAAGTTAATTTTAGCCATTTTAAAAAAATAGGGAAGGTATCCCTTTGCTTTTTGATGTTGGCACAGCAAAACCAGGTTGTCTTCTGACAGCTCACAGCTGGTTTCTGTTAACTGCTGATCACACTTCATGTAGATATTCCATCGCCATCCTACCCACTCAGCTTATGCCAAGGCCAAGAAGCCACTCAAGCCCTGCACAGGACAACCTATCAGAAATCAATCCCACGGTCTAGGAGTAATTTATCATTATCTGTCATCATCAGTTCATGTTGGTGATTGAATTAAAATGAAACTAATATGGTCTTCTTAAGCAAGACTGGACAAACAAGGCCGTTAAGTAGTTAAAGAGATCATCGGAAACTCGTGTTGTGTTGTTGAAATTATTGAATGAGGGTTATTAAAATTGCTGGCAAAATGCAATGCCTCTGTCGGGCTGGATTGTCAGCAGGCTCCCAGCGCTCATTCAGAAACCAGGAGGTGCACAGCAACTGGCAAAGTGAAACGGTAATGGGTTTTACCTACTCCTTCTCATCAAACCCTTCTGTATTTGTGAGCTCAGCACTAATGAGGCACCGTGGTGAAACCCATTCTGCTGTGCTACCTGCAAGTTTCCTGTAGTGAAGATGAAAGAGATGCTTATTGGAAATCTTTTTGGCTTTGTTTTTCTTTAGCAAACATAACTGAGGNTTTAAATTTAATATTATAATAGAGCAGTGATCATACAACACACATACAGTTTTCTGTCTAATTGCTCTGCGTATCCAGAGCTTTGAAGTTAGTCCGTATAAATATCTCCGAGATTTAACAAATAACTGCATTTGGTTTCCACCCAAGGCAAAACAAACAACTTTATTCTCTAGCGTGGATGGATTCTGAGTCGTGTTTCATGCTAGGAAAAAACCTCAGATACAAAAATACGCATCCAGCTGCTCTCTGCAGTGCAGAAATTCAGGAGGAAAAAAAAATAGAAACAATCTGTAATTCAGAATTTATTATTATTATTATTATTTGCTGGCACGCTTATCTGCATCAACACAAGCAACACAAACAATCAGAGCATGGAGCTGTTTGGTCCAGAGGCCTCGAGGAAAAGATGCTTGAGAATGTGTGAGCAGAGGCTCCAAGAAGAGCGGCAAAAGCATTAAGGTAAGTAGGACCAGGGTAAAATCATCTTGGCCAAGGGAGCAGAGCCAGAAAACTCTTCTCCTGGCAAGTAAAGCCCTTGGTGCCGCTGGAAGGCTGCGGGGAAAAATCCTGAGCACAGCTGGAGAATAATGGAATTGTATTTTCTTTTTCTAAACGAAGCTTCTGTGTTTACATCATAGTAAACAACCCCTCCATCATTCTCTGGGAAATGCTTCTAAAATACAGCTGTGCTCGGAATTTCCCAACGGGTGATGGAGCCTCGTTGTATTATCCTTTTTAAACAGATGTGGTTGGTAAATATACTTACTCTGGCACTTTAACTGCACGGTGGGGTGGCTGGAGATGGGGCCAGCTGTGTCTCCTCTCCCATTCAGCTCCCCAAACAGATGTCTCCCCTCCTGGGAAGGCAGCACCTTGCAAATCACTGCCTTTGAGAAGTGCCACCATGGAAAAACACATCATCCATCATCTTAACGTTGGCTTTTCCTCCCTGAAAGCAAAAGTGTAGGAGGATCTAAGCCTCAGTTATGGGATGGATCCTCCTCACACTTACTCTGAGCCGAATCAGGGGAGACTTGACTTTAAGCCACCTGTGGAATGAGGCTCTTTGAGGAAAATCTCGATGCTGAAGGCTGCTTTTTTGTGTTGCTCTGTAGAAGGGCTGATGTGCCAAGCGAGAGTCATGCCAATACGAGGGAATAATTTGACCACAATTTCCAGGAAAGGAGAGCAGCAGGACAGAGAAAACTCTGATGCCCTCCCTGCTCCTCTATTAAAACTCTAAACTAAGCTGGAATCATCACAGATATGGGTTTGATGAGTTTTAAAGAGTGACAGGGCTTTATGCTGGGAGGTCCCACACCGGTCCAGGCTACTGCAGAAATGGGGCTCTCGGGAGATGGATGGAGAAGGGTGGGTGGGTGGTGAAGGATGATGTGTTGATGTCTCCATACTGCATCTTCATTACAGCCCCATCCAACTTGCTTAAAATTACTCATGACTTTCAACTGGCAAAGAGGACTTGAGGGTGACCTGAAACCTCTGTGATAAGGTGAGTGTCTGTTCCCGAAACACCCCACAGGTTTTTCTTTGGTCTAATCCCACCATCAGCCCCAGAAAACAAGCCCCTGGATGCCTCTGCTCTGCCCCTTCCTCCCCACCATCCCATAGAACCTCCACTGACAACCTGCGAAAGAAGCCAAGGAGGTAAAAACCTGCTGTTTTTACTGAAATAAGCCTTTAGGAAGGACCAAAGCCAGTCAATGGTTAGCGAGCCACCACGTAACGGCCACGTGAAGGTGTCCTCTGGCAAACCCAAGAACGCTGACACCACCCATGGCCACCAACACCCTGTCACGCTGAATTTGCTAAATGGTAAATTAACAGGTAATTATTATAAAGGGGAAATGCCACTCGCCAATGTCCTCATCCCGCTGACTGAAGTTGTTTACTCCATTTTCTATCCAGGTGGTTAACAAAGATGGTGCAGAAGTAAAAAAAAAAAAAAGTCCTGGCAATTTAGTATATTCCTGGCACCGAATTTTCTCTTATTGGATTTTATTTAATCGCCTCTAATTTTTTCCTTAGCGAATCTTAACCTGTTCGCATTAGAAGCTGTTCCAAATTAATTAACGTGAAATTTCCTTGTTATTCTCCAATAGTCAAACTCTCGCGCTCCCCCCGCAGATCTTCACATGGAGATCAGCAGCAGCCTCTGTCCTCCAAATGCTCTTCCACCTCCAGTGACAGGACACTTCATCACGCTGCTCTCTTAGCCTGTTACGGAGCCTGGCTTTTAAGAAAATAGTGAAAATAATGCAGAATTACTGTCTTCCTGGCTAGAAGTCAGAAGAAAAAAGTGCTCTGAAGTGGCTGAGCACAAAAAGGCAAAGGTACCGGGGTAAATTGTTAAATATCCTGGTTCCAGCTGCCCTCCCACACCGGAGGCTTCTTTGGAGATGAGTCCATCCAGGCTCCCTTTCAAAACAGTTTCAGCCACTCATTAATTTATCTTGATTTCTCAGCTTGGCAACTCCCGACTCTCTGGTACGTCTCGACCCCAGTCGTGATGAACTCCACCAGCCTCCTCTCTCCTCTGCCCTGGCCTGCAGTGGATTTCTCAGCTGTGCACCTTTTCCTACATCATCCCAGGCTTCCTTGGCATCTCGGCGAAGAGGCAGCGTATGGCCCGATGCAGGTTCTCCTGCTGGAACACACAGGTAGGTTTGCGATGTGAGCATCATTTGGCTTCGCTATGATACCTGTTGTCTTGACGATGACTAAGCTATAACTAACCACATTTTGGCAGGTTGAAAAAAAAG
>VZRU01013805.1:160726-180384 GCA_013398155.1 Pedionomus torquatus | reverse complement strand
AAAAAAGAAAAAAAAATCCCACCCCAAAGCAAAAGAGTATTCTGGGCATGAGGAACGTTAACCCAGTGGGAAGTGGTATGTTTCTCTGGTTCCCATCCGGAGAGCTGAAGAAAGAAAGTGAAGATGGGGGTTTCGGTAGGGTTTTCACCACCTGTTATTGTATGGCTCCTATCACTGCGCACGGAGAGCCAGCGAAGGCAAAAGCACACCTTCCCCATGAACTCAGTGGGCTTCAGCTGAGATCTCAGAGGCCCAACTACAGAACTTGAAAGTATTCCAACGTGAAGAAAATGCCAAACACAGGTTTTTAAACCTGAAAGTCTGGGAATAGACCAAAGCATGGGCCAAACAAATAATTGTACCCTGATTTGATCTGATTTTACTTTATTTTTTTAGAGATCCAAACTTTGCCATCATCTCAAAGTGAATCCTTGCCCTTTTGGTTAGGAATATTTTGAACACAAAGGATGTTTGAACACAAAGAATCAAAGGGGAACTTGGGCTCATTCGCAAAATGAGTGAACTGAAAAGGCAAGAAGGGGCAGACTCAATGGTTAATTTATCTGAAAAACTGAGCTCTGTGTGACGTGGGGTTCTGTGGTGCAGGAGACTGGGCTCAGGCACCAGTGGTTCCTTTCTGGTCCGAACAATCAACTGCTGGCCTGGGAGTAGGTCCGTAATTTGTCTCTGGGAGTTTTTGCTGCTGTGAAGGTGAGCATCCATTTTACGCCCCGGGCTCCTTTGGTAGTCAGTGGAGAGAGATGGGCATCTCCTAAAGGCAACCCATCATTCTTGAAGGCAACTGTATTTAAGATGCAAGAGAGAAATAGCTGTGGAGGAAAGTTGAGTGTACGGCTAAGGTGGGACACCTCATTGCCAGCCTGGGTAGGACTTTGAGCAACCTGGTGTGGTGGGAGGTATCCCTGCCCAGGGCAGGGGGGTTGGAACTGGATGATCTTTGAGGTCCCTTCCAACTCTAACCATTCTATGATTGCAGGCAGATACACTGGAAGAGATGAATCCTTCCAGTCAAGTGTGAATTTGTTTGTGAGACTTCTTTTCTGGGGAGTGTTTAGTATGGAAACGTTGATGATTCCCTCTGATGTGAACCTTTTGATATTTCCAAGTGACAGAAAATCCTCTTGCATCACTCAATCACAGAATGATACGGGGTTGGAAGAGACCTCTGGAGATCATCTAGTCCAATCCCCCACCAAACCTAGAGCAGGTTGCACAGGAACAGATCCAGGCAGGTTTTGAATGTCTCCAGAGATACATACTCCACCACCTCCCTGGGCAGCCTCTTCCAGGGCTCTGCCACCCTCAAAGTGAAGTTCTTCCTCATGTTTAGATGGAACTTCCTACGTTCCAGTTTGTGCCCGTTACCTCTTGTCCTGTCAGTGGGCACCACTGAAAAAAGAGTGGCCCCATCTTAACAGAGTATACCTGATCTTTCCTTCTGCCTTAATGACCCAAAGCCTAATAAGAAAAATCCATATTCTACATTTTATTAGATAGGGAAAATACTGTATTACAGGAAATTATAGAAATATGTAGAATATGGATACATGTATGGGGAAAATATGGATAAATATATTTCAAAGACTATGGAAAAATGCAGTATTATGAGGAGTTAGAATAATTGATAAATGTTTAGCAAGGGGAGTGCAGAGTCTGTCTCATAACTACAATATACAGCTCACAGCCCTGGCTTCCACTCTGCGCTTGACTTTTATGCCATTTTATCCCTACATGGATGACAGGGAAAGGAGAGCCCAAACGCCTGAGTGACACATTAAATGTGACGGGTCCGTAATGCAGGCAGCGCGGCGAGCAGAAGAGGCCCCGCTATTTCTTTGCTTAAGATCCCTGGGTACTTGGTTTTAAAGCCTGCTTGGAGCCAAGCAACCAGGATCTTTAAAACAACAAAGCTAAAAATAGCTCTGACATCCCAGTTAAAATAAACTGCAGATAATCTCTTGTGGCAAAATCGTGGAGTGCAGCCTTGTGAAAGCAAAGCGAAGTCTGACGGGGACTCCTGTGCCTCCTGGATGTAGGATTGATGTGTTTTTTTTCAGGTGGCACTGCATTCTCCTGTGTCATTAATTTTAATGTTCTCTCTTCTTTGTCCCAAGGATGTTCCCTTGGACAAACCCCTGTGCAAGTTGGTTGAGTTGTTGGTTGTTTTGTTTTGTTTTGTTTTCAGTGAAGGAACTTTATGGTTTCTTTCACAATGGTCCATACATGGAACACCCTGTTCTGATCCCCTGCTCCCTTCCTCTCCTCACTGCATCCCTTTTGTAAGGATTTGACAGGATCATAGAATGGTTAGAGTTGGAAGGGACCTTCAAGTTCATCCAGTTCCAAGCCCCCTGCCCTGGGCAGGGACCCCTCCCACCACACCAGGTTGCTCCAAGCCCCATCCAGCCTGGCCTTGAACCCCTCCAGGGATGGGGCAGCCACAGCTTCCCTGGGCAGCCCGTTCCAGTGCCTCACCACCCTCACAGCAAAGAAGTTCTTCGTAATATCTAATCTAAATCTCCCCTCTTCTAGTTTAAAACCATTACCCCTTGGTCCTATCACTACACTTCCTGACCAAGAGTCCCTCTCCAGCTCTCCTGGAGCTCCCTTCAGATCCTGGAAGGCTCCTAGAAGGTCTCCCTGGAGCCTTCTCTTCTCCAGGCTGAACAGCCCCAGCTCCCTCAGCCTGTCCTCATAGGAGAGATGCTCCAACCCTCTAATCATCTTCATGGCCCTATCTCTGATCTTCTCTGAAATTCACATGGTGGATTTCAGTTCATACAACAGACATTTGAGTGTCGTGGATTTGTTGGACCTTTCAGGACTGTTGATCTGTCTGGCTCCCAGAGCCCATGTTCTTTCTCCTTGACAAAACCCAACACTCAGCACATTCATGAACTAATAGGAAGGATTTGTATGTGTGTGTCTCTGATTTGCTGTTTTTCTTGCACAGCTGAATGCCCTGGAGTGAAACAGCCAGAAATGAGTAAATATACTTAATTGTTAGCAACACGAGCAACAACACACCAACGGGATATTCTGGGGCTCTGCAGCTGCTGCATGTGCTCGGTGAGGAAACATGATCTGAATCTTCCAGCACCAGCTGCTTTGTCCCATTGGGAGTTTGCACCTCACAGAGATACGCAGGATCTCACAGAATCTCAGAATTGTAGGGGTCGGAAGACAAACTTTGGAGATCATCCCATTCAAACACCTGCCAGAGCAGGGTTACCCAGAGCACGTTGCACAGGAGCAGGTCCAGAAGGGTTTTGACTGTCTTCAGAGAAGGAACCTCCACCAGCCTCTTCCAGGGCTCTGCCACCCTCAAAGAGAAGTTCCTCTTCATGTTCAGCTGAAATTTCCCATGTTCCAGTTTGTGCCTGTTGCCTCTTGCCCTGTCACCGGCCGTTCTGAGAAAAGCCTGGTCTCACCTTCTTGCCAACCGCCCTTTAAGTATTGCTCAGCATTGATGAGGTCCCCTCTCTGTTATTTGCAGAGGACATCAAGTTGGGCAGGAGTGATGATCTGCTGGAGGGTCAAAAGGTGTTGCAGAGGGATCTGGACAGGCTGGATTGATGGGCCAAGGACAACGGTGATTTTGGAAGGAGTTTGAGAGAATGAGGTGCTCAAATCTACGAGACTTCAAGTGGTATGTCTTCTACAGGCAGGGTCTAATCAAGTGTGTCTCCAGGCATTTCTCCTTTGTATTGCAATGCTGTGCAGAGCCACCATCAACTCAGGGGAGCTCAATTTGTCTCTATTATATACGTGTGTGTCTTGCTCACACATCCTTTCTGAAAAGAGCCGTAAATGACTTTTTATGAAAAACAGGCACCCACTTGCGTATTATTTCTTTCTGTGTCTAAGAAAAATGAGCCTTTTCATTTAATTTGCTCCAATTTCTCCTTTCAGCCCTCCCAGTTAAAGACCTGTAGACTGCAATTACGGCATATTTTATCCGCTCTCACAAAAGGGTGGAAGAAATCAGTAACACAAGTGTCAGCAGTGCTGGCGTGGGGTAAGGCGAAGCTCTGCTTTTAGCAATCAGAAGGATATGATCAGCTCAGCCATTCATCATTTTGGGTTGCAGCAACGGGGATGTGGATCTTGGACCAGCCTTGAAGAAGCATCATTATTTTTAAAAAGCAAATGCTCCTGGCATCATTATTTTTAAAATGCAAATGCTCCTGCTACAGCAGCCAACGTACGGCGTAGCTTTGGTCAACTTTTTGGTTCTTTACAACCCCTGTGGGCAAAACCAGGTTCCATAAGTACACGTAACCATCCTCTTTGGCCCTGGTGGGGTCGTTTGGCTGGCTAGTTGGCTGGTAGGTTTTTTCTGACTCAGATCAGTGTTGCTCTAGAGGGATTATCTGAGCAGGGTGAGTTTGGTTCTGCTGAGACTCTTCCTCTTTTGGCCCTGGAAATGAGAGCAGCCCGAGAGCTTACAGAAGGACCTACAGGGCATCACATCATTTTCCTCACGTTACTTTGAGGTGGTGATATGCCAGCCCTTCCTAGTCTTTGAGACTTCAAGGGTAAATCCAGACACTCAGCATTTTACTCCAAGTAAACCTTATTTCATGCTTAAATTTCGGCCTTTGACGAGGCTCATCGCTTCAGTGGACTGGAGATAACACAAAGAACTGACAAAAGGAGGCGGGGAAAGGGACTGTTTAAGCCCCGTTCCAGTTCTCCATTGGTTTATCCAGGAAA
Organism: Pedionomus torquatus; assembly: GCA_013398155.1. Classification (NCBI taxonomy): domain Eukaryota; kingdom Metazoa; phylum Chordata; class Aves; order Charadriiformes; family Pedionomidae; genus Pedionomus; species Pedionomus torquatus. The sequence goes on along the minus strand of VZRU01013805.1, from coordinate 175,647 downwards.
ACCTTGGCAGCCACCAGATTGTCAGAGGTGGGTTTATTTAGTGTCAAGGCAATAACTTGCCAGGGAAAAAAAAAAAACTGAACCAAGCAGAGCCAAGCATACTGTCTATGCTTAAAGTCTCAGAGCAACAAACATCATCCTGGCCAATTAACTGGAGAGAAGGGATCCCTCTGTGCCAGCAGAGCCCTGCCCAAGCTGCAAGCAATCCATGGAGACAAGGTGGGCACAGAAAGCGAATGCGCTGAAGGTCAAGGTATTATCTGTGTCTTTTAAAACCCCGACTAATAAAAGATGGAGACTTCTGCAACCAGTTTGGCAGGGAGGATGAAAGGCTTTGTGAAAAGCTGTATTGTTATTGACGCATCTGCCAAGATGTCAGAAGTCCTGCCTTCGGTGCAGTTTCCCACGAGAATTCTACAGCCTTGCCTGAAAGGTAGGAGGGGAAGGGACTGAGCAAAGGGTGGGCAGGCGTGAGAGACTGGGAAGGAGAGAGAGCAAAAGAAAAACAAAAAGAAATTATAAGGTTTTCCAGGAATTCGTGCTGCCCCCATCATGGGACTAATGCACCTCAGGTTAGTCGGGAGAAAAGCCATGGAAAACTGGCTAAAAAAATGGAAAAAAAACGGAAAAGATGGAAAACCGGCTAAAATCTTCTGTTTCAGAAATGCAAAGTTCAGGTGGTTCTGGAGAGGGGAGAGGTGACACAACACAAGAGTTCCCAGGGAGGGGAGACCACGTCTAGCTGTGCAAAGGAGCCTGCAAGATGGTTCGGATGCCTTCACGCTGTTGAGAAATATTAGAGTCGGCAACGCTTGGAGGACCTTGCAAGTCTTCAGTGTCAGGAGTAACCTTCTGGAGGATCTGGACTGAGAAAAGGGTTTGCTACAACAGCAACAGCTGTGGCCCCAAGCAGAAGGGCTTGGAGGACAATCCTGGTTTCACAGGAAGCTGATAAAAAATTCACTCACCGATTCTTCCTCAAGCTTCATGTTTTTACAAGAGAAGCTACAGAATAAATCAGTGGTTTTTTTCCATTTATATTTTTCACCTAAATGTCCTTTCTTGTTTCCCCCCCACCCTTTTTGTTTTTAAGGGCTACAATAGGAAATGAAAGAAGGGGGATATGAAGAAAGGAAGGGGTGAAGAAGAAGGAAGAAGGTATACCCTTTTAATATGATCACCTTTTCTCTTCAGCATGTGGACTATATTTTCCTTACTCGTTTCTTCAGGACCCTTTGCTCTAACAAACAAACAAACAATGATGCTGTGGATCTCCATGGCCTGTTCAGTTCCTAACATAAGCTGGGGCTCTGTGGAGGGGATTAATTTTGGCAGCATCATGTGAGGTCTTCCAGATGAAGCAGACAGCGCAAGGAGCTCCCTCAGAATCCCCCAGTGACAATGTGAACCACCTGTAGGGTGCACAGGGAGAGAAATTTGGGTCCAGCTTTGTGAGAATTGGTTAAGAACCTCTCGGTGGATAAAAATGGAAAATCCTGCTGCTATCACTCCCAGGAGGTAATTTAAGTTAACTAGGCAATTTTGGCCAGCATTCAAGGAGGAAGGGATGTGAGCCCTCTCAACCTTTCTTTGAAGTTATAGCTATGTACGAACATACTGAGAACATCTTTGATAGGCTCCCAGCTTTTGAAATTCGAAGTTTCTGTAATCACGCTTTAAAACCTTTTTGAAAATAATCATCCCATCAAAGTGTCCTTTTATGGCTCCTCACGCCAGGCTGGGTCAGCAGCCTCACGCTGTGGCAGGGAGCGTGGCATTAAATCAGAGAGCAGTGGATTCTTAACTGCAGGGATCAAATATTAAGCAAGGAAAAGGACTACATGGCGCTGCACCATGCTGACCCTTTTAATGCTACACATATATATTGATTTCTCAGCCCGGCCAGCCTTCTCTCCCGGTCCCCACCACATCCTCCCTGACAAGTGCTGGAGCGGTTGAAAGGCATGGCCTTTAAAGAGCCACAGCTTCAACAAGAGAAAAAAAATAAAATCAGGATAATTTGCAGGAAGCCTCCCACACATGCTCCTGGCCGTACATCAGAACGTGCTGCTAAGGGTGAGTGCTTCAGCAAGGCTTTTCCCTTCGCCTGGAAGCTGAGGAGCTAATGGAGGCTGGTGGCCAGGAAGGGACCACGTGGATAAGAGCTCCCATGGAGCGCGGGGTCCTTATGGTTTTGAGGAGCTGGGACAACTTGGAAAATCACTACAGTAAATTTTCATGGCTGACCAGTCAAAATCTCAATAGCTGGTTTCTTGATCTCTGCAGAAATACACCATTTTCCACCACTCCTGGTTTTCAGCATAGTCGGCCTCGGGATTTCCTTTATTTGCAAATTTAATGTTCTGAAACTGTTCCTAATTTTCTTTATTCCTTCTACATTTGTCCCTGGCTTCATGGTAATGACTTTCTTCCCTCTCTATAGCACATCAGCTTTTTTTCTTGTGTTTCTGTGTTTTACCAGATTGCTCCTGATAAAAGCAACGACTTCTCCCTGTCCAGAGCAACAACAATGGTGGGAAGTGTTCACATCCTGGTGTTTAAGGTCCTCAAAGATATTGTCTTGGAGGGCCAGAGAGCAGCTGCGCATGTCCCAAGAGGGACTCAGACAGTGTGGGACCACATGTGAGGTGCTGGGTTTGTAGCCCTGCCCATCAGCATCTCCTCCTCACTTAGAGGTCTATTCCAACCGCTTGACAACGGCAGCCTGGACTGCTTTTCTTTTTCTCCTCTACCTAAGTATTTTGTACAGGAGCACAGCTCAAGAGGGAGGGTCTGAGCCCACTTTTCCTCCACAGTAACCTGCAGACTTGGGGCAAAAGCCCTCACCTGGGACACTGGTGTGAGCAGAGGTAGGAACTGAGGTTCCCATTTCCTGGTGGCATTTTTATAACTATTAGGACATCAGAAGCCAAAAATTAGCAAGAAGTGAGCAGAGGACATTGAGTGTAAATGTATTCAGTTGAGCCAAGCCTTCAGGCAACTTATGTTCAATTCACAGCTGCTGGGAGGACATAGGCATGGGTGGGGGACTGGGTTGCTCAGCTGTGGGAGGGTGAAGGTACCTCCAGGCTTGCCCAGAACGGTGCTGCTTCATGTTCTCAAGGCTAGATCGCAGCAACGGGTGTAATTTGGGATTGGCACGGTTTCAGCAGGAAGAACTAAATCTATGCAATATCTCAAGCCCGCTGAGCCCAAGGAGCCAGCCTGGAATAAAGCTGGGGTGGTCCTTGCTTTCATGAATCCTCCCTGTGTGCTGTTTTTCTCTGCTCCCCTCTTAGGGCAAAAGCAAAAGGGCTTCTTCACCATGTTGGCAAAGCTGGAGGTGGGGCAATCCTGAGACTTTCACATCTGGAGAAGGACCTCAACAGCAAACAGAGGCAACACAGGGCCAGGGAAAACAAAACCAGGGTCCTTAAATAACATTCCCACGGGGTTGGGGTTGCAGGATTCACCTCTGTCCCGTGGGCTGCTCCTTCACAGAAACAAGATTCCTTACTCTTTCAATTTCTCATTTTCTCCCTCTTCATCCAAGATGACAATAACGTACTAATGCTCAGAGCAGGGGAAATTGTTGTTCCCACCACACACAGAGCCTGCAGCTTGGCCACAGCTGTGTGAAAGATGTATTACACTAATGGAGTTTCCTTGTTTTGTTTTTTATTTCAGATTGGGTAAATCCATGTTAAAGCTGCATCTGATTGCTGATCCATTAGTCGCCTCTTGCCCCTGTTGGAAAACACCGAGCTATGTTCTCCATCTCCCATCTCCATTAACTCTCACTTCCAGCTTAAGCCACTTGTGACTTTGCTGTTTTCAGCTGCGCTTTTCATCCCCACTTGTCTGCATTCTGGTGCTTCTTGTGCTTCCTCCAAGTGGAGAAACACCTCAGAGACAGACGCAAAAGGGTCTTATAGTCAGGACTGCATGACGTGGCCACGGATGAGAGCAGCAGCTGGCCTTGGGTGCCCTCAATCCTAGTTTTGCAAGTGCACAAAGTATGGCATTACACAAAACCCTCCGTAGGAGCTCCTCACATTCAGATCTGGCCCAGGATCTTCCACCGAAGGCGTCCTTGCTGCGTTTGGCCTTCTGTGCCCAACCTCAGGAGGAGAAATTGAAAATTGTTACACCTTCCCTTTGCAAACGCACCTGAATGTCAATGTAATGGCAAGTGGACAAATTGGCCGTTGCTCTCCTCCAGCTTTACACTGCTGTGACGCCTCTGAAATCCAGTGGGGATGGTTCAGAGGTGAATGCAATCCGTATCCTCATGATTGCCTTTAGCCACAAGGGTTAGACCTGTGATCCATTCTCAGTGTGCTTCTCCCTACCAAGTGCTAACATCCTCGTTGGAGAGGTCACCAAGAGTTCAGCATCCTCAAGAATCTCCTGCTCTGGGTTTTTTTTCAGGGTTTTGGGTTTTTTTTTTTGGGGGTTTTTGCTTGTTTTTNTTTTTTTTTTTTTTTTTTTTTTTTTTGGCACTAGCAGCACAACAGCGCCGCTTAAATTAAATTTTCTTGGAAAGGAAAAGACAACCATACTTTTCCGTACCAGGCTTCAGGCATGTTTGCTAGGCGATAATTACTCTTAACCCATCGTGGCCCTTGCAAAATAATCTTGTTCCTCGCAGACAACGCTCTGTTGCAGGAACATTATGCTTTTCAATAAGAAAGCTCACAAATTGATTTGTTTTCTGTGAACCAATCAAAAACTGTAAGGCATCGTAAAGTTTGGCTGCTGAAGTAACAAAAAAAAAAGTCCCTGGCAAAACCCTGTACTCACTCCTAGCCTGTAAAAAATTAGCTGTTACAATTTTAACAGCAAACTATTATTCATGAGCCATTTTCCCATTTAATTGTTCCCTACTTCATGTCTTTTGAGGTCATCCCACGCTTCACAATATCCTCTGTGCTTGTAGTTAGTGGCAAGAGATGCCTAAATATGCATTTTCCAGTTGGGTCCGTAGAGAGCCCACAGCACCAAAGAAACACAAGCACAGACCCAGCAGGAAGGGAACAGATCTGCATAATTTCATTTTCTAAGCATTTCCTCCTTCCACGGTACAAAAAAGTGCCCTTAGGAGATGTCTGCTGGGAGGAAGGGACTGCAGACTGCATCCAGGAAGGATGCAGCCCTGACTTCTTTGGTCCCACCAGGACCTCTGGCTTTTCCTGCAGCTGCAGCCTTTCATCCTTGGTCTGGGGCCACTGTGAAGAAAAACAAGAGGTCATCTTTGAGTAAGATGAACTTGTAAGTAAGAGCAAGTGAAGGAAGGTCTGATGCAAGAGTCAAAAATGCAATGGGCTGTCTACCAGGGCAGGATCCTGGTTTCTGAGCCATCCTCTCAGAGCTACTCCTGTGCTTTCTGCAAGGCTGTCTGTCATCATCTTGCCCTGAAGATGGACGGTGGCTCTGGGCTTGAATTCACTCCAGATTATCCACCTTCCAAAAGCCACAGTTCAGAAACCTGGGTTTCAGGTAGGAAGGCAGAAAGATCTGAGAGGGAGGGCAGACAAAGATGAGTGAAGGCTGCTGAAGTCAAGGGAAACCCTATAAACAAGTCCCGAGAAAATAGTCACCTGCAAATAGAGTAAGGACGTAACATAAAGAGAGTCAGGGTTCAAGGATGGAAGAAGGAAGGATTCACTTCCAAAATGTTCAGTCAATAGCACTCACAGCTCTGGAGGAGTCCTTCTTCATGAATTACAGAAAAGCCAACAGGTTTTTGAATAATCTATTTGCCTCATGAAAACCAGAGTCATAGAATCATGTCCCTCAACACCACATCTACCTGTCTTTTAAATACCTCCAGAGATGGTGACTCCACCACTTCCCTGGGCAGGACCTTCCAGTGTTTGGCAACCCTTTCCATGAAAAAAATATTGTTCTAGTATCCATCCTAAACCTTCCCTGGTGCAATATGAGGCTGTTTCTTCTTGTCCCATCACCCTGGGAGAAGAGACTGACCCCCCCGCCTCTGGCTACACCCTCAGGGAGTTGAAGAGAGCAAGAAGGTCTCCCCTCAACCTTCTTTTCTCCAGGCTGAACACCCCCAGCTTCCTCAGCTGCCACTCATAGCTGGGTTTTGTCTCTTGAAAACTGCCTGGATGCAATTATTCGCATCAAATCCTGGAATGACACACTTCCTTCCACCTACTTATGGTATAAACCTGATGATGATCAGACCCTACTTTTAGGGCAGATGCCATCAATAACTAAAGTAGCTAGAACTTATAATATGCTTGGATATCCAGTTAAGATATAGAAAACTGGGAGAGACTGATACAGGTACCAATGAATAATTATCTCAAGTTTTGTCATATGCAAGTATTTTGAGCAACTTCTTAGCCGAAAAGTAGTTGAAGACGTGGTGATGACAGCGAGATAAAATAACACACGGTTGTACAAATATGCTGGACTAGATTCATAGGCAAGAAATGACATAGAACAAATCCATTTGGTGGTTTTATATAAAAAAAAAAATAATCAAAAGGTAACAGACACAAAATTATACAAGAAAAGATGAAGTGTAGGTCAACGCTTAGGTAGGAAAGGAAGAGGCTAGAAAAAGGAAACAGGGTAAAAAGAGGAAATATTTCTTTATAACAAGGCTACCGGCAGAGTTCCTCAGGGAATATTAGTATTTATATCGGTGTTCAGAGCTTGTTGTCCTTGGCAACAAGCTGGCTGGACTTACAAACAGAGCCGTAAACTAGATCTAGCAAGGAAGGGGATGGAGATCTAAGTGCTTGAGAAGAGCCAGGGGCTGCTGAGGCATTAGAAAGCAACAGGAAAACACTTGTGAATTGCCTCAAGAGAATTGAGGCCAACTCCTCAGAAAGGAAGATGCTTTCCCAGCTGGAGTGCCTCTACACCAGTGCATGCCCCATGGGAAGGAAGAAGGAGGAGCTGGTAGACACGGCTGAATAGAAAACCATGTCCTGATAGTCACAGAAACTTGGTGGGATGAACCATCCTATTGGAGCACAGTGACTGATGGCTACAAACTATTCAAAAGGATCCAGCAAGGAAGAAGTGGGGGAATTGCTCTCTATGCCAAAAAAAAATGGTCACCTGATCAAGGAGAGGAGACTGATGAAGAATTTGTTCTTCAGCTGCAGAAAGCGTCATGCTCACAGGTCTCAGTCCAGACAGAGGACTTTAACCACCTGGAGATCTGCTGGAAAAGCGGCACAGTGAACTGTGAGCACTCCAGGAAACTTCTTGGGTGTGTTGAGGACATTTTCCTAGTAGAGGTGATGGAGAGCCTGACCACAGCAGAAGCACTGCAGGCTTTGAGCAACCTGGTCTAGCAGAAGGTGTCCCTGCCCATGGCAAAGGATTGGAACTGGATGATCTTTGAGATTCCTTCCAACCCAAACCACTCTCTGATCTATGTTTTTATGATCTAAATTACTAGAGTTCCCATTAAACCTGGTTTTGCATTGTCAGTTCTGAGTAAAGCAGGAGTATCAAGAGGAAGAACTGGATGGCATTAAAGCCTAGAGGAAAATAAATTGGCGCAACCATTGTGCTGACATACAATAACACATTTGAAGAAGCAGTAGAGCACTGTGAAAGCACATTGCTTAGGGGGGAATATCTGTCCCATATGACAATCACCAGTTAGCAGGAATGGAAACGACATCTAGACACCATCCAAGGCTGGAAGAAAACCAAATTAAGTCTTACAATATGTGGAGACAACTAATTCCAGTGAAGACCCCTTCCAATGCCAGTGAAACAAGCCCAGGTAAGACCTCATCTCTTTGCAGTTCTGGGCAGACTCACTGAAGAAAGAATATTTGTCACTAGAGCAGTTGTTAAGGAGGGCTATAAAGGGCATTAGGCACTGGTGATCTCATAAAAGAAGGTGGAGGAAGTTTGGGCTAAGAGAGGAATTCACTCCTTTTTGGAGGTATCTGGGGAGGGCCAGAAATACACCACAGGGGGAGCAGAGCAGATAAATGGAAGGATGATACTGGCACAAGAATACACAGGGACAAACCGGGACTCATTTCGGCTGGATGTCTGAAGATCTGTACCTATTAATAGAGCAACGCTGAGGGTTGGGTCCTCATTAGGAGACTGAAGGTGACATAAATCCTTTTGTGGAGGGAATAACGTGACGGTGGGGATCAGACTAAAGCAGACTTTAGAGGTTCCCATGGTTCCGTCGTGGCGGAGAGAGCCCATTACTGTGGATGCAAAGTAGGATTCCTTAGGGGTTGTAGATGCTGCTATCTTGAAACATTCCTGTTTTGCTGAACTTTGTGCTAAGGCCTCTATTTAGTCCAACCAGACATACAGTAAATACCTCAATAACTAAATCAAGAACCAGCATTCAATAATTCATGACTGTGTGAACACTCGATCCATTCCACATTAGCAAGGTATTTACTCTATGACTATCTTGAGCTGAATCCACAGGGCTGTTGGGAAACAATAGAGGAAGGCACAATGAGACAAATTTTTATAAATTATTAGGTGGGTGTTCATCATTACCAGCAACTGCAAATCCACAGAAGGGAACATTACTCTTGCCTAAAAATAGGCAATTCCCTGATAAGAAATCATATGGAATAAATTACTGCTTTATTGCTCCTTCCATGAAAATCTGCAATTTGTCCTACCACAGACACGAAATGGACAGCCTTCTCTTCTTTTTCCATACAGACCTTTGCACTGTAGCCCGGGGCATTTCCAAATCCAGCATTTCATCCGATACACCTCCGAGGTGTAAAGAGCACCCTTTGATCTCCAAATCCCAGACAGCTCCTGTGTTAAAATGCAAGTATATGTTATCCCTCTGTAGTTTCTGGTCCTTAGTCAGACACACCGAGGGGGCGCTGAAAACAGTCCATCCTTACTTCCAACATCTAATATTAAATTTTACATACTAGATTCTCCCCTTAGATGTTCTCGCTGAACAAGTTCGGTGCTCCAGGAGAACAATACGGCTTGGACTAAGCCATCTCCAGACACAACAGCAGAGCTGCTTGAAGGGTATTTAGCTTTTAAAACAATGCTTTGTGGGGCAGAGAGAAGTATGTAGAAGAGGACAAGTTATTCAGTTTCATTGCAAGTCTGGAAAACTTGCCAAACAGCAAGACACCCACCTTGTTTAGGTTAGCCAAGAAAAGTGGAAGAGATGACTTCATCTATTTTTCTGAGTACCTGAGTAAGAGATTTCTTTTGGATGGGATCTTTCCATGCCACCACCATAGACAAGGTCTATGACCGAAAGCAGAAGTTGAGAGGAATCTGGCAGGAAATACAGGCTGCGTTTTTTGAACAACAAGGCGATTAGTTTGTGGGGTAATTTGTCTGTGCAAGTAGTGAATTCTCAGCCATGAGCAGTCAATATGCCAACGCGGGGAAACTACCTAAAGGAGATATTTCTGATTAGTCAGAGAAGAAGGGCTTTCCTGGAGCGTTCCCACGGGTGGTTGGGAGAAGGTTAGACGGGCTCTAAGATCCATTGCTCCAATAAAGATACATTTAAAACTTTGTCTAAAAAAATATTATCGTTCTGGTCTGTGAGCAAGATCAGCTTTTCGGTGTTTAAACCAGTGGTCAGGGCACTGTGAGGTCTTGTAGGAGAAGGTTTGGGTCAGGTGCAGAAAAACCTGAATGATTCTTTGAATTTTCCAATGACTTTCTGTGTGGCCCTTGGCCAAATTTCTGGTTTCTATTTAACTGAGGACTTCCAAGGGGTCTGGTCTGCTGGAACTATTATTAAAGCACCTGTGAATAATATCACTGCACTCTGAAAAAAAAGACAGAGATGGGAGGGAGAATGCTCCAGTGACAAGATAACCTTCTCCTCATTGTCTTTGTCTTGGGCCTTCATCTCAGTTGCTGATATCTCAGCTTCTCCCTGTCCTAAGCTGACACTTTGCTGTAGCCCACCCATGTCCTGCAATTCAGCTCATCACCAGTAACTCACTGGTAACTAACTGGTAACCATGACAACTCATTTGCTGCGTCCACACGCCTAACTCATGAAGACATGGTGTCAAAGTAGAGAAATCACCTTTCTGTTTTGGTTGTTGTCTTATTTGCTGGACTCTAACCTGCTGCTGGACAGCTTTGATTACTTATTATCATAATTTCTTTTCAAGAAAACTCGACGTTTGACAATCAATTCTGGACAATACTTTTGTGTCACTGCCTCAGCATTCTTGCACTTCAGGAAATGCATTTCCAGCCCAAGTTCCTGGATGGAGTCCAGTTCAAGCTCCCCCGTCCAGGTAGCAGTCCTTTCTCTCTGTTCTGGTGGAGGCCAAAACAGAAAAGGAACACTCTGCTGCCAAGAGCAGGCTCTCTGATGGACGGATTATTCCATGCTGCCTGTCTGCAGTAAGAGTTGGCAGTCATAGAATCATAGAATGGTTTGGATTGGAAGGGACCTTCAAGATGATCCAGTTCTAACCCCCTGTCCTGGGCAGGGACACCTCCCACCACACCAGGTTGCTCCAAGCCCCATCCAGCCTGGCCTTGAACCTCTCCAGGGATGGGGCAGCCACAGCTTTTTGGGGCAGCCTCTTCTAGTCCTTCAACAACCACCATGTGGAACCACCGTTCCAGGAAAATAAAGATCACAAGTCTTGGTCTAGGGTGGGATTCTCAATTAGTCTCGGATGTTGTGTTTGATAGTGCTTAGGTCCCATTCCCTGAAGGAAACTCAGTACAGCAGCCTCTGAGTTATATCACAACCGCACTGTACCACTTAAATCACAGTTTTAAGAGGCTGCTGATCATCCTCAGAAGCTTATACAGCTCCCTGCCTTTGCTCCTGAAGCATCTGAGCTCCTCATAATCTTTGACAGATTTAAGGTAATGGTGTGGCTTGCTATGAATTGTCGCCATTTTACAGAGAAAAATATGGGTGACAGTGAAACTAAGGGCCTAATTTTTCAGTATGACGGAGGTCACTTAGTCCTGCTCTTTGCACAAAGGCTGTTCCAGCCCTTCTCAAACTGTTACAGCTGCTCTTACCCAAACTTGTGGTCAGACACCGCTACCGATGGAGGAAGATGCTCTCAACTCGCCAGGTAGCCCACACCAGTGCTAAACCACCAGCTTTTGGAGGTTCCCTTACTGGCTGATCTCCCTCTCTCTTACTACAGTTCATACCCATAACCTCTTGTACTGGATGTGCAAGATGGACATGTCCTCCCTGCAGCAATATTTTAAACATTTAAGCTCTCATAGACACCCTCTCTGCCTTCTGTTCTCTAAAGGCAACAACGCCAGCTCTTTCAATCTTTATGTTTTCTGGGATCCTAGTCATTTTTATTGTGTTGTTTTTTTGTTTTTTGGTTTTTTTTTTTTGGTTTTTTTTGGGTTTTTTTTCCCTGAACTATCTCTCATTCTTTCATGTTTTTCTTCTTTCCTGAGACCCATATCTGGACAGCTGACACCTCACCATAATTGCAAAGAAATGCTTATTATACACTACTCCTGCACACCTGTCCCAGGATGACTTCTTATTTTTTCACAGCAGGCTGAGGCTTCCCCCTCTAATTCTTTGCAGACTCTTTATCTATCTGTCCCCGGCTTGTACATAACCAGTTGCTTGTTCCAAAACGTAAGAGTTCTCCAGTTTGTCCAGGTCGTTTGTACTTACAACAAAAGTGTCTGTTGAGGATGCCAGATTCATTCCAGTTTCCCCAACGTTCATGTTCATTCCAGTTTCTCCAACGTTCATCCTCATTCCAGTTTCTCCACTCTACCTCCAGAAATGCCAATTGTCTGACCCCTGGTTCCATGTCCCTTTTCTGCCTCTCTCTAAATACAGCAACGCTTTTTGATCTTTCAAAGCCCTTTTGGCCTCTCTCCCGTGCCCCGGAGGGAAGGCGTTGACCTCTGAAGACTTGGATATTGTTCCTGTTGAATCCATCAATATTCTCAGACGAATCTCAGTATTTAAAATGCTCGAGTGCTTGAGGATCCATACTGTATTTTTAGAACTATCTACCGGACAAATTTAGGGAATTATTTAGATGATAAGGGGACCAACTAGAGATAGAAGATTATTTTTTTTTTGGGAGGGGGGTGAACTAAACAAAATCAAGTGTCCTTCTAGCCCATTAAGAAGCCTTGGAAAATTCCACCAGGACCCAAAATTTTTAAGATGTTTATGATCCTGCAAGGGTAATCGAGGACTTAGTGGTCGTGTGCCCTGTCCCTATCCAGACCCAGCTGTAGGTACCTGCCTTTAGGTGCCTAAAAGACTTTCAGGAGCTGGTCCCAGGCAGGGCACAGAGGAACACAGAATAAACCACCATTCTCTCAAGTCCAACGGCAACCTGGAAGGTTTTGTACCACTCTTTCTTCCCAGGGGGTTGTGTCTCCCGCAGACCATTTTGAGCACAAAGAATTGCCCGAGTCTCCGGTAAAATGCCACCTTTCAGTTTATGATAAATCTAACTAGATAACGCGAGAGCGCAGCAGCCACACGGATACCTAAGGGCCCCGTAAATCTGACTCTGTCCCAGCCTGTCCTCACAGCCAACCCTTGCCACGGAGGAGCACACATCTTAAATAACGCCAGGAGAACAGAAGAGTTACGGTGCCGTATTTCCAGCTAGAGATTCAGCTCAAGGAGTGATTAAGGTCCGTTGATGTACGGCTTAATATGCTGCTTAACAGAAGCAGGTGGGTTTTGGTTGGGTTTTTTTATATTTTTTTTTGTGATACACAGAAGAGATGATTTTTGAGCCCACGCCGCTGAAGAACACGTGGGGGATGTCACCAGCCATCTTCTTCTGCATACAGCCAGATTCCAGTGACTGCAAACATAGACGGGATTTTGATGGATTTGAGAGGCGAGGGAAGGGGGATTTCACTTCCCCCCTTCCAGAGTTCTTTATTCACTATACAGTCTACTGCAGGAAAAATTAAACACACAGTGAATGCCAGATCAGCTCAGCTGATTGGTGTATTTCGCATACACGCGACAGAAAGTGGCACCGTGGGTGAGCACCCACTGCCTGAGATGGCAGAATTTTATTTCTGCCTGAACACAACTGTCACGTCTTCTTATAAATATCTTCTTAAGCTAAACAAAATGTGAGCTGATGAGTCAAACGCCAGTTACACTAGTCTATTTGCCAGTGTTTCAGGTGTACGCTCGTAACACGTCAACAGCTCACAGCGGTTCTGCTCAGCCATAGCTTATTGTCTCAACAGGGGGTGGGACTGAGAAACTCTGAGGACCTTCAGTATTAATAACAACAGAAATAACAAAAGCCCAGCTGGTCTGCATTTGCCTGATTGCATACCTACCCCTGGCCAATGTTCCATTCAAATTGAAAAAGCACATGGTCAGCAGCAGGTTTGCCCAGCTGAACCTCTGCATCTTGAGTAGCCCTCACCGATGACATCCTCTCAGCGTCTGGTTTTGTTCCCTGTTTTAAAGGAGCATTTAATATCTGGGAAAGACTTGCAGAAGTGTGACATGAGCTGGCAGTTCCCACTGGCAGCCCAGAAAGCCAACCCCATCCTGGGCTGCAGCAAAAGCAGCGTGACCAGCAGGGACAGGGAGGGGATTCTGCCCCTCTGCTCTGCGCTCCTGAGACCCCACCTGGAGTCCTGTGTCCAGCTCTGGAGTCCTCAACAGAGAAAGGACATGGACCTGGTGGAACGGGTCCTGAGGAGGGGCACCAAGATGATTAGAGGGCTGGAGCCCCTCTGCTGTGAGGACAGGCTGAGTGAGTTTGGGTTGTTCAGCCTGGAGAAGAGAAGACTCTGGGGAGAGATTCTAGCAGCCTTCTAGGATCTAAAGGGAGCTCCAGGAGAGCTGGAGAGGGACTCTTGGTCAGGGAGTGATAGGACAAGGGGGAATGGCTTTAAATTGGAAGAGGGGAGATTTAGATGAGATCTTAGGAAGAACTTCTTTGCTGTGAGAGTGGTGAGGCACTGGAAGAGGTTGCCCAGAGAAGCTGTGGCTGCCCCATCCCTGGAGGGGTTCAAGGCCAGGCTGGATGGGGCTTGGAGCAACCTGGGCTGGTGGGAGGTGTCCCTGCCCAGGGCAGGGGGTTGGAACTGGATGATCTTTGAGGTCCCTTCCAACTCTAACTATGATTCTATGAATTGGTAGGCTGCAACTCTCTGGGCGTGAACCGTGTGTCGCTCTTGTTAATGGGATGGTAGAGCTCACTGAGAGATAATAAAACAAGAGCTGGAGGTAGGATACAGGTTACCGAGGTGCTGCTCCATGCTCTGAGAACTGTACTTCAGGGAAGGGAGATGTAAGAAAGTAGAAAGAATTTGCAGGAGAGAAACAGAAGTATTTAGCCACCCAGCAAGCATGAACCGCTCGGACAGGTTATGGATATGGAAAAATATAGGGAATGGGTACGGTGAGGATGATAACAGAGGTCATGAATGTGAGGGCAATCAATTTTTCTCTGCCAGGTGAGGAAGAAATTAAATTCTCACCTCCAAGATTCCATTTGGCTTTTAGAGAAGCGTCTTTAGCTGCAGTACTGCTGAAGCAGGGAGTGGAGGAGTCCTGTCTGGTGGGTGTTTGTGAGAACACGGGGTGAACAGTCTGCCCCGGCAGCAGGGCAGGAAAAGGGGATATTTTCCCTCAGTGCAGAACTTTGATGTTCTTCCTTCATCCATTCCTGTGATTTACACTACTGAATGAACTTGTTGATTTCAGGCTCTACAAAGGGGCCCTGGAGGCTCCAGGTGGATCAGAGGTTTTATTTATTACACACTACACAAATGCAAAGCAGGAATCAATTCCTGCACAGAAAAGATCTCTTTGCAAACCTGAGAATTGTGTTAACAAAAGCTAAATATCCTCAGTGGAGCTGCCAGTCATCTGGGTTTCTCTCCTGATTGTCTCTTTTCGGATTTCTTTTATTGCCCAGTACAATCATTCA
>VZRU01013805.1:116116-143548 GCA_013398155.1 Pedionomus torquatus | reverse complement strand
ATATATATAGAGAGAATGATATCTCGAGGTTTCTGTTTCTGGCACATGTTATTCTCAAGGATTTCCTCTCCTGGAATGGATTAAAAATCGATTAAAAAAAAAATAATGAAATAAAATGGATTAATGCTTCTGTTCATATGCAGCGCCGTGCTGCAACACGATACAGGTGAGGGATTTATTTTGCAGTTCCAGATGCTGAAATAACTCCTCGCCTGAGATTTGATGTCAGCTTAATCACGGCCACAACCCAGGACAGAACAGTCCTGAGTTGCTCCTATATTTATTTATTTTTTTTTAAATAGTTATCCACAGATGAGGTGTCCAACAGGTCATTTTGGTACATTACCAGCCAGTAATGAAGAATTTCTTTTACCGAGTAAGTATTTATGTTACAGCTCTACTGGCCCTCACCAGAAATAGCAACGTGTGAAACCTTTGAAAATATTCATAAATTATCACGATGCCACAAGTACTAAAAGCAGCTCGTGCTCTGGTTTCAAGACTCTGACTCACTTTGCCAGGGAACTCTATTATTAAAGTGAGGGGGTTTTTGCTTTAGAAAGAACAATACCAGAATTACATAGCAGCCGTTCAAATGCTTCCTTTCCTTTATAAAAACCTGCAAGCCTTATATTCATCATCTTTTCACTTTGCTGTCCAGTGACTGTAAAGCTTATAACCAAGAGGGGGTAAATAACTTCTTTTATGGAAGAGGGGCTTTGCTGCAAGTACACAAAAAAGTTATATATAAACTGAAAATAGCCATTCTTCTGCAACATTCAAGGCCTGAGTTTAATTTCTCCAAGAAAGATGTGGCACGACTGAATTAGTCAACTAGGAAATGAGTGGGAGCAATAATACCATTAAATAGTATTTCTTCCTCATGACTAATGTGTTATTATAAGCCGGGGAAGGTTGGACAGACGGATGGAGATCCACAAAGCTGCATCAGTCATTTGCCATTTCCAATCTCTGCAAATCCCCAAATCATTGAGAATAAATATGCAGGGAGGAAAACTCAGGTGGAGTAAATCAGCATAGAATCATAGAATGGTTTGGGTTGGAAGGGACCTCAAAGATCATCCAGTTCCACCCCCATACCCTGGGCAGGGACACCTCCCACCACACCAGGTGGCTCCAAGCCCCATCCAGCCTGGCCTTGAACCCCTCCAGGGATGGGGCAGCCACAACCTCCCTGGGCAGCCTCTTCCAGTGTCTCACCACCCTCACAGCAAAGAAGTTCTTCCTAAGATCCAATCTAAATCTCCCCTCTTCTAGTTTAAAGCCCTTCCCCCTTGTCCTATGACTATGCTTCCTGACCAAGAGTCCCTCTCCAGCTCTCCTGGAGCTCCCTTCAGATCCTGGAAGGCTACTCCAAGGTCTCCCCAGAGCCTTCTCTTTTCCAGGCTGAACAGCATCTTTCCCTGGGTTTAATCGAGCTCTGCTGATTTACCAGCTCACGACATTCTGAGATACTGTTTACTGTTTAAAAAAAAAAAAGAAAAAAAAAGGGGGTAGGGTGGAAATAATGTACGGGACAGCTGAGAAATCAAATGACATCAGAATGAAACACAATTGCATTTGACAGTATTACCAGGAATGGAAATGGCACCAAGTTCATTCTTGCTGGTTTTCACCCCATGTTCACATCTTGAGAAGAGTCTGACAGCAACCTGAAAGCAAATGATGAAAGTTATGGGACGGCTCAGACCCGCATGGTCTTTGTCAGGCGAGTAAATATGAGTCGTGTGATGATTTTTATTTATTTATTATTTTTTTCCCCCAGAGGGTCATTTATTCAGCTGGAGGTTCAGCCAGGATCAGCACAGAGCAACTTCCTCCACTGAAGTGACACTGGGTGACGTTTTGATCCCTCTGCTCATCTGGAGAAGTCGTTCACTCATTCAAGGGCCTCGTTAAAATCAGCATCACTAAGCACGAGGTCAGATGCTTTTCAGCAGGATGATGATAAGAACCTGAGTCACTGGATACCATGTTACCCATGGAGGAAAAAAACCACGTGTAACACTTTTCCCGCAGATAATATGGGCTTTCTTGGTCTACAAATGTTTTGAAGGAGCCAGATTCAGAGATTTTCTCTGGGGAAAGAGGATCAAAGCAATTCAGATTTAAATTTTTCACTTTTTACCTTATGTTTGCTGGTATCTATTGACAGCTGGAGTTAATTTTGGGACACTGTATTTTCTATTCATGCCGTATCTGATGTTTTGTGTTGTCCTGGGGAGAGCAATGTTAATATATATGTTAATAATCCCTGGAGGTATTTAAGAAACATGTCAATGTGACACCTCAGGGCATGCTCTAGTGGCTGAGTTTGTTGGGTTGGGTGATTTGTTTTGTGGGGCTGGGTTTTTTTCCTTTTTTGGGGTTGGGTTTGGGGTTTTTTTGGTATGTTTGTTGTTTTTTTTTCTCGTGTGTATATGGTTGGATTCAATCTCAGAGGTCCCTTCCAACCATGAAGATTCTGTGAATATTTTCCCCAACATCAATTGCTTCGAATGCATTTGTTGGATGCTCGATTTGAACATTTCCACTTTTCCTTCTGATTTTTGAAAGAAGGTAATTTTTAGAAGCTTTAAGTTCTCGTGGGGCAGTTTTCTGATTGCTGCTATTCCTAACATGAATGGGTGAAAAATCTTCTTGTACCATCAATTCTTTTGTTTACCCGGTGAGCTCACTTTGAGCCCCTTTCCCACCACCCAGCCAGGACCGACTCGGCTGAAATTAATTTTCTTGGAGACAATGAATTTGGAAAGCAAATTCAGAAATATTGGTTTCCCCCAGAAACCCCACTTCAGAATTCAGATTTATCCAGTCAAAGAAGAGACTGGCACCGCCTGAAGTCTGTGCCCAAGGACACAGCTCGCAGTTTGAGCATCAAAAACTCCGTCTGCACGCATCACGCTGACCAAGATCTAATTTATAGAATTTTTGGTGAGCAAGGCAGGGTGCCACACAAATCATGTATTTTCTGGTTTTAACATGATTCCTATTGTCACTGCTGAATTCTTATGCATTTGAACCTGAACTTCACATTTCCCATTTCTCCATTGTTTCACTAATCTTTATCTAATCTCCTGTCCATGAATGGGAAATGATCATAAGGCAGTATCATATCACCACCATCATAACTTCATTTTGTTAAAGTACTTCTGTGGGAAGCTTATAATTTATTAAAAACCTTTATCTATTCTTTAATCATCTCTTCATTGTAATTGATCCTCTAGAGCTCAGAGAAATTCTTCCAAGAGCCTGTTTGAATAAGATTGCTTCAGAACAATGAAAGGCATAAAGGAGCCTATTAAAATTCCCTCTGGCCTTTCTTGCCTTTATATAAAGCTTCAGGGTGGGTTTGTCCATTAAGAGAATAATGTTGGGTCGTGCAGCTCGGAGCAGGGAGATGTGTGAGAGGCAAAGTCTGGGGACATCACTGCAACACGGCCAGGCACGCAAGGGAGCAAGAGGAGGGGAACAGAGATAACCTCTCCAACGAGCAAAGAGGCATGAAGAGATGGGGTCTGGAAGCTCACTCTGAGCAGGGACTGAGGCAGGAAAGAGTTTTGGGAGCTGCAAAAGCTGAGATCACAGAATTCCAGACTGGTATGGGGTTGGAAGGGACCTTTGGAGATCATCTAGTCCAGCCCTCTGACAGAGCAGGGTCACCCACAGCAGGCTGCACGGGAACGTGTCCAGGTGTGTTTTGAAGGTCTCCAGTGATGGAGACTCCCCCACCTCTCTGGGCAGCCTCTGCCAGGTCTCTGCCACCCCCACAAGAAAGAAGTTCCTCCTCATGTTTAGATGGAACCTCCTATGTTCTGGTTTGTGTCCACTGCCCTGGGTCCAGTCACTAGGCACCAATGAGAAGATTCTGTACCCATCCTCTTGCCATCTGCTCTTTAGCTATTGCTCAGCATTGATGAGATCCGCCCTCCTCAGCCTTCTCTTCTCCAGACTAAAAATACCCACATCCCTCAGCCTTTCCTCACCAGAGAGATGCTCCATCCCCTTGATCATCTCTGTAGCCTCCACTAGACTCTGTCCAGTAGTTCCCTGTCCTTCCCGAACTGGGGAGCCCAGAACCGGACCCAGCGCTGCAGATGTGGCCTCACCAGAGCAGAGGAGGAGGATGACCTCTCTTGACCGGGTGACTACACTCTTTTTAACGAGATGGAGATGTTAATCTGCTAAATGCACCACCTTGCTTGGGAACTCCTGAGCTGAAGTTCCTGGGGAGCATGGGTGTGCAGGGGATGTTGTGCCTGGCACGGGCTGCAGAGCTTGCCAGCATCTGCTCACCACGGGATCGAGAAGCAAAAAGTGAGTTGGTGAACTGCAAGTAGAGAAGTCACGTTGAAAGGCTGTGATCCTGCCAGGCTTTGAGAGCGCCGGATCATTAGCTGTCGGTGCTCCAGAGATTCAAAGACAGATTTCACGGAAAAGAAGCACCCAGACTTCAGATCATTACCCAGACCCGCGCAGACAACCTGAAAGGGAAAAACTCAGCTGAAAAGCTCAACTAAATTACCTTTCCTATACGACCCTCGCTTATTCCGGCTCAGGCAAGCTGTGTGAAAAATAGCATCCATTTATCATGTTGTTACCATTCTCCAAATTGGGTCCTCAAATATTAAAATAAAACTTCTAAAAATTATCAAATATTTGATTTATCTTCAGATTCTTTCTTTCTTTTTTTTTTTTTTTTCCCCCTGAAAAAAACATACCACCAGTTCTTATTTGACTCTCAGTTCAGAAACTTAATCTCTTTCTCAGGTCGAAGCTTCTTCCCTGGAAAAGTTTTTCTTGAAACTTGTTTTGATGGGATTTTTGTTTGGTTGTTGTTTTTTTTTTAAATCAAAGCTGAGTTTCACTTTCTGTCTCCTGGTTTAAGCAGCAGCGACTTCCAAGGAAACAGATTTCAAGAGCCGCAAGGAACAACTGAGTCAGATTTGGCAATATTTTAATCCTTTTCCCAACGTATGTGACAGCTCCTGCGCCTCTCTGTGCTTTTAAGACGTCTCGTCCCCTCTTTGGAGGAATCTGAAAACACCTGAAGGCCGAGATGTGTGTTTAATTGGCTTTTGCACTCATCTGAACAGGGAAAAAAAAAAGAAAAGAGGAAGGCTCGGTGCAGATGCAGTTCTCATAAAGCGCTGCAGCAGGAAGGGTGGTTTTCCAACTTTATCCAAATCTTCTGCTCTGTCCTNTATCGCAGCAGCCTTTGTGAACAGCCCCTCCCCAGCCTTCCTGGAGCCCCTTTAGGTACTGAAAGGCTGCTCCAAGGTCTCCCCGGAGCCTCCTCTTCTCCAGGCTGAACAGCCCCAGCTCCCTCAGCCTGTCCTCGTAGCAGAAGCACTGCAGTGGAGTGAATCCTCTTGACCTTGAAACGACAAAACCCCGAGCAGGGGACAGAAGAAAGCCGGCAAGAGAAACCTCAACTTCTATTTGGAGAAGCATTTCAGCCAACAGGCTGGGACCGAGAACGACAATATCATCTGACCCCCGGGCAAAACTCAGGCAGCCTGGCGGAAGGAAAAAAAAAAAAAACCAACAAACCAACAACAAAAAAAAAAAAAACAACAAAAAAAACGACAAACATTGAGTCAGAAGGAAGCAGCCCCTGCACAGAAATGGGCTCTGTTGGTTTGTGTAACCAGCGCACAACCTGAGGCTGCCTACGTGACCTCCAGACCGTGCATCATCATAGAATCACAGATTGGTTAGAGCTGGAAGGGTCCTTGAAGATCCTCCAGCTCCAACCCCCCTGCCCTGGGCAGGGACACCTCAGGTGTGGTTTGTTGTGTGGTGCTGGGTTTTTCTTTTTGTTATGGTTGTTTTCTTTTTAAATAAGCACCCCTCTGCTAAATTAGCAGGAAAATTAGGCAGGGAGGGAGTGCCGCATGTGGACGCCTTAGATCGGAAAAGCTGAAATGCTCCTCTTTTTCCAGACTGCAAATTTTTATTTTTCTGAGGTTAGCGCTAATAGGAGGCGACAGGAGCTCCCACAATAAGATGCTTTGTGTCATGACTTAATTAATAAAGCCCAATTGGCAAGTAGATGCTACATGAAAGAGCAACCGGGAAGCCTGCTTACCACCAAAACCTCTGGAAATGATGCTTCTCTGCATAGTTCCCACAGGCTGGCATGATCTTTTAGCCAACCTGTGGGGATGGAGACAGATGCTCAGACACATCCACAAACTAACTGCCAACAAACCATGTAACGCACAAGGATTAGAACGTGCCTACTGAGACCTTCCAAGATGGCTTTCTCCTGCCACCACCCTACAAAGCCATCCCAGCTTGGACCTGGCATGAGTCCACAGCTGCTTTTCTTCCTCCCTGGTGGTACTAAAAAAAAATCTGTCCTCTTTCCAAGGTGTCACACCATGGATAGCTTTTTTCCTCTGTCCTGTGCCAAAGGCCCTCTGCCTGTGCTGGGGAATGTCACCTGCCCAGAAGAGTCTCAGGGAGGGAGCTGGGAAGGGTTTGGAAAAGCAGGTCCCCACTTACCCCCCAAAATAGCCCCTAAATTGATTCCATAAAACCTTTATATCATAGAATAGTTAGAGTTGGAAAGGACCTTACAGACCATCCAGTCCCAGCCCCTGCACTGGGCAGGGACACCTCCCACCACACCAGGTTGCTCCAAGCCCCATCCAGCCTGGCCTTGAACCCCTCCAGGGATGGGGCAGCCACAGCTTCTCTGGGCAACCTGGGACAGGGTCTCACCACTCTCAAAGGAAGGGGTTTCTACCTGAGATCTTGTCTAAATCTTTCCTCTTTCAGTTTAAAACTGTTTCCCCTCATCCTGTCGCTCCCTTCCCTGATCAGGAGTCCCTCCTCAGCTTTCTTATAAGCCCATTTTAGGTGCTGGAAGAGGCTATGAGGTCTCCCCAAAGCTTTCTCTTCACTTCTCTTTCTCTTTTCTGTGCAGACTCCTCAGGATTCACAAGGCATGGACTCCTTGGCTTTCCTTTGAATGCCAGTGAAGGTGCTACACCCTCATCTAACTCCTGCTGGGAGGGGTCCTGGTCCTGACATCAACTGTCCCCAGTGCCACACGTGACGTGGGAACACGTCACATCAGCCAGCAGCAGGCAGTGATGCTTGAGACCCGTAACCTGTGAGCCCCAGGAAGGGAAAGTGGTTTTTCCCAATGTTCTGAAGCTGTGGAAATGGCAAAGATGGAGCTTCAGCTGCTCTGCTGGAACAGAAGGTCTTGGAAATGCAGTATCACTGTCAGCTGCTCATCTCATTTCTTTATCTGACATGTGAAACAGAGCCACCTCAGGTCAGGGGATGGGCACAAGCCTGGCATTGCCACTGATGTGACAGGGAAGAATGACAGCTCTGGGTGGAAGCCAAGAAAGAAGTCTTCTCCAGCACGGCCTCAGCCTCCACAGCCAGTCCAAGGCTGCAGCACAGCAGCGCGGTGGCTCTCCTGCTCTGCGCTATGACCTGCCAGGGCTCTCGTGATGCTCCGCAGGAATTTCGTGCCCAAGCAGGACAAAACCCAGTGCTGCAGAGAGTGGGACTGACACAAGGCACGGACGGCAAATGCAGGAGGTAAAGGTCAACCTCCCTGGAGCAAGCGAAGGGCAGCCTTTCAGCCGATCCTCAAGAAATGCCAGACTGAAAATACCCACAGCTTGGTGGCCCTGGACCAGCCCTAGGAGCTGCTGGGTCAAGTTGTCCCTTCTTCCCAAATTTGAGACCTTCAATAAGGCTACAGGCTGAGCTGCCAGCAATGGCGAGTATCTCTTTTAAAACCCCTGGAGACCCAAAGATAGTTGGAAACATCATACTGGATTTGACAAGTTGCAGCTGTAAACTCTCTGATAGCTGATGCANCTCAGTTTCTCATCAAAATTTTAAATCAAACCTGAGGTGGAGGACCTGGGAGAGCTGGCAGAAGGAGGCAGAGCTGCATTATCTGGCCACAGTAGGGTGTTAGTGAAAGAGCACTCCTGACAGGCAAAGAACATTAGGCTGTATTTTTTTTTGTCTTCGTGTGAAAGCTTCTAACAGCAGCTTTGATGCTAAAATGAGAGGGGGAACTATTGCCAGATTTGGTGTTATTTATTACAGGTATTACTGAGGCACTTTCAGACTTGCTGAACACCTCGAGCAGATTGCCTCTTCTGCAGCTCGTTCTCCGTTATTGTTATGATCTGGATGTAATTCTGCAGTTGTCTTTTATTTACATAGATGTACTGCAGCCAATGAAGGCCCTGCAGGCTGCCATAGCACACACAACATGACCTTTGTGGACAAGTACCAGTTGGGTGGAAAGCAGAGCTCCAGCTGTTCCAGAGACAGGCAGCTACATCAAGAATATAGAAATATGAGAGTAATTTCTCGGTATGCAGAAGAGGCTGAATACCTACAGCTCTACAAAGCCTGCTTCCCGTCCAGTGCTCATGCCCAGCAGAAGATGCCACTAGGGCTTCTGTCCAACAGACCCGGAGCCCCATGGAGGATCATAGAATCATAGAATGGTTAGAGTTGAAAGGGACCTCAGAGATCATCCAGTTCCAACCCCCCTGCCCTGGGCAGGGACACCTCCCACCACACCAGGTTGCTCCAAGCCCCATCCAGCCTGGCCTTGAACCCCTCCAGGGATGGGGCAGCCACAGCTTCTCGGGGCAACCTGTTCCAGAGTCTGTAGGCAAATATACGAGTCAGGACCATGAGAACTGCAAAGGAGGGATGTTTCATCCCTAAATGTACCTAAGAGCTTAAAGGGCTTGCAATGGGCTTGGAGCCTTTGCTCAGATCAGTTCTGCTCACCTGGATTGATGAGCCGAGGCCAAAGGGATTAGGCTTCTCCAGGCTGGGAGAAGAGTGGCTGGAGCTGCCTGGCAGGGGAGAAACTGAAGGTGTTGGTCAACTGTCTGCTGAACATGAGCCAGCAGTGTGCCCAGGTGGCCAAGAAGGCCAGCAGCATCCTGGTCTGTGTCAGGAGCAGTGTGGCCAGCAGGACCAGACTGGGGCAGTGACTGAACCCTGTACTGGGCACTGGTGAGGCCCCACCTCGGGTGCAGTTTTGTGCCCCTCACTACAAGAAAGACACTGAGGTGCTCTGGTGTCCAGAGAAGGACCATGGACCTGGGTGGGGTGGTCTAGAGAACAAGTCTTGTGAGGGGTGGCTGAGGGAGCTAGGGGTGTTCAGCCTGGAGAAAAGGAAGCCTTCTCGCTGTCTACAACTCCCTGAAAGGAGGGTGTAGCCAGGGGGGTTGGTCTCTTTTCCCAAGGAACAGGCGATGGGACAAGAGGAAATGGCTTCAAGTTCCACCAGGGGAGATTGAGGATGGATATTAGGAAAAAATTTTACACTGAAAGGGTTATCAAACCTTGGAAGAGGCTGCCCAGGGAAGTGGTGGAGTCACCACCCCTGGAGGTATTTAAAGGACTTGTAGACTTGGTAAAGAGGGACATGGTTTAGAGGTAACTTGGCAGTGCTGGGTTAAAGTTGGACTTGATGATTTTAAAGGTCTCTTCCAGCCATAACAACTCTATGATTCTATCCCTCCATCCTTTCACAGTCTGAGTTTGTGTTCGGTGGCACTTACAGGGGAGGCAACCCCGGAGAGCAAATCTTGGACATTTAAAAATACCTCCCTTCGCTGTGGTCCATAAAAAGCCCCCCCTGGGGAAAGAGAGTTTGAAGGAATATATACTCTTGCAGCAATTTTAATCAGGCAAAACTGAGGCAAAGGACTGATTACAAAGTTATTTAGATGATACACTTGTGACTACAGCTTTGTAATCAAACAGCAGCCACCATTCAGCCATGTAATAACCAGACGACCGTACATCTGCCTTGCTCTGCATATTTATGAAGAATTCATGGCTAGCACTTATTTACCTTTATTAGCTACATCCTCCATAATTAGCTGAGCTACTGTGAGTAGTTTTCACTGCCTGGGCTGTTCGCGAATGTACTGGCGTTAAAGTTGTCTAATCTTTCAACGTCCTCTTGGAAGCAGACGAAGATTTGTCAAAGCTAAAATTACCTGCAGAACAAGCTCAGAATAAACGGATACACGAAGGAAGTTCACTTCCTGCCAACACCAGTTTATTGGAGTCAAAAAAAAATGGGGTCTGCAGTGAAAAGTAAGGGGTTTGGTGAGCTGGGCTCAGACCCAACAGTCATAGAAAGAGGCCAACTGGCCGGTAGATGTTACTCTGCCACTTTGCTCTGGTGAGACCCCACCTGCAGCACTGGGTGCAGGGCTGGAGCCCTCAAGAGAGGAAGGACATGGACCTGATGGAGCGGGTCCAGAGGAGGGCCACCAAGATGATCAAAGGGCTGGAGCACCTCTGCTGTGAGGACAGGCTGAGGGAGCTGGGGCTGGAGAAGAGGAGGTTCCAGGGAGACCTTGGAGCAGCCTTTCAGTACCTAAAGGGGCTCCAGGAAGGCTGGGGAGGGGCTGTTCACAAAGGGCTGCTGCGACAGGACGAGGGGCAATGGACTTAAGTTGGAGAAGGGAAGATTTAAGTTGAATATTAGAAAAAATTTCTTTCCTCTGAGGGTGGTGGAACACTGGAGCAGGTTGCCCAGGGAGGTGGTGGAGGTCCCTTCCCTGGAGATATTCAAGAAGCTCGATGAGGCCCTGGGCAACTTAGTCTAGTTGGGGGTGTCCCTGTGACTGCGGGGAGGTGGGACTAGATGACATTTGGAGGTCCCTTCTGGCCTGGAGGATTCTATGATTCTATGATTCTATGTTATCAGTAGACAAAGCAGCTAAAAAGTGACTGGAAATCAGGATGCAGGACCTAGGAGAGTTGCTGGGTTACACAAGTAATCCAGGAGGGTGAGGGACGAATGCTTATTTCCTCTGAAACTCTAAGAAAATTGATGGGGTTATTTCTTTGGTCCTATTGCTGAACTTACCATTAGGGAAAAACATTTTTTTTTGGAGTTGATCTAACCCAGTGGTTCCCTCCACTGATGCTGCTCTGAGACATCTATGCTTGGATTCACTTAAGATCTCAGTTAACATACAGCAAACATTCACTAAGAAGAGAGAGGCTGTGGGATTTCTGTGGCACGGGACAGAATAAACCACTTCACATGGGCTCAAGTTGTGTCAGGGGAGGTTTAGGATGGATATTAGGAAAAATTTTTACACTGAAAAGGTTTTCAAGCCTCGGAACGGGCTGCCCAGGTAAGTGGTGGAGTTGCCATCCCTGGAGGTATTTAAAGACAGACAGACATAGTGCTGAGGGACATGGTTTACTGGTGGTTTTGTCAGGGTTAGGTTGATGGTTGGACTTGATGATCTGAAAGGTTCCTTCCAACCATACCAATTCTATGATTCTGTTCTATGATTCTGCACCACAAGGAGCTCTGTAGGTGACCAGACAAGAACGCTTCACTAGAAAAATACATCTTTGGTCTTGCTAAAGTCAGCAAGACTTCCCACCCAATGCACAGGTGGGACTAGGACCTGTTGGTTGAGACCTTATTCATCTGGGTGTACACAGGCTGAACCTCTATAAAGGCCGATGGATTAAGGAGAGGCCATCTCCACGGAGTCACTCAAGTCTTACATTAATTTGTATGCAGAGATGAAGCTCCACTGAAGACAACAACATCTGCTCCTTTAGATCACGTCTTTATTGACATTCAAACATAAGGCACAACTTGTTTTCAAGTTATTTGTGTTGGAAAGCATGTGCTCTGCTGCTGCTGAAATTGCCACAAATTAGTAAGCCCAGCAGTTAGATTTTGGGATGTGCCAGCATGGGGTGAGGCTTGTCTACCAACTCTAAACATTCCACTGCTCCACGTGCAAACGTTTCAGCTGTCACACTTCCCTGCACAAGCTGCACTGGGGAGGCAAACCCTCTGTGGGAGAGCTGGGAAGGGATCATGCTATAGGGATGCTCATCTCATCAGAAGACCTTGGGGAACATTTTCAGACCTGCTGTGCTGGGAGGACACATGTACTCGCAACCCAGAAAGCCCTGCACATCCTTGGCTGGATCCCCATCAGCGGGGCCAGCAGGGCCAGGAGGGGGATTCTGCCCCTCTGCTCTGCTCTGGGGAGACAACCACCCACCCCACCCACCCCCAGCTCGGGGGCCACCAAAATCAGGAGGACATGGACCTGTTGGAGCGGGGCCAGAGGAGGCCACAGAGATGCTGGGAGGGCTGGAACCCCTCTGCTGGGAGAGTTCGGGGGGGTTCAGCCTAGAGAAGAGAAGGCTCCGGGGAGACCTTGGAGCCCCTTCCAGTCCTTCAAGGGGCTCCAGGAAAGCTGAGGAGGGACTCTTGATCAGGGAAGGGAGCCACAGGATGAGGGGGAACAGTTTTAAATGGAAAGAGGAAAGATTTAGATGAGATCTCAGGTAGAAACCCTTTCCTTTGAGGGTGGTGAGACCCTGGCCCAGGTTGCCCAGAGAAGCTGTGGCTGCCCCATCCCTGGAGGGGTTCAAGGCCAGGCTGGATGAGGTTTTGAGCAAATAAATTTGTCCTTTCCCACGGCAGGAGGTTGGAATGAGATGATATTTAGGGTGTCTTCCAACCTAAGCCATTCTGTGATGCTATGGCATCCCAACCCTCCACAGCAGCGACAACTACACCTGCCCCGTGCTCCAGTGTCAGCCTGGGAGGCAGCTCCAGGTCATTGCCATATTTTTCCTTTCTTTAAAAGCTGCAGTGGATTGTAACTTTCAGAGAGTCCAAAGAGAAAACAGGAGTCTTTTTTTTTTCTCTTTTTGCCATGTTCAAACCAAGGAATCCCAAAGGGTTTTGTTTTCACACCCGTATTGTTTTTCTTTTATGGGGCTGGTACCATCAGCAATCTGATGTCACGTTCCCACTGATGATAACATTCTTTGCCCTCCGTGTGGATTTAATCTATGAAAATTACATGGAGAGATTGTATTTCCACGTGGAAGTTGTTTTAATTAATGCTCACTTTCTTCTTAATGCCTCAGGGGCTGATATCATACTGTTTGGGGAGAGAAATTGAAAGGATATATTGAAAGTCTTATTACAGTGTTATGTTGAGATAAGGAGAGACTGTGGAAAAGAACCAGGTGTACAGATAAGCAAACCCAGACCTTTCCCCACAGCTCAGGTATTTGCACGGATATGAAATGACCTCAGCGTGGAAGTGATTTCTGGCATCACTGAGTATCCCACGTCTTGTCTTTTTCCCTCTGTCTGGCTCCTCTAACCCATAGGTGTATCTGAGATACCTTGCTGGGCTGGGAAAAGGTCTGAGTCTCCATGTGGTTTTAGACTCCATGTTTTAACTTCTTTAGCCTATAGACCTGGTTTTGGCTGCAGTGATGAGCACGGGCCACCTCCCCAGGGGACCAGCACCACGACTGGCCCACTCTGGCCAAAGCCAAGCAGGAATTGGTGTTTCCAGAAGGATTTTCACAGGGCTCAGTGGAAGTGATATCTTGACCTTCCCTTATAAATCGGTGTTTCTGCTCAACATTGAAACCATTAGTAGGTTAAAGAGAAAAACTATTGTCCATATCACAAATGGTCAGATGGTTTGACCATCTTAACTGTACCTCCTGGAGGTACCTCCCTGCCAACCCAAACCATTCTAGGATTCTGTGATATTGCTGGCGACTGCTGTTGCCAACAACTTGCTCTCAGACATGAAAAGCAGACTATCTGAAAGGATTTCCCCCCTGAGAAGAGAGTTCTTCTTACAGGGCTGCTTCAACCTACATCATGTCTTTGACACAGCTTTACACGTCATCCCTCCCGAGTCCTCGGGGAAGTGACTCGAGCTGACATCCACCCGCTAATGCGAGAAGAAGGGTGAAAGAGCAAGGACGCCCTGATGAACTCAGGGAGGCTGCTCAGTGTCTGTGTTTTGTTTTGGCGACAGGAGGTTTGCACACCACATGTGGAGGCAGACCCAGGCTGCTGCCACTCACCGCCGTGATGGATGGACCAGCGGGGCTGATTTACGGCCACCCGTGTCGCACAGACACTTGCCCTTGTCCCTGAGCTATGAAAGGCTGTAAGAATAGAGGAGATAAATGGTGAAACACTGCAGCTGCAGAAATAATTCCCTTCCAGAAACGCACAAACAAACCATTTCCCCCCCCCTTATCCCTTTCAAACCTAAACCTGCAAGAAGGGGCTGGCTTTTCAGGATGCCATTCACAGGGATGATCATAGAATCACAGAATGGTTAGAGTTGGAAGGGACCTCAAAGATCACCCAGTTCCAACCCCCCTGCCCTGGGCAGGGACACCTCCCACCACACCAGGTTGCTCCAAGCCCCATCCAGCCTGGCCTTGAACCCCTCCAGGGATGGGAGGAAACCATCCAGGGTCTCTGGGCAACCTCTTCCAGTGCCTCACCACCCTCACTGCAAAGAAGTTCTTCCTAAGATCGAATCTAAATCTCCCCTCTTCCTATTTAAAACCATTACCCCTTGTCCTGTCCCTCCCCTCCCTGACCAAGAGTCCCTCTCCAGCTCTCCTGGAGCTCCCTTCAGATCCTGTAAGGCTGCTAGAAGATGGTTTTTCACTCTGAGTGTCAGATCTACAGACTCTGGTCACTCTGTGCCTCTTTGGTCGCTGAAAAAGTTCTCCAAACCTCTTAGTGCCGTGAAGATGCTGGTATACAATCACTGCAGCTACACAAACATTTCTGTGGGCTGGATCAATACAGCTCAGTTCGTAGGTAAAATTGGTGACCTGCTTCATCTTGCCTCTTGGGCACTGTCCCTGCCCCGTGTTGTTGGCCAAGCTGTGTCGGGAGGGCATCGTGTGGAGCAGACCAAAGGAAACAGACCTCTAATTAAGGATCAGAGGTGATAACAGTCCACAGCTTGACTTAGGTGCTGTGTTATTTACTGGGACAGAGGTAGCCAACACTGTAGAGTTATGACAGCCATCCTTCACTTTGCTTCTCTGACACCTTTCATTGGTTGTTTTTGACAGTTTCCTTTCCTTTATACCACCGTGATTTTTGTTTTGAGCAAGGAAGGTGCTCTGCCAGTCATCTTAGCAAGACATAAACCAGGCAAACCCGTGCATTCACAGCCTTGCACTAAAACAACAAACTTAATGGATGGAGTACTCACCAGCAATTCTGTTCCGAGGTCATTATCAAAACCAGAGCTTCATATGAGCAGATGTTCCATGTCTGGACTGCAGGAAGCATCCTGGCTCTCGGCTTTCGCAGAGCATTTCTCGATGAAATCAGACAGTTTGGGCTGGCATCTGTCAGTAACGACATCTGGCTGACCATAAATCCCATTATCTGGTTTGCAGCTGCTGGCAGTGGAAGCCCAGGTGGAAGCAGGTCTCATACAGCCCATAGTTCCACCCCAGTGCCTCCTTTATGAGCCACAGTTCTTTAGCAGAACATGTAGCTGGGGTGCTCCTGCACTGAACCTCTGGAGCAGCCCCCCTACACTTTGTCCTATAGGAATATAGGGAAGGAAATGGGACTGGATGGAGAACTTGTGGTGGGGAAGTTATCCACAGCTGCTTACACCAGAGTCCTCTTCCTTCTCCTCCTCTGCTTGAGACTTAACGGAAAACCTGTTCATGTCCTTCAAGAACATCCTCAGGATGGAGTTTAGGGTTCTTGGCTCAGAATTATAGAATCACAGAATCATAGAATCATCCAGGCTGGAAGGGACCTCCAAAAGCTCATCTAGTCCCACCTCCCCGCAGTCGCAGGGACACCCCCAACTAGACCAAGTTCCCCAGGGCCTCATCCAGCTTCACCTTGAATATCTCCAGGGAAAAGGCCTCAACCACCTCCCTGGGCAACCTGCTCCAGTGTTCCACCACCCTCAGAGGAAATAAATTTTTTCTAATATTCAACTTAAATCCACCCTTCTCCAACTTAAGTCCATTGCCCCTCGTCCTATCGCAGCAGGCCTTGGTGAACAGCCCCTCCCCAGCCTTCCTCTCCTGCAGCTGGGAGGTAATTCCAGCATTGCCATGGGGCTGGGGAGGTGTGGGGAGCTCTACCATCCTGGGGTCAACCCCACTGCGTTGACACCACACCATATTTTTTCACCTCTCTTGTATTCCCACTTACTTTGAGCATCTCTGCTGCCGGTCCAGCTGTGCCAGATGAGACTGTAGTTTTTATGAGGGGATGGAGATGCCTGCTCAGCCGCTCTACCTTGGGCATTGTGAAAGTCGCAGTGATTCACAGGTACTCCTCTACTCAACTTCTGCCTCGTCTGCAGGGAGTTTGGGGTGGCCTTTCTCTGGTGCCTGGGCTTCATCATGCACTGCAGAAAATCATGGCGTTTGTGTTTTGCTGCATGAGGCACGTGTCTGTGTGGGATTCAGCTCCTAAATCAGATTTTCCCCGAGCGGTCTCCAGCTTTGTGCTCCCCAATTTCTGGGTGTTCGCCCTGTGACCCCGGTGGTAGCTTGCAAAAGGCCTGAGCATCCCCAGCTGTGTGTGGAGTCCCAGATCCAGAGCGTGTTAATGATGCTAAGTGGGCTAAAAGTACCGTAATTGGTGTTTCAAAACTGATGGCCGCAATCAGTGGAGGCTTTCAACCCTGAGTGCTCTGTGCAGCTGCTCCCAGTACGTAAAACCACCCCTCCTTCACCAGCAAATGGAATGGGTAGGTAATACAGCTGGGGTTTTGGAGCGGTTTGAAGAGCACACGATAAATAAGGACTTAGGTGGCACGCTGAACAATGGCAAAAAGCAAAATATTGATTTTCTCTTATTAAGGGAATGAACTCTATTCTGTGCACGAAGAATTGGGCAGAAGACTCGAGGATACAAATGGTGCATGATAGCGAAATTAAAGATAGCACCAGAAACAACCCCACTTGGAGGCTGAGTCTGCATATGCAGCTTTATCTCTTTTTGCTCCTTGATTTATATCATTATCAGTTTTCGCTTGTTTGGGTTTTTTTTTTATAAGTAACACCCACAGATTCTAACTAAATCAAGGTGAACTTAAATGTAGTCTTTTGTAGTGACCATAGTATTTTTTACACTCATCAAGGCAACGCCTAATGAACATCATCAGCTGAATGATTTCAATTAACAAGAGAAACAGGACTGGACTTTTGCAGAAGTCTAAGTCTACATTTTCTCTCTAAGATGCCTTTATATCTTCTACAGAAAGTGGATTGTACAAATGTAGAAAAGGCTTCAATCTTCAGGGACACCTCCCACCACACCAGGTTGCTCCAAGCCCCATCCAGCCTGGCCTTGAACCCCTCCAGGGATGGGGCAGCCACAGCTTCTCTGGGCAACCTGGGCCAGTGCCTCACCACCCTCACAGCAAAGAAGTTCTTCCCCAGATCGCATCTCAATCTCCCCTCTTTGAGTGTAAAACCATTCCCCCTTGTCCTATGGCTCCCCTCCATGATCAAAAGTCCCTCTCCAGCTTTCCTGCAGGCACCCTGTAGGGACTGGAAAGCTGTTGTAAGGTATCCCTGGAGCCTCCTCTTCTCCAGGTTGAACCCCCCTCCCCTCCCCCCAGCTCTCTCAGCCTGCCCTCACAGCTCCAGCCCTGCCAGCATCTTCATCATCCTCTGAACTGGCTTTAAAACCTTCAATAATTGAAGGATTTTTTAAAGTTGTTATTATCCCTAGTAGATCAGAAGAAAATGCTTAGACATCTTGTACTCTACACCTCATGCCCAGCAGCCACAGCCGGTCTGTCACTTTTTTAATCTCTTCCCAAGATCTTGGTTCAAGATCTAGGGAGTAAAGTGGAAGGTGTCCCACTGACTTTTATGGGTTTAATTCCACACGTCTTACAATCGTCATCTCATGGCAGAAACCTAAGTATCTGAAGAGTGTGAATTTCTCAGTTTTGAGAGGACCTACAGCTGCTGTCTACATTTCCTTCCATGACCTTGGAGTCAGCAGCTTTTGAGCAGAGAAACCAAGGAAACCTCCTGGTAACGTTAGAGAAGGTTGCAATCTTGACTGGTGCTTTATCTGTTCCTCGTGCGATGGAATTAATCTTTCTTGGCTTTTATTCTATAATATTCAAGCTTCTGCTCAAAATATCACACTGACCCTCCCTCTTCACAGCAGAGTGGCACAGAGTTTCGGGGGCTGATTCATCAAAAGGTGAGATAAGAAGAATGAACCACTCTGGAGGTGTTCCAGACCCAGCTTATCTCCAAAAGGATCCCCAGTCCATCCCGCCAAACTCCTCAGGTCACTGCCATTTTACCCCAGTTGACTTGTACAGTCCAGCCCCAATGAAATCCAGACACCACCAAAGTTATTGCCCGTGACCTTGCAGTTCGTTCAGTGATTATTGGAGAAAAGCTCTTATGAAAAATTCCAGCTTGGAACAACAGAGAACCCCTATTTTACCCTTTCCTGACACTTCATCAAATTCTCATACATTTTCTGTCCGGTGCAGAAATATCACATCATAAACTCATGAAATGTGATCCGAGGTCCGTAACAAGCCAACAGAGTAAATACGAACCTATGGTCTGGTGATGAGAATGGCTGAGTGTCTCTGCCCAAAACGAGTGGCTGCTCAGGACCGGGGAGAATCAGGCCATGCAGAACCTTGGACTTCTCATCCTAAGCTAATAAAAGTGACAGCAGGGGTTTCAGATGGCTGATTTTGTCTCAGGAGACATGTCTCCCACACAACACAGACTGCACTCCTGTATTATCCATCCCGGTGTGTTATTAGCCCGCTTTGTTGTGAAAAACACACTGCCATTACTTGCTCTGTAGTGCCTTTTGAAGTTTTTTGAGGGAAAGGAAAAAAGAAAAACATGTTAGGAAGCCTTTTTCCGAGCTGATTATGCTTTTGTTTCCCAGTTATCCCCACCTGATCTCGTAAGACCCAAGTACCTCCAGAGGTTCGAATGAAGGGGGTTGGTCTCTTCTCCCCAGTTCCAGATGACAGGACAAGGGGTGATGGCTTCAAGTTGCACCAGGGGAAGTTCAGGTGAGATATTAGGTAATATTTCTTTACTGAAAGGGTTATCAGGTATTGGAATGGGCTGCCCAGGGAGGTGGTTGAGGCACCATCCCTGGAGGGATTCAAGAGAGGAGTTGACTTGATGCTCAAGGATATGGCTTAGTGTTGGGTGGGGTGGGGTTTATGGTTGGTGGGTTTTGTTTTGGCTTTTTTTTTTCCCATTGGTTGGACTAGATGATCTTAAAAGGTCCCTTCCAACCCAGGTGGTTCTGTGATCCTGTGACTTCTGATTTTCTCTGTACAGTTGGGAGAGCTAAATATAGACCTTGCAGCATTATCATCGGAACAAACGCGTCCGGGTTGTTTTAAGTGATGGCTGCAAACTTCTTACCGCTGCAAATTTTGCTGGTGGCAGCCAAATCAGTGCTCATTTAACACGGGCAAGACAAAGAACTTTTGTAAGTGTCAAGCGAAAGCTTTAATGAGGAAATAGCATAAAAAGCAACCGCAGCATTAGCTCGCGCGGGCTGAATACTCTAGGGCTGAAGCGAGAATAAATGCCCATCAATTTTATCCAGTGTAATGGCCTCGGGGATGCTGGCACAAAAGACACTGATAACGAAGACATTCCTTTTTGGATATACACCAAAATATTCATGTCTTCCCCTAATTAAACTTTCATATAGGGTTTTTTAATATTTTTTTTTACGTTTTGTTCAGTTAGTTTCTCAGATTATGCTGTGTCGAGCGTTCCTTCTGAGCCTGACCTATTTATAGCTCCATGGACCAAAGTCCTCAGATGCTCTGCAGCCTGCATCTCTGACAGCAGCCACCGCTGCCGTGTCGGTCTGGCCTTATCTTGTTTATCTGCATGGAAGAGCACAAGAGTGAGAGGAGTCTGGGCCCGTTGCCTGCAGGTGATCAAGGTTGAGAACAAGCAACAGGGTGGCTTGGTTGTTGTTTTTTTTTTTCCCCTCTGACTAGAGTGTTAACAAAACTGAAGTTGATGGCCTGATTTAATAACCCTCCAGCCATGACAACCCGCAGCTTATTTTTACCTTCAGAGATGCTTTTTGTGCCAGGGAGAGGACAAGGAGGGAGGTTGTCACACTTGGTCCTGATGCTGTCATGTTGCCATGCCCATCGCGTGTCAGAAAGTCTCTTTGATTCCCCTCTTCGCTTTTGCCAGACTTCTCTGACTTTTGCAGGGAAGGAAACGAGGTTCTACTGCTTTTGCTGTGGTTCATGTAACTCTGCCTGGAGCTAGAAAAAAATAAACACTTTGGGAAGTTTTGAGAGCATCACAACCCACCAAATGTGCACATTTGGGAATATGTTCTACACTGCGCTGAAGCAAAGATTAGGGTATCTTTACTCACTGGGCCTCTTTTCATATATAATATTTACCCACAGTGCTGTTCTGTGGACTGCTAGAAAGTGCAATTAGCCATTAAATGTGACCCTAAGACTCATTACAGGGACCTTGTGGCCATTTCCAGTTGTTTGCTAGAGTTTTGCTCTGTCTAATGTCCCCAGCAACGGCGTGCACTCATCCTTTTCTCCTCTCCATGGCTTACTGCATCCCACCCCAAAAACTCCTTGAGACTGCTCAATCTACATCCCTGCTCTTTATCCCACCAGTTTTCTCTTTGTCGTGATAGAGTATATCAGACAACTTTTTTTCTTCTTCTTTTTTTTTTTTTTTTTTTAATATTCCTTTGTATTTAGTGAAGAAATGACAGAGGAACAAAAGGCTGCACAGCAACGATCTTGCTGCTAACCAGGACCTTCTGCAACCTCCTCCTGAGCATCCCATTTGTATTAACACCAATGTCAGCCATCTGCCTCGGAAAAATCGTGCCGGCTGTCCCTGCTAAGCCAACGGACTCAATAACCTTTATGGAATTACTTCTCCATTTCTCCTCTTTCTTGTTCACAGGTGCCCACCATTGGGGAATGGGGAGTACTTCCCACCACTCTGATTCAGCTGCGTAAATAGGGAATTTTTGGACTTCTCTCATTTTTCAAGCTGCTTGGCCAGAGGGGGTTGGTTGTTTATTTTTATAGCTATTCAGACCCGTAGAGCAAAGTAGCCGGGAAACCGAGCTACTCAAAAGACCACTTCACATACACACAGCCCATGAGCAGCTCTGGCAGAACAGCCGTACTCACACGAAGGGCTGACATCTTCCATCGTGAAATGGTCCTAGATCCACTGTTGATCTAACATCCCCAAAACACATATCAAAACCCTCTGTGCAGGACAAACTTCTGCAAATGTAATTTAATATGATGCACTGAAGCCTTGAGCACAAGAAGTGAAATGCTTTTGGAGGGCTGCTCCTCTTAGTATTTATGGGGGACAAAACACGATATATCAAGGAAGGACTCCAAGGAATTTCTTATGATTGTAAAACAGCTTCGAAGAGGGGATTTTTTTTTTTTTGCATGTAAAGCAGAAAAGCTATATGCCACTTATCTTATGCTGGAAATAGCTCAGTGTTCAGTTTGCCTGGTGATGGAAACAGCAGAAGGGAAGTGAGATGGCTCAGGAAAGATCCTGATCTGCAAATGAAAGCCCAGAAAGTGTTGTAGTTACTTCACAAAATAGATTCTGACTAACTGACAGCTCCAGCCTTCCTTCTCTCTTTCTCTCTTCCTTTTTTTTTTTTTTTTTTTTAAATATTTTGTTTTGTCTGCTTCAACCAAAGCTGTTTCCTTGCTACAATCCTAGTGAGAACAACAAAACTTCGCTTGTGTCATGTTGCTGAAGAAGCACACGAGCTGTCATCATCTGTCACTGGCATCTTTGCTTCTCATCTGATGATGGAGCCAGCGCTGCCCCTTCTGCTGCTCACGCTGTCTTCTGATCTTTCCACCTTGCCGTTTCCTCTGCTGATGCCACCCTTTGATATATTCAACCCCCGCAAGTGAAGAGTATCCAGCTGGGAATAAATAAAATGAGAGCACGTCTGGATTTGCAGCACCAGGGTTCATGGAAATGAAAGAGGAAAATCCTGGGTTCGGGCTCAGGAATGGTTAAAGGAAATATAAGCCAAGGAATCGAGGAAATGGAAGTCACCGATGGAAGGGGAGAGGCCTCTGTCCTCGATTAAAAATACAGTGGGGACCGTGTCACAGGTGGGCTGGAGAAGTAGCCGCAGAGATCTACAGGGTCTGAGCTGAGAAGAGGTCACGGAACCATTTGTGTCCCGTAAAACAGAAACAAACCACTGGATTTCATCTTCTTTTATCCCTAATAGTTTGTGCTCAGGCCGAGCGTAACTCGTTCTGAAGATCTCTAGTCCCTGAGTCCCCCTGAGGCGATGTGAGACGGGGCACAACCAGCACATTAAGGCATCCTTTGATCTCCCTTTGCTTTTTTCATACCAGAGCAGTAACAGAAGCCCTGGCATGAAAAGCCCTGGAAGGGACAACAGGGAAACCTGTGTCCCCATCCCTTGGGAAACCCGTGTCCCCATCCCTTGACTGCAGACGCCTAGAGGGGCACCGCAAAGCACACCGCAATTATGAAGATGATTCTTCTTAAGACATCACAGTCTTCTACCCCATTCATTAAGGCAACAAGGGAATAAAGCTGCATATAAAGGTTCATAAAAACCCACTGCTTAAAACCATCTCTTAACAGAAGCGTTACAGCTTAATGCTCTTCATGATGATTGTACACATATCAAAATATTATATCAACATATCATATCAACATATCATATACAACATATAGAATCATAGAATCATCCAAGCCAGAAGGGACCTCCAAAGGTCATCTAGTCCCACCTCCCCGCAGTCGCAGGGACACCCCCAACCAGCCCAGGTTGCCCAGGGCTTCATCCAGCCTCACCTGGAATATCTCCAAGGAAGGGGCCTCAACCACCTCCCTGGGCAACCTGCTCCAGTGTTCCAACACCCTCAGTGTATAGAAATTTTTTCTAATGTAAATCTACCCTTCTCCAACTTAAGTCCGCTGCCNCTCCTCTGGACCCGCTCCATCAGGTCCATGTCCTTCATCTCTTGAGGGCTCCAGCCCTGCACCCAGTGCTCCAGGTGGGGTCTCACCAGAGCAGAGCAAAGTGGCAGAATCACCTCATATCATATACAACATATCAATGATGATTGTATGCACAACATATCAATCATTGCAAGGATCAGCACAAAATAAGCGGTCAAAATGCACATTAACTCTTTTCCTCCCTCTTATCTGCAGTGAGATGTTGCTACTCATGAGATCACGGCATCTCCCTACCCTGGGGAGGGGAAAAACTCACCTCAGAAAGGGTGAATCTGCTCGATCACCAGCAGGTCTCTTGGGCTAATGTCACTCTGTCATGGAAATACTTGCTAACTGAGCAACGGGATGTATCACGGATGCTCTCAGCGTGCTTCTTGATGTCTGTCTTGGGCTGCAAAGAATCCGCACTGAGCCTCCCACCCTGCTCCACGCCGTGCCCTGCGGATAGAAAGTCATGAATGGAGACCTCCTTGATAAGCCTCCTCTTGGAGGTCATGCTGGGAAAGGAGTCAATGCAAGCTCTGAAATAAAAGGGGAAGACTAAAATGGTAAACATCCAGCTGTCCCAGAAAAGGCGGACTAGAGCATCCCCCAGAACCAGCTTTGCCGAGCAGCATGACTCGGAGGGATGCCCAGCAGCACGGAGCTCCTTGCTGCCCAACTTGGCCCATCACGATTTCAAAGACCATGCCACAGATAAAGCTACAAGCGTCTCTCCCCTGTGCTACATAGGAAATAAAGGGCTTTTGGCATAACTCCGGGGGCAGCATTTCATGGTCAGGAGCACACCTCACTTTGGGTTCTTTCATCTATATTGTCTCTTCTTCAATGAAATGACAGATGGGATGTTACGTTTTGGATTGTTTTAAAGAAGAGATAAGGGAACCTTAAAACAGGAAACCAAAATTGTACAGTTCCTCAAATCCCCCCCGAGTCCAACATTAAAGTAAGAACGAAGCATAATTTCATTCCCAAATTACCTTTGTAGCAGACATTTTCATTTCCGACATGTCTTGTAATCCCTTATGCCTCCCTGTGAAAGACCATTAATCGCAAGGGAATCAAACTTTTCCTGCCAAATTCCTAAGGCGAAGAAAATGACCATGGCTTGGCTTTGAGTCACCTGCCACCTTGCTCCAGCTCCATGTTTTCTTATGCCACTTTTCTGTTAATATCCCCCCTGTGATTTCAGTGATTTTTTTTTTTTTTTAAATGCCAGATGTGGATTTTTGAAGGTTATTAAATATGAAGGGAGAAGGGATGAGGATACTCAGCCATATCAACATTTAAGGAGGTCTCCAAATGAGTTGGGCAGAGCAAGCCTTGCAGTGGAGTCACGTTGGCAGCCCGTAGGGCACAGCAGGACAATCATCCTAAAGCCCTCATGGAAGACAAGAGACAAGATCTTCAGCCTGTTCGTATTTGTGACCAGTGGCAAGAGAGACCGGTTCTCCAAACCTCGTGTTGAAAGCACTATCTCCTGCTAAATTCCTGGAGCCACCCAGTCCCCAGCACCGCCTTTGCCTGATGGAATCGCAGCCCCTGGAAAGGTGCCTCTGCCAAAAATGCATCGATCTGAGTTGGAACGAAACCAGCTGAGAACTGCTCGGCAAAGCCTCCGAAACTCATTGATCCGTGCCTCAACGAGGAGACCGCTGTGGTCTTAGCAAAAGCAGAATAAATCAAGTTAAAACGCGCTACAAATGCACAAAGGCTGCGGCTCCACGGCTCTTTCGGTTTATGTTATTACTAATAAAAGAAGATGCTCGAGTGGAGCTCTAAAAGGGTAAGCTGGTAAGAGCTCTGTCCTGAGGGATTTGCAGACCAAAAATAGCTGAACTCTAACATCTCAGCTGCAGAGAGAAGCCTGGCACGCAGGGGATTAGAAGCCCACCAGACAGAAAACCAGTCCCACTGCCAACAGAGGTTTACTCTTCGCTGGCCGTGGCCACATAACGCTGGCAGAGGAGGCTGTTTGCAGAGGTCCAGCCCCAAACTGCCACCATCGGGGGCGAGGGGACACCTTCTGCTTCCATGGCACTCCTTCTTGGTCTGCTCCAAGCATCCCCTTGCTCCACGATCAGCACCGAATGATTCCCAGGAATGGGAGAGTAAGGGAAGGCACTTCGCACGGGATGAAATCATTAAGGAAATAGCAGGTGGCTTTCCAGTAACAAAGACACACTAATTTGGTTTAATTAGGAGACATAAGCCGCTCTTTGGTGTAGTCTCACCTATCTATTAACTGCAAGCATTGTATCTGGGGAACATGCGGGGAGCAAATTGCCTGGCTTGATCCAGACTGAATCACACAGCTCAGAGAATGGTTTGGGGGGGCTACTTAACCCTACATGTCTGCGTGGAAAAATGGACAGAAATCTCCCAAATGCCACAATGACTTGAGGAAGGAAGAGACATCCTTTATTCTGGTAGCTGTTGAGAGAAATTAATTCCTCTTAGCAGCCAAAGAAGCCACTTTCTGACTTCACTCTCACTTTTCCCTTCTTCACTCCCTTTTCTCACCGTCATTCCTCACCCCAGCTCTATTACTATTATTGCTTCTATTTATAGGATTGTCCCTTCCTGGACCTTTCTGCCCAAATCCCCAGCACCTTAGTACCTCAGAAAACTTCCAATGGACTCTCCTCCCTCTCTGGCATTTCAGTGGCACGTGTTAGCTATTAATTGGGGTATGACCATGTTTTGGCAGGTGGGGGACAACCCAAGGCAAGAGAAACACACCTTGTCCTGTTTGGATCACAGGAATTCTACCACTGTGAATGTGTCTGTGGTGCCTGACACAATGGAACTGCAGGCTCAGTCACGGCAACGCAGAAAATGAAGGAGCCCTGCAGAATCTATATGGTGGCTTCACTTTGATGACTCTTGTCAAAAGCCTTTATGAGCTCAAGATGGGATAGGACAAGGGGTAATGGTTTTAAACTGGAAGAGGGGAGATTTAGATTGGATATTAGGAAGAACTCCTTTGCTGTGAGGGTGGTGAGCCCCTGGAATAGGTTGCCCAGGGAAGTTGTGGCTGCCCCATCCCTGGAAGTATTTAAGGCCAGGCTGGATGGGGCTTGGAGCAACCTGGTGTGCAACTTGGTGGAAGGTGTCCCTGCCCATGGCAGGGGGGTTGGAACATGATGATCTTTGAGGTCCCTTCCAACTCTAACCACTCTATGATTCTATAGATCACAGCACTACATCAATATGAGAGATACAAAGGTATTTAACAGCAAGTTTCCTTCGTTTGACTTATTAGCTTTCTCTGTGTGCAGCAGGTCAGCTGTTAACAGGTCAGGGCATCTCCACTGCAAACAGATTCTCTTCAGAAACTCTTTTCTTTGGTTATTTCATTAAAATCCCGGCGATTACTCGGCCACAAACGCAACCACCGTGCTGCAGCCTGACACCAGCCTTAGCTTTCGCCTGCCTTTAAGTCTTCATTGGTAGCCCAGCATTTCGGGGCATAATTTGAATTTATAATGACATCACTCAAGACCTATCTTATGGATTATAGTTCCATTTGGAGCCTTTTCAGTCACACCAGAGTAAATACCGGATCATCTTTGCAAGAAGCTTCCACATTAATACATCTGCCAAACTTTCCGACTGAATATAAATCAGTTGCTCTCTTACTGGGTAGCGTGACAACCTCTGCTCCAGATGTGGAGGGGAAAAAAAAAACCCACGAGAGGGGAAACAAAAAAAAAGAAAACCAAAGCAAAACCCCCCGAGTGTTTCTTTTTCTCTTTGGTATTGAATTTATCAACAGCTGCTCGGGGCTGGTGAGGAAACAACCCTTTAACTTGTCACCTCGGGGCTGTCTCGGTGGCTTTGCCCACGGGCAGGGTAGGCTGGTGGGTGTCAAAGCCGCTTGGCCAACCCTCCTCCTTGGCAGGAAGGCTTCTCCTCGTGCTCTCTGCACAACGCTGGGGGCGAGACCCTCAGCTCCATGGGCTTCAGCTCTTTCAACCGCCTGGCTCAGACACGGCAGCTTTGATTTATACCGGCTGAAAGTCCCTCACTTAATCTTTCTGCCACGGGCATTTGGGCAGTTGCATGACAGGTATATTTATGTCTCTCACTCAAGATTATTTTAGCTTTTATACCAACCTCTTCCCTTTATTTGATTGAGGAATTGCAGTCCCAAATATCCTGAATTCCTACACCAGCTTCCAAATCCCAGAGGACACCCTTCCTTAGAGAGATGATTGGATTAACTTTCTGTTGCATTTCTGAAGCCCATTGAGATTGATTTTATTTTTTTTTCCCCAAATACGTCCATTTACAAACTCCCCATCCTCATACTCTTCATTGTCCTTAATACACTTTGTCCATCTTCTCTGATCAACACCTCTGTCCTGCTGCATTTAGTGCATGAGCCAGCAGCACGTAACAGGAGAAAACACTCAGCCTCAGAAGATCAGATAACATTAGACAGTCCTTATTATACAGAAGCCTCAAATATCCTTAAAACCAATATCACCTTATTTA
>VZRU01013805.1:85694-96780 GCA_013398155.1 Pedionomus torquatus | reverse complement strand
AGCTAAGAAAGTAAAACTGTAAAACAGAAAATTGGTTTGTTTTACCTCAAACCAGGACACCCTTACAAGTCCACACCTGGCAACTGGGTTTCAGGAACCCTGCAATAAAACTAATACAAGACCCCCCCGGCTGTAGATTTGAAACGAAAGCGCTTTCATTCCCAACGCAGCAGCAGCCTATTTAGCTTCTTTTGACTTTGTTGCTAAAAGACTACACCCCCACCTCAAACCAACCTGGAGCTGAACATGTAAGAGAAGAAGAGATGAGTTTTTCCAGGACTGGAAGAGAGGCAGGTGGTATCCCGGCTGCTGTTGATGGTGTGGCAGATGGTTTTCTTCTGGGCTGGTATTTCTCAGCTGCAGGATAAGGGTTATCCATTAATAAAGCACCCAATTGAGGTAATGAGAAGAATGGAAAAGGCAGATTGTAATTAGCCTTGTGCTGCAACCAGGTACCAAAACCACAAGCCATTATTTCAGCTTCTCATCTTAATAGTAACATATAACCAGCAGGTATTTTGGTCATGGAAAAAAAAAGAAAATGTTTACTTTGCTGCACTACTAAGCTGCTGCCATATCATGTCCTAGGAGCTGTAGTGGATTTATTTGTGGGTGAAGCAAACTGTCTATATAGAGCATTTTTAAGTGAAATGTACACAAAGTCAGTTGGTCATTATCCAGGTTTTAAGGGCACTGGAGTTTTCAACCTCTTCAACTGCAGAACCTCTCCATTTTCTCTCCTGTATCCGTTTCTCCGTGATTATTTTATTTATTACATCTTGCAGAGCTGGATCCTGTTGAAATATTTGGTAATGAGAACACTAGAGGGAAAAAAAAAAAAAAA
This sequence comes from Pedionomus torquatus, assembly GCA_013398155.1. NCBI lineage: Eukaryota > Metazoa > Chordata > Aves > Charadriiformes > Pedionomidae > Pedionomus > Pedionomus torquatus. Next base: position 95,936 of record VZRU01013805.1, on the reverse strand, counting down.
AAAAAAAAAAAGAGTCTTGCTCTTACAAGCTCTCCTTATTTCTGGTAGAATTGATTGTTCTTTTGTCAAAATATTCTCAGAGACACTATTAATGGTTGGATGTTCCCCCCCTCCCCAACACTTTAAAACAAACCATGAAATACTGGAAGAAAAGGGAGAGAATCGCACCGTTTAACTTAAATCTGCCACTCTTCTTCTTCTTGCTCTTCAGAGCTGAGGTGAAACAAGAACGAGTGCTGTCGATCTCGCTGGCAGATGGACGGGCTTCCCATGGAAAGCAGATGAAAGGCAAACTTCAGCCATTCCTCCAAACTTGCTCTTTGCCTCATTCCGTGCCAAGCCCTTGTGCTGTCTCTGTTTACAGAGCCGTTCTACTTCAAGTTAGGGGTGGGGTGGTTTTTTTTTTTTTGTTTGCTTATACATTGGAGCATTTTCTAGCTTCCTGAATAATCAGCAAAAGGATCGGATTTAATTGGCATGGTCATGCATGAAACTATTTCTTTTCAGGCAAATAATGTTACCAACTAACATCAGCAGAAGAAATCATTAGAATCATAGAATGGTTAGAGTTGGAAGGGACCTCAAAGATCATTGAGTTCCAACCCCCCTGCCCTGGGCAGGGACACCTCCCACTACACCAGGTTGCTCCAAGCCCCATCCAGCCTGGCCTTGAACCCCTCCAGGGATGGGGCAGCCACAGCTTCTCTGGGCAGCCTCTTCCAGTGCCTCACCACCCTCACAGCAAAGAACTTCTTCCGAAGATCCAAACTAAATCTCCCCCCTTCCAGTTCAAAACCATTACCCCTTGTCTTATCACTCCCCTTCCTGACCAAGAGTCCCTCTTCTGCTCTCCTGGAGCTCCCTTCAGATCCTGGAAGGCTGCTCCAAGGTCTCCCTGGAGCCTTCTCTTCTCCAGGCTGAACAGCCCCAGCTCCCTCAGCCTGTCCTCACAGCAGAGGGGCTCCAGCCCTCTGAGCATCTTGGTGGCCCTCCGCTGGACCCGTTCTAACAGTTCTATGTCCTTTCTGTGTTGAGGACTCCAGAGCTGGACACTGGACTCCAGGTGGGGTCTCACGAGCGCAGAGTAGAGGGGCAGATTAGCTCTAAAGCTGGTGAAATGTATGAAGTTTTAACCTTTGTGACTCCATCGTGGCTACAAAACTCCTTTGACATGGAGGAAGCGACCAGTAAGATTTTTAATTTCTGCTTGAGTCGTTAAGAGCAGTCTACCTACCAGAAATAAAACATTCCACCCCAGTAAGGAAATCGCAGACAAATTTGGTTTCATGGAATCACGGCTTTCAAGAGCTGGTCAGAAGGAGAAGGTAAAGGTGCAAGATGCTCCTATAGATAGATCAGTTATCAGAAGACCAAAGCCCAAGGATGTTGCTCTGGCCACAACTGGGATGTCCACTCAACCGATGTGCAAGTTCCCATGAAAATTCTGCGAGAAAAGTGAAACCTGCATCCCCTGAGCTCCCTTTGGGGGGATTCTGCTGAATTGACGGAAGTTTTTGTTCAGGTTCCTTCCTCTATTAAATCCAGAGAGCATAAAGTATCCGGTCTCCCCATAAATCCACTGGTTCTAACAAGTACCCTGAACTTTTTATATCCAGTGAGAGAGGCAGGTCGGGCACCCAGAAATCCTTAGTCTGGTTTTGTTATAAGACTCCTATAGAAAAAAAAATAAGAAGTGTGCCTTTCCCATAAAGGACTCCAGCTATTGCTGCCACACAGCTCTAAGTTCCCCACGCGTGGAATTTAGCTAACAGCAATAAAAGCTCTCAAAACTCCCTGGGAAATTGATTTGGAGATTAAGTACGTAGCAGGATCTGATTCAGAACATTAGAGCTAATGCAATCTGTCTGCACACACCTTCAACAATGCAGGATGCCAGGGACCATCCTGCAGTGATCTGTGAGATGCAGAATGAATTGGAACTGGGGGAAAGTACATTTTTGAGAGCAGCAAAAAGGAAAAAAAAAGAAATGTTACTGCAGATTAGTCGAGAATTATCTCCTAATACCGCCTGAGATCAGTTGGAATGTTGGCAAAACCACTTTACATCAAGAAAACAAGAAGTGTCCAGCTTGCTTTTACGAAGTTGGAATGTTTGTATTGCTCTTTATCATACAACGGGGTCAAGTAAGACCAAGGTGTGAAAATTCACTCTTCTGCTGTGCCCTCGGCTACAGAGCAGTGAAGGTTTAAAGGTGGGATAGTTGAGTTTGGGTAAGTGTCCAAACAGGGGAGCTTCCAGATGACAAGGGGCAAAAAACAGATTTCCTAAAAGAGCTGCTTCCCCAGGGGCTCTGCTGTACAAACACAAACAGGGCCAGGGCATTAAGCAATCAAGGGCATCACATTTTGGTTCTTGAGTGGTGTAAGGGAACAAACCCACTGTCACAGAATCATAGAATCATCCAGGCCAGAAGGAACCTCCAAAGGTCATCTAGTCCCACCTCCCCGCAGTCACAGGGACACCCCCAACCAGCCCAGGTTGCCCAGGACCTCACTGAGCCTCACCTTGAATATCTCCAGGGAAGGGGCCTCAACCACCTCCCTGGGCAATGACTTTCCCAGTCAAGAGAGGAGCATGACATTGATGTGAATAAGAGAAAGTAGCAGGTTGTGTCCAAATAATATGAAAACAGAACCATCACCTCTCAGGCACCTCCGCTTTGCAGATGAAAACCTGCTAACTGCAGACACGAGCAGGCTACAGGTCACAAAAACACTTTTTTTTCTGATAAACATACCTGAAACGCAGCTGCAAGTATAAATTCGCACTTGGTGCATCCTCACATGGCAGGAGGCTCTGAGATTCCTTAAATAGAATCACAGAATCATCCAGGCCAGAAGGGACCTCCAAAGGTCATCTAGTCCCACCTCCCCNTAGGTCTCCCTGGAGCCTTCTCTTCTCCAGGCTGAACAGCCCCAGCTCCCTCAGCCTGTCCTCGTAGCAGAGGTGCTCCAGCCCTTTGATCATCTTGGTGGCCCTCCTCTGGACCCTCACCATCAGGTCCATGTCCTTCCTCTCTTGAGGGCTCCAGCCCTGCACCCAGTGCTCCAGGTGGGGTCTCACCAGAGCAGAGCAAAGTGGCAGAATCCCCTCTCTGGATCTTCTGGCAACACTTCTTTTGATGGAGCCCAGGATGGGATTGGCCTTTTGGGCTGCAAGTGCTCGCTGCCTGCTCATGTCCAGCCTCTTATCCATCAGCACTCCCAAGTCCCTTTCTTCAAGTGCTGCTTCCCAGCACCTCGTCCCCAGTCTGTTATCGTGCAGATAATACATTATCCGCACAAAACCCTTAATACCTAAAAGATTATTAATAACCCTTCAAATTTTGTTCTGAGTTCCAGATGCCTGTATCCCGTTTCTTGTAAGTCAAATCTTTGGAAGATACTGTAATTACTTGCCAAACATTCATATTTTGATCTGGCTGGAAGAACCACTGGGCAAGAGCACAAGAGGAGGGCAATGAAGTGTTATTGATGGTTGCTAAAGACTTCCTAATGGCCACAGATGGAAACTTCTGGCCACCGCTCATGGCAGCTGCCTTTTCAGGAAGATCTGATGTACCAGATCATGGATGGCTCTGGAGATAATTTTTTTTTTTAAGGTAAACTATACAGCAATCAGAATCCCATCAGGGAATATCAGGAGGAATTCACACGATTAGAGCAGAAATTATATGTACTGTCAGGAATCATGCTAGTTTGTGCCAAACAGCTATTATGCTCCTACAAGAGTGAATTAGGTATTAAACTCTTTATATTTAAAGGGCTTGGCATTAATATGAATAACACTACTAATATAAAAGTGTACAGACACTCTCTAAAAGCAAGGATTAGACAAATTGAAGACAAGAAGCGGGGCTTCAATAGAAACTCAAAGAAAAGCCAAACCTGTTTATCATACAAGTGCCTTCCGGTAACTCTGATCCATTTGGCCAAAATAACAACCTTTGAGTGCCAAACGGGGCTGATCAACTTGACAGATAGCCTCATGTGTGATCCAAGGACAGATGATGGGGGAGCGAGATTTTCTTCAAGTTTATCTAAATGTTGTTGTTCCTTACTCTGCAGAGTCTGTCGGGCAGTAAAGCGGAAAAGGACTTTGGAAAGTCACCTTCCTTCCATGGTCCTGGAAAGTGTTTTGCAGCCTTTGGGGATTGACAGCTTTTGGAAGGGATGCTCTTGTGGATCCTTCTGGATGAGATACCCATTGCCAGCTCATCTACAAGCGCAGGAGACAGGATTCAGTGACCCTGAGTGTCCCCTTCAGCCCCACACACCTACCACAAGTCCTACAGGTCTGCAGCCTACCTAGATACTGTCTTCCAGCAATAAAGGGAAAAGGAAAATCATCCCAGGGCCACAGCTCTATATGGGGCATATAGGGAACATGCATATAAGGAAGGACATAGAAGTATTAGGAGTCCAGCAGAGGGCTACAAAGATGATCCAAGGGCTGGTGCACCTCTCCTATGAGGATAGGCTGGGAGACTTGGGGTTGTTCAGCCTGGAGAAGAGAAGGGTCTATGGAGACCTTACAGAAGTCTTTCAATACCCAAAGGGGGCCTACAAGAGAGACAGGGAGGGACTCTTTGTCAGTGTGGTGAGCCGTAGGACGAGGGGGAACGGTTTTAAACTGAAAGAGGGGAGATTTAGACGAGCTATCAAGAAGGAATTATTTTCTGTGAGGGTGGCGAGAACCTGAACCAAGTTGCCCAGAGAAGCTGTGGCTGCCCCAGCCCTGGAGGGGTTCAAGGCCAGGTTGGATGGGGCTTGGAGCAACCTAGTCTAGTGGCAGGGAACAAGATGATCTTTAAGGCCCCTTCCCAACCTAACCATTCTATGACATGCAACAAACAATTCAGGAGCCTTATCAACTTGGCCTTTTTATAATCCATGTTTTCCCTAGACCCCATCCTTGACCGCACTCCTTATCCTGCCATGAGGCCACAGCTCCACGATGGAGAGATGGAGACCTGGAAGAGGAGGCCAGTTTTGACCACTAAGTTGTCCCTCCTCTGATCTTCCTCTTGCTTCACCCACTGGCTGAAGGCCACAAATGTGCTCCAGGTAGCAGGAGATGACCTTGAGAAATATTCACCACCTCATAACCTGATTAGAACTGAGTTATCCCTGCATGTACCGTTCTTTCATGATGACTGTGGGTAAGAGTAAAATCCAACCTCTCTGGGCCATATTTCATTCCTTCATACTTCAAAGCCATTTGCAAGAGGGGTCACTGTTCCCTGGGCGTTTGTTAAAAGCAAGAAAGGCTGGGGATTTAAAATAAAAAAGTAAAAAAAAAAAGAGGTCATTGAGGTAGGGGAAGACATACATCTTGTAAATCAATTACAGATCTTTTGTGCTGTAGCTCATTCAGCTTAGAGATGTCTCACTCTCAACCCTTATCACCTGAGATTTTCTCACTAAGGGCAAGTTAGTTAGTTCTTCAGGAGCTGTGTAGGATGAGGTCTTACAGTAGGCAGCAAGTCAGCTTTATCGATCCACACGCCCTGAAAAAACTTACAATAATGGAAGAAAACCCTGAAGTTAGAACGGGTTTTGGATATCCTCCTATTTGTCATGACCTATGCAGAAATAAAAATTCTCCTTAAAAATGAAGTTTCAGATTAAGCAGTTTTCCAGGAAATTTGCAATGATTACCGATCTAGATGACCCCAGCTAAGACCAAGCCCTGCATGGAGATTCAAGCTGGCAGATAATCAGGATATAATTGCATTTCTTATTTTTTTTTGCTCCTGCCAGTGTATTTGGGGATGCTGAGGACGCCGTTCACCAGGCTCCTTCTTGCTTATGGCTGGAGCTGGGAAAATTCATTGCATCTGTGCTGCATCCCCCTTTTTGCAAGGAATTTGGGGAATGTCAGCTGGATACCCAACCGCATAGCCCTCTGCGCTTCTGAACGCTGCCTGCAGTCGTTGTGCAGCAGAGCCGTTTTTAAATCGATGGTACAAGGCAGAAGGAAAGGGAAAGCCTCGAACGAGCAGAGCATGAGCAAGCAGAAAGTACTGAAGCTGAGTCCTGATCACCCTAATACCATCCCTGGATGATTTCTGAAGACAATAACACCAGTCTCGGGGCTTCTTCATTTCTAAAATCCATCTCAAGAAAAGGTAATCTAATTAGGTTGCTGTAGAAGGAGTAATAAGACTCCTTCTACAAGTTGCTACATAAATGACCATAGAAAAAAAAAAGGACCGTTTAAATACAAATGACCATTTCTACCACATTGGTTGATGAGATAAGATGTAGGTACAGTAACAACATGGGAAAGAGTCTGACAATGTCCCTCCCCCATGCCACAGGTCTTACAATGCACTGGGTAATGGGAAAAAGGAAATTTCAGCCCTCTCCCCCAAAGAAATCTGTCCAGAAGTACATACAGAGGTAGCCCCACTCCAACAATCTCGTTATATGAAGTTTGTTCTTTCTTTCCCATTTTAGGGAAGAAAAACAACGGGAAGATGGCAATCACTGCTGGATGGAGAGAGAATTGGGGCACAGTGGCTGCCTTGGCTTTACCCCATGGCTACAACAGGAGGGGACTTGTACAGTGCAGTAGTTGGTGCTGAAGACCCAACACCCTCACTGTGTTTCACGTGCTTTCCCCTTGGCCTGTCTCTGGTCTGGTGCTGTGAACACTGGTGGGTGATGGCCATGCGTTGGATGCAGCTGAGTTAGATCCCAAAGGAAACCAATTTCACCTGCTGAAACCATGACACACAAGAGTAGTAAAGCGAGGATGATCAGAGATTTACTTTAAAAACGCATTCCGGACCCAAACTAAGACTAGCACAAAAGGGACAGTGGGTCTACAACCAAGATCTGCAGAGGGCTGAGCTGAACTGCCAACATAGAATCACTTGGCTTGGAAGGGACCTCAAAGATCATGGAACTCCAGCCCCCCTGCCCTGGGCAGGGACACCTCCCACCACACCAGGTTGCTCCAAGCCCCATCCAGCCTGGCCTTGAACCCCTCCAGGGATGGGGCAGCCACAGCTTCTCTGGACAACCTGGGCCAGGTTCTCACCATCCTGACAGCTCCTTCAAGTCCAGTCAAATACCTAAAAATCCAGCCTTGCTTTCCCCGGCTGGTGTTTGTACAAGCACCACTTTTCAGCAGGTCTGTAACTCAGACAGAAAGATTCCATTTGAATTAAAAATTAAGATGTTGGAGAAAAATACCAGAAGCCATGTGTTTCAAAATGAGCTAATGAGAATATACTCCACATTTTCATCTTCATACTACTGAGTTTGTTCATCTGTTTTTGTCTGCGCAGTACAGTAACATCTTGTCTTCAAGTCTGGCTCGTACAAAGATGTACTTTTTAGCAGCACAACACGATTTAAAGAAATGGTTCTGAAAAATGACTCCTGGTATATAAAAACTCCTTTTTTCAACAGTAAATTCTGTTTATCAGGAATAAATTTTGAGGCTTTTCTGATTTCTCCAGCCAGGGAAAGAAGAGATAAAACTTACCAATAAAAGGAAATCTGCAGATTTTAAGAAAATTAGCGAGCAAGAAGGAGACATCAAACTATATGATTAGAATAATATCATAGAATGGTTACAAGTTGGAAGGGATCTTCAAGATCACCCAGTTCCAACCCCCCTACCATGGGCAGGGACACCTCCCACCACACCAGGTTGCTCCAAGCCCCATCCAGCCTGGCCTTGAACCCCTCCAGGGATGGGGCAGCCACAGCTTCTCTGGGCAACCTGGGCCAGGGTCTCACCACCCTCACACCAAGGAAGTTCTTCCTAAGATCTTTACGTTGTCACATATCTCTTTCTGCCTTCATTTCTGCTGCACCAGCCAGATGAGTGTGCTTTGCTCCTTTAGCAGGGCCCAATTAATCAGCACGGTTAAAGCACAATTAAATTAACGTTTTACAAATCCTCCTGCTAACCTATTTAACTTAATAATCCTGTGAAATATCCAGAGGAGCAGGTACCCAACGTGCTCGTGGCGTGTTCAACACCAACCACGCACAACGCCATAAAGGCTTGGGTCTGCGCAAACCGTGCAACAGCGGTTCCAACAGCCCAGGGATAATTTACATCCACCGAGGATCCGGCTCAATTATCCTGAGCAAGAATAATTTGCAGTCAGGAGCACAGAAATTCCTGGGCTGGAACGGAGCCAAATGACTGACTTGCAGCTGGTAGTAGCAGAGGAGACTTTTAAGGGGAGTTTGATGAAACACTGCTAAGATCAAAAACAGAGAAAAATAATAATATAAAAAAATCTGCATCTGACAATAAGTTTCATAAGGCAGTGAGCACTTGCAGCCCAAAAGGCCAATCGCATCCTGGGCTCCATCAAAAGAAGTGTTGCCACCAGAGCCAGAGAGGGGATTCTGCCACTTTGCTCTGCTCTGGTGAGACCCCACCTGGAGCACTGGGTGCAGGGCTGGAGCCCTCAAGAGAGGAAGGACATGGACCTGATGGAGCGGGTCCAGAGGAGGGCCACGAGATGATCAAAGGGCTGGAGCACCTCTGCTACGAGGACAGGCTGAGGGAGCTGGGGCTGTTCAGCCTGGAGAAGAGGAGGCTCCGGGGAGACCTTCCAGCAGCCTTTCAGTACCTAAAGGGGCTCCAGGAAGGCTGGGGAGGGGCTGTTCACAAAGGGCTGCTGCAATAGGACCAGGGGCAATGGACTTCAGTTGGAGAAGGGTAGATTTAAGTTGAATATTAGAAAAAATTTCTTTCCTCTGAGGGTGGTAGAACACTGGACCAGGTTGCCCAGGTGCCAGGTGGTTGAGGCCCCTTCCCTGGAGATATTCAAGGTGAGGCTTGATGAAGCCTTGGGCAACCTGGTCTAGTTGGGGGTGTCCCTGTGACTGCGGGGAGGTGGGACTAGATGACCTTTGGAGGTCCCTTCCGGCCTGGAGGATTCTATGATTCATGCCCATCCTAGAAAAGGGAGATTGGTTTAAATGCCATGAGAGGGGGTTTCTCCTCACCCTTTAATTATAAGGGCTCTTACATTACCCAGCAAAGCACACGTTTGGTAATGCCGCTTCTGCCTTCATTCACATCACTTGGTGGTTCCACAGGCTCAGTATAAATGGTGTAAAAGTATTTTCTTGTTTCTTTTTCCTCTCCACATTTCTCACCTTTCAGCTTCATCGATTTTCCTCCCCTCTCTGTGCTCCAACACCAGGGATGGATATTTGTGTTTTCAGACTGTGCCCCTCAGACCAGCCTTTACTGACGCGCTCACACCTCACGTCCCTTCTGAGGACAAAGGTGCTCCCAGATGCTCTTCAGAGAAGAGGTTTGCTTACCTCAGCCTTTATCATTTGTCTTGCTCTTCTCAACCCTCTCCAGTTCTGCAATATCTTTTTAACAAATACCACATGGGGCTCCCATCCGAGCTGCATCATTGATTTCAGATGTTTGGTGAGATTGGCCCCGAAGGTCCCTCTCCACAGCCCTTTCTCACCCTGATATCCTGCTTTTCTTTCTTCTTTTGCAGCCACGCCGAGGGGAGGCTTCCACTGCAGCGTCCACACTAACAGTTTGTTCCTGGTACTGAAACAGCAAAAACCCTTTAAATCCTACAGATTGTTAAAGTTTCGCTGACTCTTCAGTCTCACGTGCCCCCAGGTGTCCCGGAGTGTTTAGATCTCTTTGACATCCCACCAGCCTTTTCTCAGTGTAGCTCTCCTGAAGAAAAAATAAAAAAAAAAGAAAAAAAAAGAAAGGAAAAAGTAATTTATTCCGACTTTTTGCAAGCTCAGAGCTTACCTTTCCAATTATCATTATTTATTAATACTTTTCTTAGTGTGGGTTTTTTTGGGGGGGAGGATTACTAAGAAATGGATTAAACCACAAATCCCTTGGTATAGAACACTGCAGCTCCTCCGTAATCCTTTTGCCATGATGAGAAGGAGCTCGCTGTTCTCATCCCTTCCTTTAGGTCCTTGCTTGTGACATTTCTCCCAGGAGAAGTGGCCAACACATTGCACAGCCATGGAGCCAGCGGCCTTTTTTGCCCTCCCTCTCTTCCTGACCCCCTTCCTCTCCGGGCAAAGGACAGTGTAGGGCGCCAGATGCCGACACAGGGGGCTCCCTCCGTGCTTCTGCAGCTTGTTATTTTCTTTACATCCATAGAATCATAGAATGGTTAGAGTTGGAAAGGACCTTGAAGATCATCGTGTTCCAACCCCCCTGCCCTGGGCAGGGACACCTCCCAC